>JAPXFY010000019.1:25976033-26016033 GCA_030674185.1 Monoplex corrugatus
TCAAAATTTATGAATAGAAAAATGAAGGCAGATAAACCGAGGATAGCCTAGAAAAATAAATAAAGAAAAAAGAAACACGGAATAGATGCAATCTATAAGTACGCTTAATATGCTCAAAACATGCTCCACTCATTTGGACTAGACCTTGTTTTCTTTTTAGTCATAAGCTTTTTATCGGCTTCAATCCTACTTTCCTTTTTTTCCCGATTGTTCAACTTCACTGATTAATCTATTCTCTTTCTCTGTTCTTATCTTTTTTGTCATTGTCGCATAAAAAAAGCTTTAGATTATGTTTTCATCGGTAAGAAAAATCTGTAAATAAATTTATCTGAGACACTGAGAACGACTTTTGACGTTATTGCGTGTAATTGTATCATAATGAGAACGATTTTTATCAAAGAAAAATTAGTGCGTGTAACTATCATAATGTACAGTAGAATATTCTAATGTCATATCCAGTCTCAATACATTTATTTCCTTTACTTTTTGTTCATCATCTCTCATCATCAAGTCCCTTGCCACATGGCGTTGGCGATCATGGCCCTCCATATGCATCTGTCCCTTGTTGCTGCAAGCACATCTTCCACCCTCTCTGTCTTCGGCCACTCTTCAAGTCCGTCCAATGTTTTGTTTTTTCCCAGGGTCTACCTGGTGCTCTTTTTCCCTCCAGCTTTCCTGTTGTGACCAGGTGATCCAATTCCCCCTTCCTTATAAAATGGCCTTTTAATGTTGTCTGTCTTTTCCCAATCTTCCTTATGAATGATCTTCATGTGTCTGCCTCCATCAAGACTGTCTCGTTTGTTTTCTTTGCTGTCCATGGAACTCTCAACAGTCTTCTTACAAACCACATCTTGGCTGCCTCAATCTTTTTTTCTGGCTTTGCTTGTTGACTGTCCACGCCTCACAACCGTATAACAGTATCGGTTCTATATAACATTAAAGAACTCTCTTCCTGATGTCAATTGATAGGCATTTGTTGGAAAGAATGCTTCAATTCATCCTCTTGAATACTGTTTTGGCTTGGCCGATTTTGCTGGCTATTTCTGCTGTGCATTTGCTGTCTGGTGAAATGATCGTTCCCAGATATTTAAACTTATCAACCTGTCTTAAGATTGTGCAGTTTGCTGTTATTTTGTATGAGATGATTTCATGTTTTTTTTTTTTATTGATTACCATGACTTCAGTCTTCTTGCCGTTTAGCTCCAACCCCTTACCTTTGCTTTCTATTTCTAGTATATTCTTAAGTTTTTTTAGATCCCTTACATTTTCTGCAATTAGCACAGTGTCATCTGTGTATCGAATGTTGTTCATCATTTTTTCTCCAACCTTTAATCCAGGGTCTTCCTCCAGGTTTCTCATGATGTTTTTCGCTGTAAAGTGAAAACAGATCTGGTAACAAAACACAACTTTGTCTGACTCTTCTTTTGATATTTTGGAAAGAACTTATATTGTTTTCTATTCTCATTGCAGCTGTTTGTTCCCAATACATATTTCTGATTATTCGTAGATCTTTTCCATCAATATTGAGTCTTTCTAGTTGGTTGATCAATTATTCACGTCTTACCCGATCGAAAGCCTTGGTATAATCAACAATTCATAAATATGAATCCTTATTCATCTCAATTGACCTCTCTATTATAGTTCTTAGGATGTATATGGCATTAATAATTCCTTTCCCTTCCTCAAATCCACACTGTTCTTTTGCTATTTTTCTTTTGATTCTATTCCTTGTTCTCATCATGATTATTCTTAAACGGATTTTTGTTACACGACTCAGCAAGCTGATTGTGCGATGGAGTTCGCATTCTACAGCCCCTGCAATGAAAATTGATTTTGACATATCTTTGGGGATTTTTCTAGTGTCATAAATCCCATTTAGGAGGTCTGTTATTTTTTCAATACCAAATTCCTCTAGGGCTTCAATCACCTCTGCAATAATATTGTCTGGTCCTCGGGGATTTCCTGGTTTCATCTTTTTCAGCGCTGCTCTAACTTCATTTTTCATTGTGGGTGGTCCTTCAACGTTCTTTCTAATAATGTGTTCTTCGTTTCTGTCATCGTCAAAAAGGTGTTTAATGTACTCTCCCCATCTATCTACTATTTTGTCTTTTTCCATGATAAGCGCACCCTCTTTCAATTTTAAGTAACCAGTTGATGTGCATGTATTTTTCCTGACGACAATTTCTTCAATTCCTCTGTACATACCCTGAGGATCCGTTTTGTGTCTGTCATCTATTTCTTTGCATTTTGTTTTCAGCCAAGCCTCCTTAGCTTCATTGCACCTATTTCTGATATCTTTGTTTATCTTCCTGTATATTTCCTCCTTTCTCTTTGCCATCTTCCGTTCCATCATCAAGCCTAGAATTTCTGTTATCATCCAGTTCTTTTTTGCTTTTCTGTCTACTCTAGGGATTTCTTCACAAGCTTCAGTTAACGAGTTTCTCAACTTTGTCCATTGTTTCTCACTGTCACCAACGTCTTCGAGAGCACTGAATTTGTTTTGAACATGTACGTTAATTTTTTTACGAATCACTTTATCTGTCTTTGAGAGTCCAAGATTTAGTTTGATGTTGCTTTTGGTCTGTTTCCTTTTCCTTAATTTCAGCCTAAATTTTCCCACTACAGGATTGTGGTCACTGTTGCAGTCTGTGCCTGGTAGTGTTTTTACTGGTATTATCTCCTGGACTCATCCATATCCATTTTTTTCTATTAGGTTGCTCAAACCAGGTGTTTCCTACTTTGAATTCACTCATCTGTGCCCATTCTACAAGTTTCCCTCCTCTTTCATTTTGTATACCAAGGCCATGAGGTCCAACTATATCCTCCACCCTATCCTGTCCCACTTTAGCATTGAAATCTCCCATTATCATTGTAACTTCTTGTGATTTACATTGGGCCTTGGCCATCTCTAATACTTCGTAGAAGTTGTCAATTTCGTCCTGCGTACTTGCGGATGTTGGTGCATACAGCTGAATGATGTTGATGTCAAATGGCTTGCCATCCAATTTAACCAGCAAAACTGTCGGACACAACCCAGTATCCGTTAACTGCTTTTGTTTTGTCCCTATCAATTATGATGCCTACTCCTCTTTCATGTGAGTTTCCACAGAATATATTACTGTATGTTCTCCTGATGTTATCATGCCTGCCTCTTCCATCTCACTTCCCCTACTCCTAAAATAGTAATGTTAAGCTTTTTCATCTCCATTTTGACATTATCTAATTTTCCTTTTTGCAACAATGACCTGACATTCCATGTTTTTATATTTTTATTTTTTATTTTTATAGACTTAACGCAGTAGCTTGCTGACGGTCTAGTGTCACCTGCGCAGCATGACGATCCCTACCGGACAAAGGTGCTCCATAGGAGCCCTTATTTACGTCGTTCCCTTCAGTGCATGTATTTTTCCTGTGGACAATTTCTTCAGTTTTTCATAAATATGGTTAAACTTCCAAAATGTATTATCTTTCATATTTTGCCCGTTTATAAGTTTCAGAGTACCCAGGTGTAACATCAGTATGTTTTAAATTAAACACGAAGTTTTCAAACAAAACAAACAGACAAACAACAATAACAAAACTTGAATCTAATTACAGATGACGTCTTTTGCCAAGTAAGATGTTTAATGTCGAGATTTTTTTCTCTCTTCATATATCCGTTAAGTTCATTTCTGACATCATTTCTTCCCACTTGCTTCGTTTGTTTTGGGTCGTTTATATTTATGGAATTAACATGGTCTAAGTATGGATCACGTATGGATCAAGGAAGAAATTAGTCTAAACATGAAGGTGGTCAGCCAGAAGTTTACTGAGTGCCTTTATACATGCTGGGAAGATAGTTGTTTACCCCAAGATCTGAAAGATGCTAAAATAATGCACCTGTACAAAGGCAAAGGTGACAAGTCCAGCTGTGACAACTATCATGGGATCTCCCTTTTGAGCATTGCAGGCAAGATCCTCTCCACGGTCCTCTTAAACAGGTAGAATACCCATCTTCTTGATGAGACAATACCAGAAAGCCAGTCTGGTTTTCGCCAGAACAGAGGGACAGTTAACATGATATTCTCTGCAAGACAGATCCAAGTGAAATGTAAGGAACACAATATGGATCTTTACATCCTCTTTGTCGACCTCATCAAGGCGTTCGACACAGTGTCACGCCCAGGACCGTGGAACATACTTCCCCGAATTTGAATCCCTCCCAAGATGATAAAAATAATCAGATGCTTTCACGATGGCATGAACGCAAGATTAGTCAATGGCAGTGAAGTTGATGAGTTCCCCATCACTAACGGAGTCAAGCAAGGATGCGCTCTTGCTCCAACACTCTTCAGCTTCCTTTTCAGCATGGTGTTTCTCTCTGCCTTTAAAGATTCAGATCCAGGCATCCAAATCACATACAGGATAGATGGGGGTATCATCAATACTCAACGCCTGAAGGCAAAGACGAAAGTCACTAAATCACTTGTTCGTGACCTTCCGTATGCTGATGACTGTGCTATCGTTGTCCACGCAGAGTATCACCTACTTGTGTGAAAGCCCCAGCATGTTCCCTTGACGGTCGTAAAGGTGAGGAATGTGAGGGTTCATGTGGTTTCCTGTACAGAACATTTTAAGTGAGTTTATATTTTATTTCAGTTCTTTCTTTTTTCTTCTTCTTTTATTTGCATTCTGATTTCGGATGAATGTGAGCACATTGTTTTGGTCACTCACATTGTGCAGGCGTGTATCCTAAGTTGTTTCCAACGACGTTATTTTCTAGTTTTGAATTCTTTGCTTGAGTCTTCGGTGGGTGTATACTGTTTGTTTTCGTGTTTCCATAAGCCATCTGACACTGATATGACTCACAAGATCTGTAATGTACAAATTGACGTTCTGAGTGTATATGCTACACACAATAAGGCTTTAGGCTTTAAAAGGTCAGCATACATGTTGACCTGGGAGATGGGATGAATCTGTGGATGAATCTCCACCCTTTGAGCTTTCTAAGCGGAAATTACCCAGGCAGGATCGGCTCGGACTCCAACCTTCCGACTGGAAGTCCAAAGTCTTACCCATTAGACTATTGATACTGGAATTTGGATAAGTGCTGAACGAATAAATTAGAAAGATTCAGAATGTGCGACGATCCCTGTTTGAATCAAGAGAAGTCCCCGGTTTAATAAAGCGGAATAATCGTTATATTCGGATAATTTCGGTGAAAAGATGCAATAATTTTCATCTGTGATCCCATACACTTCTGTTGCTCTGAAAAGGCGTTTAATTCATTAATTAAAGAAAAATATGAAGTTGTTATTTTGTGCATATCAAAATGGACCTACTTCTAGACCTTTATATCCATTTCTTTTATGTTTCTCTAAGTCCTTTTAATTTGTTTTATCGTCAAATATGTAAATTCTCATATATACTAATCTGAATAGATTGTGTCGTCTGCTGTGAATGACATCTGACCGCGACAGACTGGACTCTAGTCGTAAACATGGCAGCAAAGAAACTTGGAAAACTGACCGTGAAGAACTCTTGCCTGTTCCTATGCGACATGCAAGAGAAGTTTCGCCCCACTATCCAGTACTTCCCTCAGATTGTCAGCGTGTCTGCAAGAATGCTACAGGCAGCCAGAATTTTGGACATGCCAGTCGTTGTGACAGAGCAGTATCCCAAAGGTCAGCATTTCGTCTGCAACATTATTCTTACCGAGTGTGAGCAGTGTCAGAGTGATCCCTGCCGATAGACCACGACGAGGTTTATTTTCTTTCTTTCTTCTTCTTCTTCTTTTTAGATAGACAATACAAACGCTTCGGTCAGTTCAATGATTTTAAAAGGCAGCTTATAATGCTCGAACTACAACGTCATCCTTGTCAAAACACAGAGTATGAGAATCGGTTCTGTAAATTTAAAAGACGGCTCGTATTTCACCTTTGACCTTCTGATAACATAGCCTGACGAATAGGACTAATGAAAAGCATACGTTTTGGTCGTGATGTTCAATTGGTGAACAAGAGGTAGAATATACATATATATATGTGTACTCAGTTGTAAACAAACTATAACATTAACAGCCAACAGGGGCAAGTTTTGTAAACGTTACCATCCCCCTTTGACCTCATGCATCTTTTCCCTTGCGAAGATTTGACCTCATGCATCTTTTCCCTTGTGAAGATTTGACCTCATGCATCTTTTCCCTTGCGAAGATTTCATTGATACAGGCACACAAAGCCTTTAAAAGAAGTATGGTTGATGGTAGGACTGGTGTTGTGACCAGTCACTGTACATAGCGTTGCGGGAATAGGCACATCAGTGTAATTTCTGATGCGCCAAAAAACTGGGCTGGTAAAGTTCACATTTGCCATACCAGGTATAGTTCATTCATTCTTTTTCACAGAAAAGTTAATAAACTTGTATAAAAGTGGATATTTGTCAGAGAGGTTTGATTGTCTTTAGGACATTTTGAAATGGCAATAATAAAGAAAAAAGGAGAGTATGTACTATGTACTCTCCACCCCCATCCTTACCCCATTCATAAGCATGTGTACATACACCGTTCACAAAGTGAAACAATCATCCTTGGCAACATACAGAGGTTTCTGCAGAAGATGAATCTTCCAACCCGCCAAGACTGCTGAAACAACTCTGCTACATATTCTTCTTCAAGGTGGGTGAGGGGATGCTACTGGCCATCTCTTAGACAACTTCTTGACACCACAAAGGAAAGCCAGATTGATCTACACCAGTTAAACCAAAAACTTAATGTCTAACAACATTGTAAATGATTATAGATAAAATAACGACAGGCATTTCATCTTATGCTTATAAACTGCAAAAGTGATCAGCTAAAAGAATTCATTTTCCACTGCTCCACAGTTGAGTGGGATTGTTTAAATAACAACACAGTCCATGCTGACTCAGTCACCAGCTTCTGGACATCAGTAAGGAAGGACTGACCACCCACTACCGGTACCACTAAGCCAGGTCAGACATCCCCCATGTCGTTAACTACGCCAATCCCTGCTTCTCCTTGAATACTAAATAATGACTTTTCATGGAAACAGAAAGAGGAAGAGACTAACAACAATTGCATTTGTTTTGAATTTCAGTTTTAACTAAGACATGAATTTAAATTTGTATGTAATACAGTCCTATTTTAGTGTTTTGATTTTTCTGGGATGCTTGTATGCACATTGTTTTGCCCACTCTGTCTGGTTAGTATGTTGCCACACAGTCTGCATACTCTGTTGACCATGAATGCTGAATGTTTTCATGTTTCCATAAGCCACCCAGTAACATGACTTACAGGCTCTATAACATGCATATTTATTATTCTGCTTGCACAAACACGCAAAAGGGTTTTGGCACTGGCAGATCTGCACACACATTGACTAGGGAGATCGGAAAAATCTCCACTCTCTATCATTATGTGAAAAATCTCCATTCTCTATCACTATGTGGACTTACCTTAGCAGATTGAACCCAGGACTTAATGATTGGAAGTCCCAACATTCACCCACTTGACTACCAGCCAATCAAATGTTTTGTGTGATATTAAACTATCAAGTGATTTTATTTTATAGTTAATGTATCTTGCTGCAGGTTAAAACACACAAGTGCACAATCAGGATATCTGTTCCCTGTTTTCATCTTGTCTGCAAAACTAGATTTTTCAGCCAATCTGGATAGCAAAATACTAATACAAACATAACCGTATTTTTACCTGGAAACTTTATCACTTGATTCTATCTGAACTCGTTACTGTGTATGTTACACGCAATTCATGTGTTATTTTATACATACTATTCATTAAGAGTGGTATGCAAAAACAAAACAAACAAACAAACAAAACCAGAAGGAAAATGTGTTTTTTTTTTAAACTTAAGTTCAGTTGAAAGTGGTCTGATTGAGACATCCTGACTCTTGAACCAGTTGTTCAGTGGTGGGTCTCATACCTGTGAGCTGCTTTTAATACCCCATCCTTGCACAGGGACAAAAAAAAAAGTAACCATTCCCACGTGGTTGGACTAGATTCAGGCACCCAAAGTTTCGTGAACCAGGCTTGAACCTGTGCAGTCACATGAGAAAATGACACGTCTGTAGTCAGTGTTAACCAGGCCTTAGTAGTTAATGTGTGTAGTGAAGTCATGATAGGAAAATGGAGATGGCTGGCCCATGTCTAGACACCCTAACACTGCTCTGTCTCAAGGCACCACTTGGGAAAATAAGCAAGGCCAGACCTAGTGGCTCATGATTCAGCAAAAGCTGTAAAGAAAACTCCAAAGATATGGAATAAGTTGTTATTGTTCATTCAAGATCATCAAGCTGGAGAAGATTAGTTGAGGCTTTATGCTCAATCTGGAATGAAGAGAATTAATTCATTAAGTGAGCAAGTGATGTAATAATGTTTTTTGTTTTATTTTGCTGATTGTTTAGATTCATGATTTTTTAAAAATATATTTTTGGTTGTTTCCATGATCACTGATGTTTGTATTGCTTACTGTTGGGTTGTACTGATTATTGTGTCCATTCCTGACAGGTCTGGGTCATGTTGTACCAGAACTCGGCATGAAGGATGAGAAAGTATTCCCCAAAACATGCTTTTCCATGGTGCTTCCAGAAGTAGAAAATTACATGAAACAGTGCAGTGGTGAGATAAGAGTTTACTTTTAAAGAAGTTTTTTTTTTCTCGTCATTCAATAACATGCTGTTGTTTTCTTACCATTTGTTTTCTTCTTTATTTTTAAACCCTTTTTTTCTTTAAAAAAAAAAAAGATTAATTTTATATCGACCAGAGATGTATACATTTGTACATGTATGTGTGTGGGTGTGAGCATGAGCGCATGTGTGTGTGTGTGTGTGTGTGTGTGTGTGTGTGTGTGTGTGTGTATGTGTGTGTGTGTGCATGTGTCTGCTGTCCATCTGTGACAGAAATGTGGATGTATGATTTTCTCACCTTTTTATGGGTAGATCTTTGGATGAAAGGTGTGGACTGTTCAGAAGTCATGAATGGTTAAATTTTGAATGTAAGGCATCAAAATAAAAACAAAGTGCCTGAAATCAGCACTTTTCAGAGGTGTATGAACAATACTTCTGACAATATTTAAAGTCTGTTTTCACAGTTGTGACCATCTACCATTGTCCTCATTGCATATCAAGTTTTATTTCTTATAAAGCCTTTTCGAGGTCACAGTGACTATATCTCCATGATTACATTGTCAGAAGCAAAAATGATTAAAATTTCAAGGAATTAACTTTCTGTATAAGCTTAAGAACAAAATTTGTTTTTTCATTGTTGTATGACATGTAATAAAATTCTTCTTCAATATGTATCTATTGATATGTAATGGTTGGTCATGCGGCAAAGAGAATGTCATTGCACTGCAGTAAAAATGTGTTTTTGAACATTTTTCTATTTTCAGTGAAAGCTGAACTTTATAGTCACATAAATACACATTGAAGGGAAATGTTAGGTACTGTGATCCCGGACTTCTTATGTTCTTATATATATTTGTATATATCTACATATATATCTATATATATGTATCTATCTCTCGCTCCCTCTCTTTCCATATATCTATCTGTCTATCTATGTATGTATGTATGTATGTATCTATCTATCTATCTGTCTATCTATCTATCTGTCTGTCTATCTATACATATATACATATACATATACATATACATATACATATACATTACATTACATATACACATATCCATTCCTCAAAGAGAGCAGAGAAGTGGTTGTTTGTTTCAACTTGGTACTCAGCTTTTAGTTTATCTAGATCATATCTGATTTGCTTCTTTGCTTTGTGTTGTTTGTATGCTTTCGTTTTTAGAGCTGCAGTTACAAACATGTGGTCTGTCCCACAATCCACTCCTGGTTTAAATATTGCATTCATCACTGACATTCTCCATTCGTGGTCTATCATGATCTAGTCTGTTTGATGTCTGCTTCCGTCAGCTGGTGGTGACCATGTTTTATTTCCTTCTATTTGGATGTTTGAAGGTTTTTGTGATTGTGAGATTGTTGGCTTGACAGAAAGTTGCTAGCATACTGGCCCATTCATTTCTACTTCCCAGTCCATGAGGTGCTATACCACGTTCCCTGTCTTCACGTTCACCTACTTTAGTATAAATTTAGATCTCTCGTTATTATGCAGATTTCCCTGCTGGGTATCTTGTCTTTTGTTGTTTGTAGGTCATTTTAGAACTTTCCAATTTCTTCTTTTGTGCTTTTGGATGTGGGGGCATAGACTTGGATGATACTTAATGGAACTAGCTTGGTATTTAGGTTTGCCATGACTATTCAGTCACTGATGGCATTGTGGCTTTTTAAGCATGCTGCGTTATGTTTGTCTAAAATGATAGCTACTCCATTTGAGCCTCCTTGTTCATTTCCACATGCATACACATGCACACACACAAACTCATGCATGCATGCACACATTAAAATACACATTTATACATACATACTCAAATACATGCATATGTATATACACACATACATACACTCATGCATGATGCGTGCAAACTTACCCACACACATACACACAACATACTTACATTCATGATGCATGCAAAGTTATGCAAGCACACACACACACACACACACACACACACACACACACACACACACACACACACACACACACACACACACACACACACACACACACACTCATGCATTATGCATGCAACTCACACTGGTACACTTGCAGATACCCACACCTACACCCACACCCACACCCACACCCACCCCACACACACTCTTGAATACAAACATACTAATTTGTGCATGCATTTGTGTGTTATGTACTAATATGTGTGTGCATTTGAGTGCTATATACTTATTGATGTGTTGTTTACAGATGTGAAGTCGGTGGTGTTGTGTGGAATTGAGACACAGGCCTGCGTTTTACAGACTGCATTGGACTTGATTGACAAAGACTATGATGTGCATGTCATAGCTGATGCCTGCTCTTCACGAAGTATGGTGGACAGGTAAATATCATGCTGTGTGTGTGTGTGTGTGTGTGTGTGTGTGTGTGTGTGTGTTTTTGTTTTATATTGTTATTTCTTTATTTTTGCTGTTTGTCAAGACTACTCTTTTTTATTTTTAGGACCATCGCACTCAGGGAAATTTCCTTTGTGCTGACCTTTGTCTATTTGTTTTTGGTTTGTTTTCTGTGCCACCATAATGGCCTCAGAAGTTCGTTCAGGTTTTATAATGCAATGATGATGAGGATCCATCATGAGAAAACTAGAAGAATGCCCTGGGATAAAGGTTTGAGGAAAAATTATAACATTCGTTACACAGATGACACCATGCTAATTGCAGAAAATGAAAGGGATGTACAAAACCTTGTGAATATCATAGAAATAGAAAGCAAAAATAAAGGGCTGGAGCTAAATAGAAAGAAGACTGAAGTCATTGTAATCAGTAAAAAAAACCCATGAAATCCCCTCATGCAAAATAACAGCAAATGGCACAACTTTGAGACTGGTTGATAACTTTATATATCTAGGAACCAGACGGCAGATACACATCAAAAATAACCAACAGAATCAGCCAAGTCAAAACAGCATTCAAGAAGATGAAAAGCATTCGTACGATGGAGTTTGCATTCTAAGCCCCTGTTTTCTTTGGAAGTGCAATGAAAATTGATTTCGACATATCTTTGGTGATTTTTCATTTAGGAGAACTGTTATTTTTTCCATACTGAATTCCTCCAGGGTCTCAATCATCTCTGTAGTAATATTGTCTGGTCCTGGGGCTTTTCCCGGTTTCATCTTTTTCAATGCTGCTCAAACTTCATCTTTCATTACAAGTGGTCCTTCAACGTTCTTTCTTATAATGTCTTCTTCATTTCTGTCATTGTTAAAACGGTCTTTATTGTACTCTCCCCATCTATCTGATATTTTGTCTTCTTCCATGATAAGCGTACCATCTTGCAATTTTAAGTAACAATTTGATGTGCACATATTTTTCCTGTGAGTAATTTCTTCAGTGTTTCTGAACATACTTTGGGGATCTGTTTTGTGTAAGGTCTACAGATGAGTAATGTTCATGTGTTTGGTGAGCCAGAAGACTTTTTCTGGAGACACAACATGGTTGGTATCTCTTCCTATGCTGTGTGGGTGGAAACAGACCCACACATCATTTTTGCAAAGGTAATAAACTACTGCATTTTTCTTTCCTGTTGGCAGAAATGATAGTTCTAAAGTTAGGTTGTCTGTAAATAGTAAAAGGAGGATACTCTCTAGACACCCAGTGATTTGGCCCAAGAAATTCAATTTTTAATTGATAAAGTAAAAAGGCCACACAGAATTATCACTGACAGTGTTTAGGATCAACCCCATTACGTTTGAAAGGTCATGCTGTCAGCCTTCTGTAGACAGGCCACAGCTGGTTCTCTATTTGAGATATAGTATGTGTAATCTGCTTGGCAGTAATGGGCAAGATTTTAAGGCAAACATCTGTTTACTTGTCCTTTATCAGTGACCAAACACCAGGATTCACACTTATGTGGAATGCTTTACACAAGGTCATGCTTACAAAGTAGCTGATATGGTTGTGGATATGGTTTGACCATCTGGTTTCTTATCAGTATGACCTGGTTTCTATGCTGTTCCATTTTACATGGCACGTATAACATCAATGTAAACATGGACTGTAAAAGGGAAATTGTTAACAATTTTATTATATGTGGCACACAGAGATTAATATAAACATGGACTGTAAAAGGGACATTGTTTGCAATTTTATTATATGTGGCACACAGAGATTAATATAAACATGGACTGTAAAAGGGAGATTGTTAACAATTTTATTATATGTGGCACACAGAGATTAATATAAACATGGACTGTAAAAGGGAGATTGTTAACAATTTTATATATGTGGCACACAGATTAATATAAACATGGACTGTAAAAGGGAGATTGTTAACAATTTTATTATATGTGGCACACAGATTAATATAAACATGGACTGTAAAAGGGAGATTGTTAACAATTTTATTATATGTGGCACACAGAGATTAATATAAATATGGACTGTAAAAGGGAGATTGTTTGCATATTTCATGTGGTATGCAGAGATGAATATAAACATAGACTGTAAAAATTAGATTGTGAACTTATTTCTTTTTTTTTTTGGCTTACAAAAATTGATATAAACATGGGCTGTAGAAGGGAGATTAACATATATTTCATTGTAAACATGGGCTGTTAAAGGGAGATTGTTAATGTTTCGTATGCCATGCAGAGATTAATGTAAACATGGGCTGTAGAAGGGAGACTGTTTACATATTTCATTTTACATGACGCACAGTTTGATATAAACATGGGCTATGAAGGGGAGATTGTTAACATATTTCATATGGCATGCAGAGAGATCAGTGTAAACACTAGTTGTAAAAGGGAAGTTGTTAGCGTATATTATATTTACACGACATACATTTGTGTGTACCTGAATGAGGACGAATTTCACACATTGATTGCTTGTCACTGCTGTCTTTGGCAGTGTGTATTATTAGCATTGTACAAAAGTTAGCGATTGATCCAGCTGTCTTCTTTGGCAGAAGGTAGACACTAGACACTGCATAGCAGTGCATGCTGTATTAGATATTTCCCCCACCCTCTTCTCTTCCAGAAGGTTAGAAATGTGTTGAATTTTGTTTTGTTTTTATTACTCTCTTGTATATGTTGAATGTGTGTGTGTGCATGCATGTTTTGTATTTTGTGTGTGTGCATGTGCATATATGTGAAGTAGGAATGTTGCATAAGGTGTGTGCTTGTGTGTATGTGTGTCTGCATATGTGTGTGTGCACCTATGGGGTGTGTGTGTGCATGGAGAAACTGTAAGGGAGCAGAATGTGTCCAAGCGTGTCATTTAATGATCTGTTTGGTGTCTCGAAGTTCATTGTTCTTGAAATTATTGCTCTGGACAGACAGATTATATGAGGAGTGAGTTTGTGTCATGAGGTTTGTTGCTACTGGTGAGTGTGTATGAGGTATGTGTGTATTTTGAGCATTCCTGGTGTGTGTATTCACATAAGGTTTTTATAGTGATCGATTTTGCATCTTCAATTCAACCTGATTTCCTAGGAGTCAGCAAAAAATGAAATGACTAGGTTTTAATTTTCTTGAATGTTTGCTTTTCTTTTTTTCTTCTTTTTATTAGGATAAGAATTACATTTAAATGTGTGAATACAAGGTGATATGGCCCGTTTATTCTCCTGTCATGTATGTTAGTTGAATTGCTGGTGTACTAGAAGTGATAAAAGTAATAACAGTATATAACAGTCTTTTGGAGGTGTGGGTCTGAATCCTACTGCTACCAGATTTTATGAAGCAGAGTGACCCAGTGGAAGAGATCATGCAAAGTAAAATTGCACTTTCCTAAATTAAAACTAATGATCTAATGTCTTCAGTTCATCCCCAGTCTGCAACATGGAAACTGGTCTGCCCACTTAATGCTTGAGCCGTTGAGGCATTATGGTGGTTTGAGCTTAGTGTTTCATAGAACCTGTTCCCACTCCCCCTCCCCATTTTAAGAATTTGGCAGTGCACAAGCTTTTGTGCCAGTTCAAGGAGTCTGTGGGATAAATGCTGTTAATTTTAGGTAGTGTGCATGTGAAATTGACAGAGTGAGATGAGCCCCTCTTGAACAAACTCCAAACTAGCATCAAACAAAAGAAAAGTTGAAGTTTTTGTTGAAAATACATGGCAAATTTTTACACATTCTGTTAAAAGGAACAGATTTCATTTTTTTGTATGTGATATTGTTAATGAGTATATTGTTAGAGGTTTTGTTTTCTCTGGCTTTCCTTTTGGTTATGATTGCAATTGGATTATATTTAAAGGGTATCATTAGTCTACGCTTCTACATGGAAAAATGTACATTTTATTGCTGTTAGTACTGTCTTTAAACAGTTGTTCTACCAACATTTGTCCATAGATGGACACATACATTTTATACAAACATTTTATGTCTGCGTGCATTGTGTTTATTTTTGTCTCTCTGCAGAATGTACGCTTTGGAGAGAATGCGAGAGGCAGGGGCATACCTCACAACTAGTGAGTGCATGCTGCTTCTGTTGTGTCGTGATGCTGCCCACCCAAAATTCCGTGATATTCAGAAAATTATCAGGGATCCAGCCCCTGAATCTGGGCTTCTGACAGGAATGCCACAGGAAGGATCTGCTATGTAGTGAGTGAGTCATCAGGATCTGCTGTGTGAGAGACATCAAGCACAACATTATTATTATTTTCATAACAAATTGTGGACATTTTGATTTCCCTAAGAATGACACGCAAGTTTCATTTACATCTGTGATTGACCAGGTCAGTAAATTTGACCTGTTTGACTCCAAATCAAAGTGGTGCAGGTTCTTATATCCTCCACAGATGTGGTTTGATCTAAATTTGGATATTAGATTGGATTATTTGAATCAGAATAATGAATGGTGCATCCCTTTCCTAATGCTTTATGTTTTCATTTCAACAGTTGGGATCCTTTGATCATATCAGCATTTATGTGTTATGTTGGTGAAGGATGTACATTAGTCTGTATTTTGTTGGTGAAGGGCATGCATTTGGGTGGTGGACATTAATTGTATCTGGGGAAGTTGTGATAATCAGTAAAAAAGTTGATTTCACAGTGAATCTGCATTGCACAGGATTGTGCTATATGTATTGACTGCATGCTGAGCTAGGAGTGAAAAAAAAATCCTTTGATCCCGTGTGTGGTGCATTGCTTTTGTTATTGTGAAAATCAAGAATAAATAACATGTGTTATCTGGGTACAGAGGTTGATAAATCAGTATGATGACTGAAAAGTTGTGGATTTAAATTAATTCTTTGTTAAATTCACTCAACCCATACCTCAAGATGGGCCAAAGTGGAACTGGACCACACTCTAGTTGAGTGTGATACATTTCAAGGATCACCTCTGTGAATGTGTTGCTCAACTCTCTTGAGCAGGACTGCAGTGATTATGTTCATAATCTTGGGCATGGTTGACCCAAGATGGTTCAGACCAGCAAGTGAAGTCTCAAGCCCAAACTGGAACTCCATAATGTCACTGTCATAGCTGATTGCATTTCTGAGGTGTTAATTTCAACTTGAAAATTACCCTCATAATGACACAGATACATATTGTAGACTTTGGCTTGAATGTCTGATGTATATATCGACCTTGGTTATGGTAGTGTGTTAGTGAGCTAAAAGTTAATGACTGTACAAAGTATGCATCCTCACAATTGATATAACTGTAACAGAAAGCGCTTAGAAAAAGAGGAAATGTGGAAAGTTTCAATGAAATTCACAGGGGTATCAGTTAATTAACAAAATATTTTATTCAATTGAATACGATGAGATTAAAAAACAACAACAACAACAACAACTCATGCAATTTCTCTCACGTGCATTCAGGACTCTGATGACAGTTGATCAGCTGTTTATTTCCAAAGACCCGAGAGTCTACACAAGATACTCGTACTGTCACTGTCAGCATTATGGTTTCAGACAGGCAGGAAAAACATTTATAATCAGACAATATCTTTCATAAATAAAGTATGGAGATTCTGTCTTTGCAGACATTCCTTATCCCTGTCTCCCATTTCTCTCCCATAACTTTGTGACTTAATACATGACAGAACAGAGATATGCTGTCTATAAGAAAGATCAATGGAAAGAGGTACAATACCTGCTTTGTAAAGAGTGACTACAAAGTACATGAAACAAGTCAATAACTTTTTAAGTTAAACTATTATTTTAATAAACAAAACTGCTCTATAACAAATCCTAAACCTGTGTATTGGAAATACATAATACCAAAGTGAACCAACAACATTACATTGGAAAATAATTACAATGGGGATTTGACAAAAGTGTGCTTATTTTCTGACAGCTGGGATTTAGTGCTTGGCAATATTAAATCCTGGATACATCCCAGTATTACTCTGAAACAGTTGTCTCACTCAACAGAGTGCACACACACACACACATACATACCTAGATACACAAACATACTTTTGCAGTATGAAATTCATACAAAGCTGAACAACTGACAAATCACAGATGTGATATTTCTTATTATTCACATACCAAAGAAAAAAGTCCTTTGTCAACTGCTACAAAGCGTTCACAACACATAACAATTAATGCTACAATAATGCTACAACAGTATAGCCAAATGTGATGGTTTTGAATTTTAAATGGATGCATAATGAGATAAACATAAGATGTGAGCACTGTTTCTCACTAATTCACACACTTCCATATACATGAACCCACATACACATAAACACACATGCAAACAGATGCACATATGTAAAATCTGCCCTAAGCACTTCAAGGACAGAGAATAGAATAGTGCAGTTCAGGGCATCATTAGCTGAAGCTATGTTGGAACAAGGCGAAATATAATCCCACAAGTGAAAAAGGCAACAGATAAAAAAGCACTTGGAGATCAACCATGTAAGTCAAAACCCATATTTCATGACGTGTCCTTGTACTATATTTTAAAAGCGCAACCATACAATTTTTGCTTCACATCATTTGCACACCCAAACAAGGATCATGCGGAAAAACCCTCAATCACACATACATGTACATACATATGCACACACAAACACAAAATCAGACCTCTAACAGAGAACGTAAATAGTATGAAATAAGATTTCAACTGAAGTAGCACCAAAATCTCTAGCTGAACCAAGAAAAAATTATTATTATGTGCACAATAATTGCGTTGCTACTTTCTTACGAATGCTAAAGCACACAAAAACTTCCACAGAACTTTTGAGCATTGTATGATAACTCAAGTAACATGACTTACAATTCAATGATATCTGTGGTTTTGTGCTTCTGGTGTGTCTTATCTGTCGTCTCCTATCCCTGAATCCCATTTTAGAGACTGTTTTCAATGAAATCTGTCTCCTTCCCAAATACAGCTGTGAACTCCCAAACTGAAACAAAGCATGACAGTTGTTGATGTAATCGAACAGCTAATTCACTGACAAAGATATCAAAAGTTAAGTGATCAGTCAGTAACTTCACTGCAGCCTTTCTGACAAATGGTAACATTTCTGTGATCGAATGGTACATTCACTGCATCATTTGTGAAGGACCAGACTGGCAGCCAGATTGCTAACTTGCTACATCATTAAAACTAACTCCACATCATCAACTCGAGTTTTCTTCTCCTTTCTTTTCCCCTCTCTTCAACAGATGAAAAATTTTACACAGCGTAATTTGTTCATGATGCGTTCATCATCTGGACAGTTCCTTGTGAAACTGCCAGCAGTCATCTGGCAAAGTCTTTGAACTGGCACTTCACTTGCATACAAAATGAATGGGAGAAAAATCCATATATTCACACAAATATGAGAATGATAGGGAAAAAATGCAAAACAAACTAACCAAAAAACCCCAAAGGATCAAGACATGTTTGTGTGCGTGTTTTTGTTTTGTTTTGTTTTTTGTTGCTCTCCCAGCATCTGTGTTGCCTCAGTCATGTTGGAACCCATGCCCCACATTCATTCAGCTGAAGTCCAGAGCCAAGAAACCCATGGAAGTTGGCAACACTAAGATGCTATGGGACTAACCACCAGACACTGCACTGCAGTCAGGTCACTTTGGTCAAATTCAACAGAGCTTTCGGATCAAGAATGCTGCCTACTAGGCCTACTACTAACGACAGTAATCATTCAGTCAGGTAGCCAGACCAACAGAGAGACTCCAGTGAAGTAACAATAATCTTATTTTTTTCCTGGCACATAATAGTTATTGATAATGATTACACAGTGTTAGTTTTTTGTGTGATAAATTCACTATATGTCCAAAAACTTACTGATATAAACACCAGAACCAACCGTAGGCAACTATTACTGGAAAAAGGGGGATGGGGTATGCAAATAAAGAACCCACACACAAACAGGACACAAATGAAGACCATATGTCCAAATGGTCTGTACAATAGTCCCTTACCTAATCCAGTAAGAAACATAAACTGACCTCAACTAACTCACATTTGAAAATAAACTGATCTCAACTCAGCAGTAATGCAAGGTTTTCACATTTCTTACTCATTCGCCCAATTTCCAAGACAGCATGGTTCTATCAACTGTTCACATTGAGAACACACAAAAAACAACAACAAAAACCAAGCACCGGTATATGGGGAGAGGAAGGGCAAGGGAACAGGTAAAACAAATAACTGGTAACAGAAACAGTCAAAAAACAAAACATGTATCAAGGAAAAGATCAACTTGAAAAAAAAACCATCACTTTTGTAAACAAACCATACAGCTATCCACCAGAATTGTCAAAAACACAACTCAAACATTATTGTAGTGCATAGTAATTATACTGCTCCAAAAAATTCTGATGGCTTGATTTCTAATGTGTCTTCTGTTCGGAGTTTATCATTCAGGAATGTATTTCATTATTTGAAGAGTCTGCAATGTTACTGATCAACGCAACATCACTGAGACAGCACTGCAGTAATCACAAGTTTCAACTTTCACAATTGTTTAATTCAGTACACTGTGTTACAATACATTTTGACTAGTTTCTTAACTTATATTGTCAGAGAGAGAGAGAGAGAGAAAGAGAGAGAGAGACAGAGAGAGAGAAGGAGAGAGACGGAGAGTACTAAAATTCCATTCGACAATACTGATCAAACCCATGTGACCCTGAACCATGACAAGTTCCATTTTATTGATCTTAAGAAGCAAAACAAATTAAAAGCTGTTAAAAGACTTGAATCCACCGTCAATATGGATCAGAGGATGATAACAGCTTTTCTACAGTTTCTGCATGTAATATGATAAGCCAAATTGCCTTGAGATTCAACCATTCAGAGCACAAAACACTCTGAATTTGTGTAAAATCCTGAATAGCATTATCAGAGTATTAAATACAGTTGCTTCTAGCATTGCTTACACAAAATTTCAATTAAGCAATTCACATGAAATTTACTTAACAAGAAAATAACACCAAAACGTGTCTAAGGATGTTTAAAAAATGAATTCCTATCAAAAGCTGGTGAGTCTAGCAAAACTATAATACATAATGCCAAAGAATGTTCAAAATAACCAACAAGAACTGATATGTTCATCAAGATCTAATCATAATATTCTGTAAATTCAAAGCAGTTCTCAATTTCACAAACATCAAAACTAAAAATAAAAAAAAGCTTGATTACACTTTCCAGGACAAAACACAGTAAGCCCCAAAGCCTTGGAGATGACAATGTTATTATGCTTTCACCATGCAAGTTTTGTGTTAAACCTTAACACGTTATAATAGTCACCAGGACCAAGGGAGGCTAATTTTGGGGCTAAATAATCAATAAGAGAAATCTCTGGCAGTACTGGTATACTTTGTATTGAATTTCCAACAATTCAAGATCTTGAAACTAAAAATCAAAGACCAACAAAAAGACCCTAGACCCTAAAAAGCCAAAACAAAACAGATCATGTTCAATTCAACATAAACAACCAGAAATTAGATAAACATATCTGGCAGTGTATTCATCTACATACATGTTCTACATACTGCCTAAGACCTAAAAAGCCAAAACTACAAAGACTGTTACGATGACAATGCTTGCTTAATTGTAGAGCCGGACTGAGTGAGTGTCCCGTCCTCCTTCTTACCCAGTGAAGAGAACACCCCTAAATCTAACTACAGACCCCTAAACTACTGACAACAAATACCATGACACAAAGTAATCCCAGGCATGTAAATGGCAGGCAAAACTGAAACAAAAGTCACTATGAGTTCAGGGCAATCACCTTTCATTCCCCCATCTTATCCACCAGGAAGCCGTTAATGGTGACAGAGTGGAACAAAGTTTACAATGCAGGTCTCACATCAACATCATTCTCGTGAAAAAAGATCAGTCAGTCACAACTGTGCTGATGTTGTTCACACAACACACGAGTCCAATGAGTGCAGACTGGTCTTCATACAGTTCACAACCAGAATCACACTCTGATGTTTCAAGTTCTCACCTAAGTATTCTCAGATATCAAACACAGCTCACACATATGCATATACGCATGCATATAAGGGCAAGATGCTCACAAAACAAAAGAAACACACACACTCATAATACACATATTAGAAAGAAAGAAATAAGAAAAACAAGACATAAATTACCTTGATTTCCAACATTCACACAAATCAGTACTAAAATATAGCAAAACAAAATAAGGTCTACTCAGCTCAAAAACAACAGGCATCAACTTTTGGAACTATGTCAAGCTTACAAAAATAACAAATATGTAAAAACAGACAAGTCGGGACAAAGAATGAAAACTACTAATGGTGTTGCTTTATATTCCACTGATCTACTGGTGATAATAAGAGTGTACTGTAATTTACTGTCACTCTGTGCATCCCGAAATTGACTTATCTACAGTCATTTTCATAAGCTTAAGCAGAACAGTCAATTGGAAAATTCACTCATTATAGTAGTTAGCTTGAAAATTAACTGAAATGTAATGCCCCCTGACTTAAAATAAATCATTCTCGTATACCAGTATTCTCCAAACGCACTGGTGGAACATGGAGAACTCAAGCTGTTAGGTATGATTACCACATTCTATTTTAATTTATACCTCTTGACAAAGGTATTAATTTGAAAATTCAAACCTTGATTTGTCAGTTTAAAATAAGTGTTCACAGACTACCTTGCTGTCTTTTTGTTAAGTTTTAAATAATATTTCAATTTTTTAATGAATGCACACCAGGTAGTGGCAATATGAGCTATTATGCACAATAATTATTTTCAAACACTGACTGCGATTTATATTCTGTCACTTCAAAGCAAGTAACTGAAATCACACAAACTTGAAATCAATGATCCTAGTGAAAAACAAGTAACAAAGCACACATGCACAGACACACACAAACCACATGACTATTGCTTCAATAAACACATTTTGAATACATCTCAAACAGCATCAGTCTGCACTGCATATTTTAGTCTGTTTTCAATCTTATTGTGTCTGTTTCAATCTGGTTATCCAGACAGCATCAGTCTGCACTGCATATTTTAGTCTGTTTTCAATCTTACTGTGTCTGTTTCAATCTGGTTATCCAAACAGCATCAGTCTGCACTGCATATTTTAGTCTGTTTCCAATCTTACTGTGTCTGTTTCAATCTGGTTATCAAACAGCATCAGTCTGCACTGCATATTTTAGTCTGTTTCCAATCTTACTGTGTCTGTTTCAATCTGGTATGTTCATGTTAAATTGTTGACATCATTTGAGCTCTCCATAGGCAATTTAAATACTGTTAGTTCTGTCAAAAGTCTGCAGTCACCACAGTGATGTGTTTTCTCCCTTTAAAGCATTTATCAAACATCCTGTTAAAACTCCTCAAAGAACTACACTATAATGAAAATACTGTTTGTTCCAATGCAATTTAAAAATCCTACTTTCACATAATAAAAACAGCTCACAAACATTCATACCCTTTTAAAATTCAAGTACATTTGGAAGTGTACAGATGTTCCTTGAATCAAATCAGAACAAGCTCTCAAATTTGTTCAAACGAGTATATCACGTTTAATAAATAAAAACAAGATAGGTTGGTTCTTGAGATTGTTAAAATAAGTCAACTCAACAACACACCTTGATAGCATCTCCAACACTTACAACTCTTCCTCTCACTGATTACTATCAACGCACAAACGCACATGAAGGGCCAAATGTAATGCACTATGCAACAGGCACATTGTAATGACGATCATCTTCGGCGAGAAGGCAGACCGATGGCCACTCCTCTGGGGCCTCATCAGGGAAAGTACATTCAAAGTCCTGCTGTCCATGATGATCTAGGCGAGCAACATGAATCTTTACACCTAGACAATGCCCCAGAAGACACATCTCCACCTGCACAAAATGGAAACAAAACAAAAAAATAAAGAACAATCATTCACCACACATCACTTCGAATAATAATCACAATGTAAGAAGCCAGAAGTTAAACACAACCTGAACAGCTTACAAGCATGCACGATTTATATGCAAGCTTTTGGTATTTGCCATGATTATTTTGAATCCTTTACAAGAATCTACAGGATTATGAAACGCTTATGAAATTTTTTGAGGCATTAACACCATCTTGAGCAAAGTTAAAAAAAAAAGAAACTGAATGGACAATGACACAATGACCATATTTTCCTATGGAGAACAAATAAGTCAATATGATGCAATGGTTGGCCCCCAACTGCATCCTGCCCATAGTTGAGCTCCTGGACTGGAGAAGTAACGCAGCAATGCAGAGAAGATGGGCACACTGCCTTCACAATATTGGATGGGACAACCTTAACCATGCATCTTTGAAATTCACTTATTTGTCCGATTTGTCTACAATCTCTTTTTTAATTTCCCTTTTTTCTGATTTAAACACTGAACTGAACAAGATAATAGTATCTGACCTGTCTGTAATTTTTCTTTCTTAATTTTCCTTTTTTCCTGGTTTAAAACTTGAACTGCACAAGCATGATAGTATTTGACATAAAACTACAATGTAGGCTACACTATGGATTACCTGATCGATCCCAGCTGAGTCCCCCACACAGTTCAGATGATTTCGAACAAAACTGACCACATCCGATGAGGTGTCTCTGGCAAACATCAACCAGGCAAATGTCGGCACTTCTGCTTCTTCTCTCATCTCTCGCAGAAGGTCGTTGGCTCGGAACAGCATCATCAGTTTCAGACCCTCCATAAGCTCTGTGTCGAAACGCTCACTGCCATTCAGGAGACCCAAAATGCGAGCCAAGCGCTCATCTTGCAATGGAATTGCACTTATCTCTTCTATCTGGAAACAAACAAGGAAAGACATAAGTAAGCTTCAAGAAGAGTCAAAACGTAATGAGCCACAAAAACATAACTAGCCCTGGTGAGACTTAGTACAATACGAATCAACAGTACAGGTCAGTGGTGTGGATGGAAGGGGGATAGTGTGTGTGAGTGTGAGTGTGAGTGTGTGTGTGTGTGTGTGTGTGTGTGTGTGTGTGTGTTGTGTGTGTGTGTGTGTGTGTGTGTGTGTGTGTGTGTGTGTATCCATACATGTGTGCTTGTGTGTTAATCCATATGTGTCTTTTACTGCGTGTCAGTGTCTTTTTGAGAGAGAGTGTGTGTGAATAAATGAGCACAGCATTTCAGGAGGATTGTGGGACAATCTGGTTCAATATTTGCAAATTATATTGTTACAAAAAGAATCTTTGTTCATTTCTTATTCACTGGATATATACTTTTATAGTGTCTTGGGTATGAGAGAACAAAATGGTAATTTTTTCCGTTTTTCTGGAAATTTTCTCAGCATACACTGCTGTCAAAAGCATAAGCAGTGAAGGGCTTAATATAAACTATTGTTCAAATATGATGTACAGATATATCATCCACTGACAACTGTTGATCAAATAACAACATTTTGTATCTGTGAAATAATGATGAACCTCAAGCGAATGAACAGACAGCTGTTTATATTGCTGCCAACAAGAACTCAAGGTCAAATGGTACACGTTTACTTTAAATTTAACCTATACACAGCTGACCAACTTTCTTATGCTGATGATATTTAAGGGCATTCTGACATTAAAGATGGTAAGTTACTGGTAATACGGGTGGGAATTGAAGTGCAAGTAACTTTCCTCTCTTCTGTCACAGAGCTGGCCGAGTTCATGCTGAACCTGAGCAGCATCAGGCAGTTACCATAAACGATTTAATTTGCAGCATACAGAACTGTACGCAGGCTTGCTCACCAACAAGTATGAACTTTTATGCGACACTAGCCATGAAACTGACAGAAAATGACACTGTTCATTACATACATTATTGGTGTGTTGATAACCAGCAACAAGTGACTGTCTTTGCTGGCATGCAGCATTAGGAGGCGAGATTCAAGTGAAGGTTTCAATCTATCAATAATGTCCTGTGAAAAATATGATTTACAGAAGAATGATAAAAAAGCTTAGCTGCTGTGTACAAATTACATCACATATGAATTTCTGTTCAACATCATAATAATATACTTGAAATGATATCATAATGATCATGTTCTATCTAAACCCAATCACTGCTGAATGCCACCAGAACACAATGATATTTTCATACTCTTACATATTCTTTGACCTGGTCAACAGGGATGGACAGTGTCAACATTTCCTGAAAATAGGATGCCCCCCAAAGCTACACAGCCTCATCAGATCATTCAACAACAATATGAAGGAAACCATCTAGTACAAGGGCAGCATGTCAAAACCCTTTCACATCAAAGCAAAGCTGTGTCCTTGCTCTCACCCTGTTTGGCATTTTCTTCTCCATGCTCCTGAAGCATGCTTTTGTGACTGCAGCGGAAGAAGTGTACCTATGCACCAGATCTAACGGGAAACTCTTCAACCCAGCAAGACTGAAAGCAAGGACAAAGGAGCAAAAGGCCATTAGCAGAGACCTGCTCTTCACCAATGACACTGATATAACCTCACACACTGAGAACAACTCCAGTGCCTCATAGACAGATTTTCCTAAGCCTGCAAAGGCTTTGGTCTGACCATCAGCCTGAAAAAGCCAAACATGCTGAGCCAAGACGTGGATGCTTCACCTGTCATCACCATTGACAACTACAAACTTGATTTTGTCCACCAGTTCACATATCTCGGGTCCACCATCAGCAACAATCCATCCCTCCATGGTGAGATTAACAACGCAATGGCATGGCTGCAGCAACCTCAGGCCGACTTACTGCTCGTGTCTGGGAGAACCCAAAGCTGACAACTCTGACCAAGATGGCAGCGTACAATGCCTGCATCATCTGCCCTCTACTGTGTGGCAATGAAACTGGACAACATATGCCAAACAAGAGCGAAAGTTGAACAGCTTCCACTTGCGCTGCCTTTGCCACATCCTAGGCATCAAAAAGAGTGACAAAATACCAAACACCTAGGTCCTCTTATGTGCTGGTCTCCTTACCATGCACACATTTCTCAGACAGGCTGCGCTGGCTTGGCTATATGTGCCGGATGGAAGATGGATGCATCCCAAAGGATATCTTTAACGGTGAGCTAGTCTCTGGCAGGACATCTGTTGGTCGCCCCCAGCTATGATACAAAGTGTCTGCAAGCGCCATATGAAAACTTTGGACATCAACACAGAGAGCTGGGAAGACACAGCAGCCAACCATAACAGATGGCACAAAGTGCTCTAGAAACAACTCAGGTCGAAGGAAGAGAGAGCCAGGCAGAGGGTGAGCTTCTGTGAAGGCAACCCACGGCTAGCATCCATACATGTATCTGATATGGCAAAGACTGCCTTTCCCACATCGGCCTTACCAACCACAGCCAACACTGCTCCAGAGGCATCGACTTGATTCAAAATGACACTGTGGTGCATCACCTACAGTCAACGCCAACTGATGAAGGCTTACTATTACTACTACATATTCTTAACAGGTTATCAACTTGATTAAACTCAACTGAATCATATAAAAAAATCATGCGGTTGTTTTTGTTTGTTTGTTTGCTCGCACAGACAGTACTCTGAAAATAACATATACATGAAGAGTCAACTTGCGGGTTCGAATCCAATCAGACCTGTAGGATTTTTATCCTAGTGAGATTCTCTGACTCCAACCAGCTCCAACCACAGCTGAGTGTACTACGGGCTCATTGGGAAGACTTGGACCACACAATCAAGCCTCATACACTTCATCTGTGTGTCACTGTGGGTGTTGTATTAATTTTATGACTGGTGTAAGTAAGTGTCTCTCTGGTGTGGTTGGCACTAGGATATCTATGAAAGGAAGCGAACAGTCATGCAGTCTCCATCCAGAAAGAAATTCCATAGGATGTCATGCATAATCATTGTTACAGAATGTCCCTGAATTTGTGGCCGACGAAGTGGCACAGAAAGTGGAACAGCCCCCTCCCTCCACTCCCAAAATGTCAATGTTCCTCACCGTGGCATAGAGAGTAAGGACACACTGCGCAATTTTAGAGAACTTTTCTTCTTCCCCGTTCCATGGCAGCCGTCCAGCAAATGACCACAGCTGCAGCCCAGAACTGGTGTCAGCATTCAGCTCGTGCAGTCGGTCAATGATGCTAATGAGGCCTGGCCAGCGATGTGTGACCCGGTGTCCAGCAACAAGGACTTGGAACAGTGTGCTACGAAGAGCACAGTAATTGTCTCCCCTTACACATCGCAGGTACTGGCAGTGAAACAGCTCTGGGATGGCCAAATAACCCTGAACACAAAACAGTTAATGAAAATGAACTCAACAATTAATGTGCATAAAATGTGTGCTCAAAAAATAACATGACGGTCAGAACTTAAAATGGTTCTTTCCTTTTTGTTTCAAATCATATCTTTTTCAGTTTTGTTGTATGATAATCAAGCATCAACGAACCATGTGGTAGCAGAAATGATATTGATTTAAACATATAGGACAAGTAATATTGACATACAAACAACCTATAATGAACAAAATATATGACAACAGGTTTCATTGTGTACATCAAGATTTAAGAACGTCATGAAGAGAATCTGTTTTCTACAGGGAAAACATAGGCATATAGTTGTTCCCCTGAGCATTAAAAATGGACAAACGAAAGTTTATTCTGGCATTATACTGTTCAATTTTGAATCTCAGATTTAATATTTTTTGGAAAGTATGTACATTCAGAACACATTTGTCAATTTTGCATTTGCAGATGGATGGTTTTGCAAGGACTATTATAAGATCAAATATCTATCTGTTTTTACATTTTGATCAACACTGAACACACAATGTTCATCTTGCACAATATGCATACCTATGTAAACACATTTAGTCAGACTGAAAGATGGGAGCTCTACCACTCTGGCAAACATTATCACAAACAGGAGACTACAGACGAAATTTGAATCCGAGTGCATAACATTCCACAACCTCATAGCTTACATCTGATTTTAGTACAAAATTATGGCACCTGTTTGATCGTCTTCGATTTGGGTGTGTCCCCCTTCCATTCCTGGGCAGCATACTCTTCCATAAGCACTGATGTTCCAATGCTTGTCACTTTGTTGGCATCATCTTCTAACACTTCTGTAAATACAACATTTGAAGAATAAAACATGTGAAATATATAGACAGAGCCAGACTCCCCGCCCCTTCCTTCTCTACTCTATGGAAATAACTATCACCCTATTGATGTTTTCGACTGATTGCTTTGTTTTGTTTTGTGAGGTATATAACTATATATTCTTTTTAGCTTTTATCACCACCACTTCCCAATCTTCTCTACCTTCCCTATCTCCAATACACACACACACACACACACACACACAAAACACACACACACACACACACACACACACACACACACCACACACAGATACAAACAAAAACAAAAACAAATCCTCAGCTAACTACACTTTCATTCACTAATCTTGTTCATTCTAAAGCTTCACTCCTTGGAATGTTGGCTGCCCACATTGCTTTCTGGGTCTCTGATGTCCACGTCTGTCTTTCCTTAACCAGACTGAAAATCTTTGGATTGCTACAACCTGTCCACTCCCTGATGTTTCCTAGGTAATCTATTCATGGTCTTCCCCTTCCTCTTTCGCCCTTGATTTTTTCTTGAATGACATCTTTTATGGAGTGCATTTTTTGTTTATGCACACACGTCCAAAGAAGGTCAATTTCTTTTCAAGGATGACCTGCACAAGTTGTCTCCGGGTTTCACTTCTGCTACTAGTAGTAGTACTAGGGATTTCCCATTTCTTAGTTTTTGTATTGCTTGTTTAGACTTTGTGTAGAAGGGGGCTGTGGCTCCAAGTTTTCTGCTTTTATGTCAGCAACAGTTGCGTGCTGTACTCTGTCCATCGCTTCATTATTCCCTCAGGGTCTGTTAGTGCTTCTCCCTGATGATGGTCAGCTATTCTGGAGTGAAACTTTTGCATGTGAGACTTTATCTTACTGAAGAAGGTCTTTGACTTATTCACTTTGCCAAATTCTGTAATTTTTTAATATTCTTCTTCTAACCATTTTTTCTTTGTCAAATTTGATTTGCTGTCTGACTTGGTTGTGTAGGCTTTTTATATCTTTGGCTGTCACCCTCTGTCCTTGCCTTCCTCCTTTTTTCAGCAAGTGTTATCATTGTTGTGCTAATCCATGGTTTTATCTGTTTCGGGGGAGGGGGGGGGGGGGTTCTGATGACAGTTTCAGCTGTTTCTTTCTATATGGCTTTCATTTCTTGCCACAGCTAATCTGATTGTTTTTCTTCTTGTGTGTGCAGTAGTGATTCAAACTGATTTTCTGTTGTTATAAAAATTTTGACTTAATCAATGTGTTCATCTTCTATCTTTCCGATAACTATACTATCTTTTTGCTCTGAAAAACGCATATATACAAAGAGGGGAGCATAATTATAAAAAAGCATAACCATTATGGCATAACAAAGTAAAAAGATACTTCCTCTGTGCTCGTACAGTTTGTGTAATTAAAGACCTACAAACTGCCCAACCTCTCTCAAGCTTACATGGTATTTACAGTTCCTTAACCTCTTGGCTGTGCTATTAAAGTAGGACTTGCATCACGATTTCACGATCACAATGCGATGTTGATGTAGTATTTACGTCAGATCTGTAGTGATACTGTGGTTAATTCTGTACTATAAATAGTGCTAGGTTACAAGATTTAACTCCTTGACAGCTCTCCCTTTCCTGAATACTACAAGCTCAGTGGTGTGGTATGTCACTGTAAGTATACGGTATGTTAAAGGTGTGAGATGGAGTTATGAGGATTATGTGAGGGGACAGGTAAGCAAAAAGGGGTGGGGCACATTCTGGCCAAGCTTTCGTTTTCCACATCCTCTTCCTCTTGTGTGTGTGTGTGTGTGTGTGTGTGTGTATGTGTGTGTGTGTGTGTGGGGGGGGGGGGGTTTGCACGCGCATGCGTGCATGTGTGTGTGTGTGTGTGTGTGTGTGATGATTTGTGTGTATGTATGTGTGTGCTTGTGTGTGTGAGGAGAGGGAGAGAGAGAGAGAGAGAGAAAGAGTGAGAGAGAGAGAAAGAGTGAAAGAGAGAGAGAGAGAGACAGAGAGAGAGAGAAAGAACGTGAATAAAATTTGTGTGCCATTGGTGGAAAATTTTGTGCCTATCTCAGTATCCAGTTCAATGAGTGCAAATTATACTATTAGTATGATATTACAAAAGCAACATTTGTTCATTTCTGATTCATTTCATACATACTTTTATAGTTTGGGAGATAACAGAAAACAAAAACTGTAGGTGAATATTTCAGTTTTCTTGCATGTTTTTACAGCATACTCTCTCGTCAAAAGCATACGCGGCAAAGGGGTTAATAATACACAGGATCCAATCTTATAAAGATCCTGTCATTCACATTCAAGACATGTCTTATTGAAAAGCATAAAAATGCGTCACGCCCACTTTAAATTACTGACGCATTTTGTTACTTTCAGACATGGAAATATGTCAAAGATCAATCATTAAAAAGCTGGAAATTTTTGCTGACATACTCTCTTCACAGACACACAGATACGGTCGACTATGCGTGGTCAACAAAGTCCAACCTAGCACTTTATTTGTGTACCCTCATGCTGGATCTCAGGCCAAAGGTCATGTTTGTGAGGGGGGTTGGTGCTAGGTGCCATGCGCATAATTATAAAAGTTGATGTTGTCTGTGCAGAGCCTCAGCAACACTCTCCACCTGCCTCCACAAGTCCAGGGTAAACCGAGGTAAGACAACTGTTCTCATAGGAGACACAGATGGCTGAAGAGTAGATGGCATGTCACAGCATATGGCCAAAACCACAAGCAACGCTCTGTGGCAATGCCCTTTATGCAGTATGCGGCTGCGGGATTTTCTGTGAGGGTTTACTCCCATTGCCTTTCCCCACCCAAGGGGTAACCCACAAGACAGCGGAGACAGGCACAGGTTGTACAGTCTACTGTCATACTGTAGCAGAGACTTCGCTCTGACCTGACACACATACAAATGTACACATTTATGACACAGCCTTCTTCCATTCAACATGAAATTATGACACACACAACCTCCTTACTTAAAGTATTCATAAAAGGTGGAATGAATGACAATAACAAGAAAAACTGGAGAGAGAGAGAGAGAGAGAGAGAGAGAGAGAGGAGAGAGAGAGAGAGAGAGAGAGAGAGAGAGAGAGAGAGAGAGAGAGAGAGAGAGAGCAGAAATTGTAAGTATAAATGTATCTTGTGTAGAGATCTTCCCACTTCCAAGAGATCACAGAGGTACAAGGTGTTGAACACCTCTGCTTCTTTTCATAAAGCCACACCTTAATCATGATATTGGTAAAACTAATCTCCCCTGCTGCTCTACTTTCACTGTGCCTAAGAGGAACAGTGTGGATTGGGGTAGTGAGTTCAATCCTGGCAAAGGTCCTGTCACCCATCCATTTGGCAACCAAGCTGGATAGTGCTTAACTTCAGCCTTCAGGAGTGAGTGTTCTATCATTACACTACCTGTCCACAATCTTTTATGTACAACTACAAGCAACATAATAAGGCTCACCTTCAGTTACTATTCCTTCTTCCTTTTGAACTCCCGCATCCCCTGCAGGTCCTTCACTAGTGTGTAATGACCCTGCAGGTGCAACATCCTTGGCTCCCATCATGTCCCCACCAACCTCTCCACAGTCCCATGAAAACTCCACACTGCTGGCTCGTGAACTGCGACTGGAGTCTGAGCGGGGCACACTGGGCATGCGTTCCCATTTCGTCTTGGGGCGGTGATGTGGGGAATTGTTGTGACTGCGAGATCTGGGGATGTGGTGACGAGAAAGATTAAGATTAAGATGAAGAAGATTGGGGCGACAAGAGGGACCGGATTTGGCGATGGGGCTTTGCTGGTGTTCTTGACTTGTCCCTTTTTCAATCAGTTCATGTAGTTTTGAGGTAATGGACTCAAACTCACCTTGAATGTCATGGAACTCAGTCTCAAGATTCTCTAGGTGTCTGATCGTGGTGTCTTGTCCTGAGGCAGATTCTACGGAAGACATGTCCACCTCTGGTACTACCACAGGGTCACCCAGATGGTGGTCTAAACTGCGACTACGACGTATAAGCCTTGACTGTAATGGTGCTGAACAATCTGGTGTTGGTGACCGGGATTTTCCATACTCTTCAGCAAAAGTAGACCAGTGACGTATTCTCTGCATAAGAGACTGGCGAAACTGGCTGTCTGTCATAGCTGTGTGAGTAGATGGGTAAGGGGACACATCTTTCTCTTCTTCCTCCCAACTCCAGTCTTCTCCACTGCTGTTGAAACTGCGAAGGGACTCAGAGGCATCTAATGACGGGTCGTCTTCAAAATCCTCACTATGTGAGAAACTGATGCCTTTCTTGGGAGACAACAGATGGGAATCAGGACCCCTGCTTTCTGAGTGCAGTGAGGAAGACTTTTCTGAAGATGATGCTAATTCTGTGTGTACAACAGGAACAGAATGATTGTCATTCACACACCCTTGATCCGGAAAGGGCACAGTACCGTCCCCTAAAGGACTAGAACATGCAACATCACCATAAGCAGATGCAAAGTAGCGGTCACTTCTTTCCTTGAGTGATGACGCAGAGAAATTCTCTTTAAGTGATGGGCTAAGTTCCTCCATGCTTTCAGTCTCTTCCTCTTCAACAAGCTCTGGCAAAGTTTCAAAGCCTGATTCGGTTGTAGAGTAGAATGATTCCCTGAAGTTGGGTTCATGTTGCGGAGGACTTAGGTTGGGGCTTTTGCTAGAAAGGCTATCTCTTTCAGCACCGATCCTGGTCGGAGGTTTTCGAAGCGTGCCCATTCTGCGGAGTCGAACGCTATCAACTTCCAACTGATCCTGTCCTTTTGGCGACATTCTTCGTCCAAGTGCCACACCATATTCACGCGAGTAGAAAACAGCGGGTGTTGGTCCGCTGGAGCTGTTGCCCATGGCTCCATCGACACCACTGTCAGAGGAATCCTGCATACAAAAGCAAAACTTTTCATTTCTGTATCAAAATTATTTCAGTATTAATTGTATGTGCACAACTGCACAAATACATACAATGCTGTGTAAATCTTCTGCAAAAGAAACCAAACAACACTCAAAATGTCATTTCAGAGATTTCAAGTGCACTTCAATAAATATCACTATACGTGTGTAAATCAGCCTGTTGTTCACACATTTCTTCAGTCTATCATCATCAAAACAAACAGCCGACAATTCCTATCAAAACAGTTTCACATTCTGGTCCAAGCTCCAAGTCAACAATACACACCCAAAGGGGACAAAAACATGCAAGAATTTCTTGCACAAATGGATCAGTAATACAGAAAGAGAAAATGGAATAAGCGAAGTAAGAAAAGAAATCAGGCAAAAAACAAAAAGAGTGATGGAAAAGATGTAATTTCTATCAATTCCCACATGGGGTATATTACTTATAGTTATACTGAAAGAGCCCCTCACATCCTTAATAAAAAGCTAACAGATCACAAGCCTCCCAATTTGAAACTATCATGCTGATGAAGACCAGGCAGTGACAATAACAGGAAAGTATTAAACTAAAACATTTGATTTCTTTTTTAAAATTTTTATTTCTATCTATTTATTTTGCCAATGACTGTCACAAATGACAAGACACTGATTAATTAAAAACAACATAATAAATGTTCACAGAAACAAATACAACAACAACAATAACAGCAAAAGAATCATCAATTACATCAATCAGTACACAAAACATTAATGATGTCAACATTATATCAAACATTACAACAGATATACCTCTAAATTTCATTCTAACCAATGCATAATGAAACCTTTCTGATAAAGCCTGACAAAATACAAAGACTTTTTTGTGGCTATACAGATCTGAATCACGATGACACACACACACACACACACACAACACACACACACACACACACACACACACACACACACACACACACACACACATTCTCTCTCTCTGTATCGCCGTTTCTTTTCTTTCATGCAGGCTGGTTGGTTCTTTTGATTAAACTAGGGACTCAAGATTTTATATGTGGTGTCTCAACTTCAATCCCAGCCCGCGATATTTAAAACCTGCTTGTCTGATACCCTTTCAAAGTTTCCATCATTCTGCTAGAGGCAGCTGAATGTTCCACAGGTCCCTTCCCCCCTCCCCCCCATTCCAAGACCTTGCCAGTTCACAGGATTTTGAGCAGGCTCACAGAATCTGCTAGACAATTGCTGGCAGATCTGCGTGGAGCACAGATGGAACTGTCTGTGTGCACTGTCTCTCTTGAACAAGCTCCAAGCAAAAGAAAACTCCATGTAAGAATGACAAACTCACTGCTAATATAATCAACAACAACAACAACAAAAAAACCATTATGTGTGTGTGTATGTGTGTATGTGTGTGTGTGTGTGTGTGTGTATTTGTGAGTGTGTGCAAGTGTGTGCAAGTGTGTGCAAGCACAAATGCATATGTGTGCTAGTAACTACAATTTACCTGCCATACAGAATATCCTCTGAAAGAAAAACCAAACTGCAAGCGACAGAATGGAATAGAAAAACGAACATGCTTCTCCACCATTTTCCTATCAGCCAGTATATTTAATTTCGGTTTATACATTGTTGCTGAAACGATGCAGCGTCAGCTCTGGGATCACAGTATTTCAAAGCTCACAGATAAAGTTTAAATTTAAACTTGCAATGCTTCAGCAAATTCCGTTTTCCTCACACAAAAGATGCTCACACAATACTGGCCCAAATCCATCTCACTGGATTAGTTCCAAGTCGCGACTGATTTTGGTTTCCAATAACTTGAATACGCCCATTCATACTGAAACTGGAAATGTTATTACTTTCACAACTTCCTCAAAACAAAATCTGTTCCACAATATTCTACATGTAGATGCTGCCACGTCCACAAACTTTACAATAATGATGTGAAACTGATCTCTTTCATTGTAAGGGCCGGATCTAAATAACGTCATGATGAGGTCATTGTATTGCGTGGAGAACCCGCTGGTCATAAGTGCATGACTGTGAGGACGGAAAACTACTCATCAGCCCACTCACACACATGGCCCTACCAGTCTATATTTAGTTGTGTGGTGAGACCAATAGTTATTAATAGTTTCACCTAAATGGGACAGCCCGGTCTGCTGTTCTTCCCCCCCCCCCCCCCCATGTTCTATTCATGCTGCTTATTTAACCCTTTGACTACAGCACCCTATGCACCAACTGCAAAAACTTAACTCTTCGACTTCCTCACCCTATTCACCAGCTTCCTGCAGGAAGCTGGTGAATAGGGTGAGGGAATCAGAGGGTTAAGTTTTTGCTTTGCTAGTATGGTAGCCAATACAGGGTGCTGGTGGACAGTGTGCGGGAGTCAAAGGGTGAAGGCCCAGCCGGCCACTAAAGCCATGTCTGGGCTAATACCATGTTAAAATCAACACAAGTCTTTCTTTCTTATTTGACCAAGAGCGAAACGTTTTACTGTTTGGCTCATAAAACGATTAACAACACAATAATTATGTGAACGGAAAGCCATGTTGGTGGGGTTTCACACAAACAAAATATGGTAATCTGAGTAGTGTGGATGTACGCACATTGTTCCATTCCCTCACCTCCTCCCACCTGGGTGAGCTTAGTGTGTTTACTGGTGTGTGCGCATCTATGCAAGGAAGCGAGAGACGGCAGGGGGGGGGGGGGGAGATGACTGTACATGTGTATGTGTGTGTGAATGAGTGCGTTTCGTTTGCTTGTGTGTGTGTGCATACCACTGTGTGTGTGAGTGTGTGGTGTGTGTGTGTGTGTGTGTGTGTGTGTGTGTGTGTGTGTGTGTGTGTGTGTGCGTGTGTGTGAGAGCGCATGTGCATGCGATGAGGTGCTGTGTGTGTCCTTGTTTGATGGAGAGAGATCGGAGACTGATACAAGAGAGACAGAGGGTCAATGATGAATGAACGTTAGTTATCTGTTCATCGTCCAACTTGTGGGTCCATGGTAAGTCTCTTTTTCTTGACCATCCCCACTCTCAAATCCCATACACACACACAACTATACACAAACCCTGACAGATGAATGTCGGCTTGTGTCGACCATCATATAGTCACGGTGATCTGATACATAGCTGCTCTCTCTCTCTCTCTCTCTCACACACACACACACACACAGGCCCTCAAGAAAACTTTTTCCTGTCACAGACGAAAGACTTAATTCTGTCTTGTAAAAGAATTTTTGTCTTAAAGAGATTTCTGTTTGTGTGTTTGTCTTCTTGTCTTTTCTATTCTTCTCTTTCTCTTACGTCATGCAGATAAATCTGCTTTACTTCTTGTAGAGCAGTGAAGTCCACAAACATTTTCCCCTATTCTTTAGAACACAGTCTAAGCAGTTTCTTCATTTGTAATATCATTGGAACTCATACCTCTTTTGGCTGAGGCCTTGTGCTCATGGCAGTAGCTGTAGAGGTTTCTGCTTTATGTGAGACAGTGACAAACGTGTTTATTTCACTACTCATCCATGATTGCGAGTGAAAGAACAAGACATGACCCTTTCATGATATGTGTCCTAGTCCTATCTGCTTTATATATATGATGAGTGAATGACTGAAGGTCTGGGCTGAGGAGCGGATATATGGTTTAAAGAAAGAAAAAGAAATTGGATATATGTTTGTATGTGTGCATGTGTAGGCTACAATCATGTTTATTTATATTTTGTGTGTGTGTCTATGCGCATGCAGAGAATGAGATTGAAAGACAGATACAGATTATGTGTGTGTGTGTGTGTGTGTGTGTGTGTGTGTGTGTGTGTGTGTGTGTGTGTTTGTGTGTATGTGTGTGTGTGTGTGTGTGTGTGTATGTGTGTGTGTGTGTGTGTGTGTGTGTGTGTGTGTGTGTGTGTGTGTGTGTGTGTGCATCACTGTGTATTTAAAGTGTGTGCTTACCTGTGCATACACATTACAGGCAATTCAGTACCCATTTTAGTCTCTATCTAAAATCTGAAAGGTCTGAGAGAATTTCTTTTTCTTCCTATGCCTGGACAGTATGTGAAAAAGATACCCTGTTTGTGTATGTCTGTGCACATATGTGCTTGCATGTGTGTGTGTCAGTATATGCATGTGTGTGTATGTATGTCTGTGTGTGTGCGCACATGCGCGTGTGTGTGTGCACATGCGTGTGTATATATATGTGTGTGTGTGTGTGTGTGTGTGTGTGTGTGTGTGTGTGTGTGTGTGTGTGTGTGTGTGTGTGTGTGTGTGTGTCTGTACGTGCGTACACAAAAGTGTTCATGACAAAATGCATCAATGCAAGATGGACAGGAAGCAAAGTTCAAGGTACGAATGGCGCCATGGAATGCTTTTTTAAAATGCTTTTTAACTATTTTTTTCTTAAACTACGAGAAACAGAATATATAAAGCAGACAACAGCCTATATCATATCACAAAATGATTACTCTCTTACACGGACTACAGACAGAACAACAGAAACCAACATAACAAAATTTGCATTGACCAATCCAACAAAACTAACCTCATTTTCCGATGTTTCACCCTGGAAAATATATACTACTGGGAATATGACAATTGCAAGTAATACCACACCGCAACATCTACAACAACATTTACTTTGACTTTCATATCGCTGAGCAGTTCAGACAAAAGCAGACTCTTGTAACAAAATCCAAAGGATGAAAAACAAAGGAAAAATAAACATTTAAAATGGGGTGGGGGTGGGGGAGAAAAACAGAAAATTCTGAAATCATCGGACGCAGTATTATAGTGTGGAATAGATGCTTTCCAGGGCTGTGTTGTGATCAAATAATAAAAGCTTCAAAGATGTATGAAATGAATTAAAGTTATGAATTCATTCGACATTTGTGAGTCCACAAAGCCAGAAACACCTTCAGAATGCTGAACAAAATGTGCAAGTCTCCCCAGTACAGCACCAACACCAAGTTGAAACGGTACCAGAGTTGTGTCCATTCCATTCTGGCTCAGAATGCTGGAAGATGATAGAAAGCGAAATTATCAAGCTATCAACCTTCCACGCAAAGAATCATGGAACTCTTCTGACCCAACACCATCTCAAATTACTGCCAGTGACAATCAAGAGAACATGGGCACTATCATCATGAAAAGATGATGGAAATGGATAGAGCGCATCACCCAAAGAGAGCAGGATTACATCACCCAGGCTGCTCTTCACTGGACACCAGACTTAGGAAGAGGCAAGAGAGGAAGACCCAAGAACGTCTGGAAACGAACAACAGAAGACCTTAACCCTCTGACTCCCGTACCTATCCACCAACTGCAAAAACTGGACCTTTTGACTCCCTCACCCTATCCACCCGCTTCCTGCAGGATGAGAGTCAAAGGGTTAAGTTTTCACTTCGCTGACATAGTTGATAATGCAGGATGCTGGTGGACAGGGTGCGGGAGTCAAAGGGTTAAGGCCCTGAAACACACTTGGGGTACTATAATGTGGCTGGCCCACAAAATGGACAACAAGTAAGTACAGACAATTCTTCAAAGCTGTCATCCTCATACCGTTAATGTATTAATTATTATTTCTTACCAGTAGTAGGAACAAACACACTCTTTTCAGACTGAAAAAGCTGACTCAGTGACTGTGCATGGTTTGGAATGTCAATGAGTGCTGCTTAACTATATCATGATTACCTGGAGAACGAGGGAGACATGGTACATTAGTCAATAAAACACAAACTGGCCCAGAATTTAACACAGGCAGATTAAATGCGTCACGAGAAAAACTGCCTCAGACACCAGCTTACGAAAACAAAACAACAACAACGAAACCCTGTTTAGAACTGCCTGCTTTTTAAAAACTCGACTCAGAATATGGAACAGAAATCACAGGAACTTTCCCTGGAGCCTGCTTCCGCTGTCTGCATGACCTTTATCCAATTAATGCCTTCTGACTGAAGCTCTCTATCACACTGTCACATAGCTACTGTCTGTCACATCTCAGTACCATTAACTGTCTCGCTGCCTCTGTAAAAGTATCACCATGGCAACTCGCGTCACATGCTGATTTTCATTCAACCTGTGGGGGAAAATGTACATAAATGCCTCGGAAATTTTTGCACCGTTTTTCACTTCATGCCATACCATCATGTGCAATATTTCCTTCAAATAAAAAGAAAATGATATATTTAAAGTCCCCGGTATTATGCGGTGACTTTTAAGTTCATGCCATACCATAGTCACTGTCCTGGGAAATGTTCAAAGTAATACAGATCTCGAAGGACAGCTATTACTTCACAATCACGCCGGTAGGTATGTTTTGTGTGTGTGTGTGTGTGTATACATATGTGTGTGCGTGTGTGTGTGTGTGTGTGTGTGTGTGTGTGTGTGTGTGTGTGTGTGTGTGTGTGTGTGTGTGTGTGTGTGTGTGTGTGTGTGCGCGCGCGCGTGCATGTGTTCGTGTGCATACATGTGTCTGACTGGGACAAAACTGTGTAGACACAAGTTTCTCAGCTCTTCAAGGATCAAAGGTGACGATCATTTAAGAGTTGGAGAAGGGTAAGTTTGAAAGGTAAAGCACTAAGAGCAAGGTCGCACAGAAAAAGAAAGAGCCTAAAATCAGCACTTTTCAAGGAAGGTATATGAACATTTTCTAAAAAAATCAAATAAAATAAAATTTTTAAAAAATCTGACAGTTGTGATAGTCCATCACTGCCCTAGATGCATGTCAAGTCACGAAATTTTGATACAAAGCTTTCTCAAGGTCACAGTCACTGACATTCTATACCATTTGTATCTTCATGGTAACAATGCCTGAAACAAAACTTGTAAAAACAAATTCAAGGAATCGACTTTCTATATAAGCTTAATGAAGAAAAGGTGTTTTCTATGGGTAGTTATATGTATTTTCTTCATCAACAGACATCGATCTGCTGCAGTTTGGCCTGAACAGTAAACAGAATATCACCACAGCATTTTCCACTTCCAACAGAAGCTAAACGTGGA
>JAPXFY010000019.1:26021033-26108533 GCA_030674185.1 Monoplex corrugatus
TGGCATCTCTCAATCTCTCATGTCTTGTAGTACTGCTCCTTCTCTCCAACACTGACAAAGGACACCATGTAGGTGCTGCAGGAGGGTGTTTTTGCAGCGCTTGGTGAGGTCTAGGGGGATGCTATCATTACCAGATGCTTTCCCGCAGGCCAAGCTGTTAATTGCCTTGCAAATTTTTCAAGTGTTGGTTTGGCATCTAGCTCCTCCATGATGGGCAGAGGTTCAATGGCACTGAGGGCTGAGGAGACAACAAAGTTCTCCCTGGAGTACAGCTCTGCTCTGTGTTGGATCAAGAGCTTTCTTGATGCCCTCATACATACCTCTTACGTTGTCTGTAGTTGCTGCTGTCTGGATGTCATCACTGTGCTGTTGCCAGTATTTGATGACGCATCTTCTTCTGTCTGCTGCACTTCGCTCCATTGTTCCGAGTGCTTGCAGGGATTTCTCTCTTGGTGAGCACTTGTATTCAGCAAGGGCAGCACACTTTGCTTCAATATGGCGGTCATCTCACTGGACTTAGCTTCAAACCAGTTGTTGTTCTTGGAGGTCTTCCTTCCAAAAGTAGCTACGGCTGTTTTCTGGTCCTTTTTTTCGGAGGCAGAGGTGTACAACTGGTCTGTGGAAAGAGCATCTTTAAGAGACTTGGCAAATTCTTTCACTTTCTTTGGGTACTGCATCTTGGAGGTGTCAATACGAGGCTTCCTCTCTTGTTTGGTACAGTGGAGATTCTTAGGTTGTAGTCTGATCTTGTAACACACTTGTGAGTGGTCTGTGTCACAATCTGTACCATGATAAGTTCCGGTACGAAGCTTTCTCTCTCTTTACTTCTTGCATATCAATAAAAAATATTACAACGGGAAAATACATCCCCATATTCTACACCACCAAAAAAAAAAAAAAAAAAAAAAGTATTACATTAACTTGTTTTTTGCGAAACCACCATCTGGTAGAAATTTATCAATACCTGTTATTGTTCTACTCTGATCATTGCAGACTACAGAAAAACTTGAAAGATGCACTAACACCATAGAAAGCGGTGAAATGTTGGCTAAATGGTTAAGGAATTAAAATGCCCAACTGAGAAGTAGGAGATTCCAGGTCTGATTCCTGGCTGGAAAGGGACTTTTGTTCTTGGTGTAAGTTTTCCAACTGAGATGATAAACTGAAGTGTTATAAGTAGCATGCACTTAACATACATAAAAGGAACCACGGCAATAATATGCACATTTGTGGTTTTGTAGAAAAATCCACTTTCATAGCTAAGCAAAAATACATGCAGCAATAATCACACACATACACACAGAAATAACACACACACACAAACACAAAGAATATAAATCAGCAAATATTACAAAAGCAACAAGCGTTCACAACCATGTGTATGCCCCAACCTACTCTCTCATCTGTTGACTGGTAGCAGCTCTGTATACTATATCATGTCAAATGACAACAGTATTCATCTCAGACTAAATGACACATTATAGAAACCATGGACAGCTGAGTAAGTATGTCAAATGTGTACTCACACAGTGCATGCAAACAAAACAAAACAAAAAATCAGTATTATCACGCTTCTGCTGTGGAATATTTAAATATTCTAAATTCTAACAATCAAGTCTATAATACTTGTTCTCAATGATATGTACACATATTAACATGTGAGGTACACAGTCATACACTTACATGACAAACATGGCACAGAGATAAGGCTGGCAATGATAAGGTGGTATGGGGCAAAGAAGGAAGACAGAGGGGACGACAAGCCACACAGGCAGAAATGTGTGTGTGTGTGTGTGTGTGTGTGTGTGTGTGTGTGTGTGTGTGTGTGTGTGTGTGGTGTGTGTGTGTGTGTGTGCGTGTGTGCATGTGTGTGTGTGTGTGTGTGTGCACATGTGTGCATATAATTATGTGTGTGCATGCATGTTTGGTGTGTGTGTGTGTGTGTGAGTGAGTGTGAGTGTGTGTTTGCGTGCATGTGTGCGTGTGTTTGCGTGTGTGCGTGCACGTGTGTGTGTGTGTGAGTGAGTGTGTGTGTGTGTGTGTGTGCGCATGTGTGTGTGTTTGCGTGCATGATGTGTGTGTGTGTGTGTGTGTGTGTGTGTGTGTGTGTGTGTGTGTGTGTGTGTGTGCGTGTGTCTGTACGACTGATTTAATCTGTCTTACTTCAGTAGCACATTTTTCCAGACAGGGCACAAAACTGATTCTGATCAAACTTCATTACTGCATTATGTGTGCATGCAGGTGTGTATATATATGCAATATCTGATATAACACTGAAATTTTCTGACACCATCTGCATTCCAGCCATCATAACAACAGATTCGAAACTGTGTGTCTGCGGAGATGACTCAGACAATACAGTGAGCAGAAATGATGAATGCTGCACATCAATGGGCTGATCTGCAAGTCAAATACCATAACTGTACACTTGGCACACTCAGTAGCCCTGTTACTGATATTCTATTGATTTATTCATATATTTGCTACTGATATTCTATTGATTTATTCATATATTTGCTACACTGATGATGATATTGATTTGCTACACTGGCATGATTAATGTCAATAATGACGTGCCTGGTTGTGTATCACAGATAACCTTAAATTAGACGTATGACAAGAGAGAAACAAAAAGAAAGAAAACTAGACGCTGTGCTGCAGTGGTTAATGCAACCAAGTTATCGACTGGAACTTAACGGAAGGCTGTGGGTAAGAATCCCAACAGTCCTATCAAAATCTTATGAGATTTTCAACCCCAATCGGTTCCTATCCCGGGTTGAATGTGCTATGGGATCATTGAGAAAGCTAAGACCACACAATCGGGTCTGATCCACTTCACGGATGAGTCACTGAAGGTGTTGCCTAAATTTCCTGAACACCACTTCATGCATCTGTGTCTCTTGAGCCAGATTGACACCAGGATAAATTTTAATGTCAGCTTAGAGTACCGTCTCAATCCTGGAAACAGTTCCCCAGAATCATGATTATCATCTCCATCGTCATCACAGCATTGTGAAAAAACTGTCCCAGCTTCATGGCCATTAAAATGACGTAGAAAAAAATGGACGGCATAAAAAAGTGAGCACAAATGAAACTGTGAAAGTGCCATGATCCTGAAAATATAAAAATGAAAAACAAAAAAAAAACAAAAAAAAGACAAAATCAAACACAAAACAACAATAAAAACCACACACATATACAAACACACATAAAGATTCACAAAGACTTGGCAGCAACAAGTGTTCACAGCAATCAAATGTGTCCCATTCACTTTTTTATTTCTTCACTGGCAGCAGGTGTGTACAGTATATAGTGGTCACATGCTTTCATCTCACTACAAAACCAACAGATAGCTGTCTCAGACCGCCCAATCCACAATCACACAGTGCAAGCCAAAAAGAAAAAGTTGTAGGTGTGTGTGTGTGTGTGTGTGTGTGTGTGTGTGTGTGTGTGTGTGTGTGTGTGTGTTGTGTGTGTGTGTGAATGTGTCCAAGTGTGCAGGTGTGCACACTGCATGCTCATGTTTGTGTATGCGCATGTGCATGCACGCATATATGTAGACACATGTGTGCATGTACACAATATCCAACGTAAGATTGACATTTTTTGATGTCTCGTAAATATTGTGGAACAGAACACAGAGACAAGATACAAATTATCAGAACAGACTGAAAACCCTGCGTGTTGAAAAGACTCTGACAATGTGGACAGCAGCAATGGTAGACGTTGGATATAGATGGGCTGATCTAAACCCTGCTTACCTGTTCTTCTTGGCACTTCACTCACATTCTGAACAGCTCAAATTAATGGCCCTGTCACTGCTATTCTATTGATTTATTCCTTTATAATTATATGCTACACATGGGGCATTCATGTCAAGAATGGTATGTCTTGGACCTTGTATTACAGACAACCACACAACAACAAGATAACAAAAAGAATCAACAAAACAAAACACAAACATGTGCACATGGACACACACACACACACTCTGACACATCCATATAAATGTCACTTGTGTATGTGTATGTGCTGGTTTGTGTCTGTCATGTGCATTTTTATGTTAATTTGACTGCTTCTTTGCTCTTCTCATTCTCCCTGCCAATCAAAATATAATAACAACAGATGATGACAACTGGACTCCAAGATGTTGTCTAAAAATGTCCAACAAACTGGGTTTAAATATGTCTTAGGAAACTTATTTTCACAGAGATACACAATATACAAGACGTAAAGCTAAATATGGTCATAATTATAAATGAGCATTATACATAGAATCATCATCACCAGTGTGTGTGCGTGTGCGTGTGCGTGTGTGTGCGTGTGTGTGCGTGTGTGTGCATGTGTGTGTGCATGTGTGTGTGTATGATACAAATCCTAAATGTCAGTACTCTGTCACTATATTACATGTGCACCTCATGAGTATAAACATAATGACGTGTTGTATATAACACAAGTATGAATGCATACACATACATCAGTGGGTATATGCACAGAGAGACAGAGAGAGAGAGCATGTGTGTGTGTGTATGTGTGTGTGTGTGTGTATGTGTGTGTGTGTGTGTTGTGTATGTGGGTCTGTGTGTGTGTGTGGGTCTGTGTGTGTGTGTGTGTCTGTGTGTGTGTCTGTGTCTCTGTGTGTGTCTGTGTCTCTGAATGTGTATGTGTCTGTGTATGTCTGTGTGTAAGTTTGTGTGTGACAGAGAAACAGAGAGACTGAGCAGGGGACAGATAGTACAGTAATGACAGCCTGCATCGATCAATGAGACAGAAACAGTGCCGCGTGTTTGTGTGTGGTGGTGGTGGTGGTGGTAATGATAGCGGGATGTGTGTGTGTGTGTGTGTGTGTGTGTGTGTGTGTGTATGTGTGTTGTGTTGTGTTGTGTTGTGTTGTGTTGTGTTGTGTTGTGTGTGTGTGTGTGTGTGTGTGTGTGTGTGTGTGTGTGTGTGTGTGTGTGTGTGTGTGTGTGTGAGTGTGAAAACAAATTCGTGTACAAGAGAGAGAACAGCTGGTTGTGGTAGTCAATACATGACATCAACAAGTGATGAACCAGCAGTATCTTTATCGATGTAATGCTGCACAACGATAATGACTGTGAAATGTATATCCTTACACATAACCTAAAAACTTTACAGCAGCCAGGATTTCCACCACAACTCAATAACTGAGATATATGTTCAACTTGAATTTCTGCCATTGCATTGTATATCAAAATGGCAATTTCTGTCGTAGGGGTATTAAAGTATGTCCAGGTGGCATTTTTCCACGTGTGGTATGTCTAATATGGCAATTTGCCACATTATTGCAACATGAGTTTATCAATAAGCAGCTAAGACTGGTGTAGCGTGAAACCCGTGCAGGGTACACCCAACCCAACTCTGGTAAAGACGCCAAGTCAATAACCCATCCTAGCCTCTCTGACTAAACCAACAGCCTACACGATCTGAGATATCTTACTTCACTGTCGAGCTTTCTGTTTGTACTCTCTGCACAGTCCTAGCATATTGATCTAAAGGGAAGCTTCGCTACCACAAGAATTTGCGCAAGTCGTGTTGGAATCTAGCTCATCCATCGTCTGTCGGCGTGTGTCTGTCAGTGGGAGTTCGCGTGGACAGTCTATTTATTGGTGCCAAAGTTACGTTTGCATGCACGAAATTGTGTGTGTGTAAGATTGTGTGCAAGCGCATGTGTATACAAGCAAGCAAGCAAGCGTGTGTGAGTGTGTGTGTGTGTGTGTGAGAGTGTGTGTGTGTGTGAGAGAGAGAGAGAAAGAGAGAGAGACTATGTGTGTAACTCTGAATGTGTGTGTGTGTATGTATGTATGTATGTATGTATGTATGTATGTGTGTGTGTGTGTGTGTGTGTGTGTGTGTGTGTGTGTGTGTGTGTGTGTGTGTGTGTGTGTGTGTGTGTGTGTGTGTGTGTGTTGTACGGGCGTGCGTATTTGTTTACAGGCATATAGTGTATGCGTGTTCACATACAACTCTGCAAGTGTGTTTACATGTGTGTATCCACATGCATGAATGTGTTGTCTGGGTTTTATTTTAGTGAAAAAGGTACAGGCATGGGAAAAGTGCTTCAGACAAACCCCTCTGAAACTAGCAGGTCTGCACGCATGCATCTTGCGAACCCTTTCCCCCTTTCCAAACATTTTTTTCTATCCTAGATTGAAATCTTTGCAATCTAGTGTCTCTGGGCATCAAATTCATGTTCTTTTCATATCTAAAAATTTCAACATTTTGCGCAGTTAAAAAGGAAGAAAAACTGATGTACTACAACTTTTGACTATAACTCACCCACAGCTTGACTTCAGTCCATAAATCTCTTCAGATTAAGAACTTTTACTTTTCGAAAATGGCTGCAAAGATGCTTTGAACGTTTTTACTTTTTTCATAAGGACAGGGAGTGTGGGAGTAGGCTGATAGCTATTGTAGCAGACCGACTGCTCGTTGCAATGATACGACTGCTGTTTGTAATAAGTTGACTGTTGGTTATAATGGTGTGATTGCTGATTGTAGCAATAATAATAATAATAATAATTACAATATTTATATAGCGCAAAATCTTGATAAAATCAAATCTAAGCGATGAAACACACAAGCACGCACGCACACACACGTACACACGCACGCACACACATGCACCCACACGCACACACACACACACACACGGCTATAAATGGGGAGAAAGAATAAAAACAATGGAAAATTATAGAGAGCATATTATATACAATTATATATTGCAATGTGATTCCCCTCCGAGTGGAGACAGGCTGCAGAGGGGATTGAGTGAGGTCAGGATTTTATGCAGAGGAGAAAAGGTGAGTTCTGAGAGCGGACTTGAAGGAGACAAAAGTAGGTTGCTGACGGACTGAGAGAGGAAGTTTGTTCCAGGAGAGCGGACCAGAAACAGAGAAGGCTCGTGGACCATAGGTATTGAGCTTAGTGCGTGGAAAGCGAAAAGTCAGAGGATCGGAGGCAGAGCGGAGGGTACTTGAGGGAACATAGATCTCAAGTAGGCTTGACAGGTAATCGGGGGCTGCGTTATTGAGGCTTTTGTAGCACATGGTGTCTAGTTTGTACTGTATGCGCTTTGATACAGGGAGCCAGTGAAGTTGTGCCAGGAGAGGAGATATGTGGTCAGCTTTTTTCTTTTTGAGTACAAGGCGTGCAGCATTGTTTTGAATGCGCTGTAGGATGTGAGTGGTGGAGGCAGGAAGACCGGACAGGAGTGAATTGCAATAGTCAATGCGAGACATTATGAAGGAGAGAACGAGTTTTGCAGTTGTTTCCACAGAGAGATACTTCCTGATCAGGCTTATACAATGGAGGTGATAGTAGCAAGATCTGGCAGTTTGAGAAACAAAGTTGTTCATGGAGAGGGTAGAGTCAATGCAGACAACAAGGTTTTTAGCTGAATCAGAAACTGGGACTGATGTGTTACATAATGGGAGAGAAAGAGGAGGCAGCTGAGAAAGTTTCTGACGGGTGCCAATGATGATAGCTTCTGTCTTGTCATCATTTAGCTGAAGTTTGTTGTATGTCATCCAATTTTTGATGTCCGAGTAACACTCAGTGGTGCGAGTCAGGAGGCGCTGTATATTGTCAGGTGAGTCACTGTCTTGAAGTTGGGTGTCATCAGCATAGAAATGGTGTTTTATAGAGTGGGAGTTGATGATGGTGGACAGGGGGGAGGTGTAAAGAGTGAAAAGAACAGGGCCAAGGACAGATTCTTGTGGAACACCACAGGTCAGGTATGCAGGTTGAGAGTAAGTGCCATTGATGAGAACAGTTTGTTTTCTGTTTGATAGATAAGAAGTGAACCAGGAGAGAGCAATGTCAGAGATGCCAAAAGTATGATGAAGTCTAGAAAGGAGAATACCATGATCAATGGTATCAAAGGCTGCAGACAGATCAAGGAGTGTGAGGAGAGAGACTTTGCCAGTATCAGTTGCAAGGAGGAGATTGTTGAGAATGTGTAGCAAGGCAGTTTCAGTGCTATGGCACTGGCGGTAGGCTGACTGGAAAGGATTGAGGAGATTGTTGGCAGACAGGTGAGAGTTCAGTTGGTTGAGGATAACTTTTTCAAGCAGTTTTGACAAGAAAGAGAGATTAGAGATAGGCTGGTAATTTTTCAGTTCATTTGGGTCTAAATTGTATTTCTTGAGGAGAGGGTGAACAATAGCAGACTTGAAAGAATCTGGGACAGTTCCAGTTTGGAGAGAAGTGTCAGTGATGAATGGGAAGAGCGTAGGGAGACAGTAAGAGTAGAGAGAACCTGGAAGAGGATCCAGTTCGCAGGTTTTGAACGACATGGATCTGATTGTGTTGAGAATTTCTTCTTGTGAGACTGGGGTAAGAGTAGTAAGAGGTGTGCCAGAGAAGGAAGGGTCAGGTGGGCATGGTTGACAGGGTGTCCTGTCAAGCCTGTCACGAAGAGTTTGTATTTTGGTGGTGAAATACTTGGAGAATACAGATGGGAGTTCTTCATTTGTGTGTTTTGTTGGGAGAGGTAAATCTTTTCGTGTGCCAAGGAGATGATTCATGGTTGTAAAGAGTTCTTTTGAAGAAGAGGCATTCAGGATTTTGGTTTGGAAATAGTTTGTTTTTGCAGATGCAATGAGGGTGGATACTTTTGTTTTAGAGGCTTGGAAAAGTTGCCTATGTACAGTGAGTTTGGATTTGCGCCAGCGGCACTCTGCTCTGCGGCGGGCACGTTTTGCACAGGCAATCTCATGAGTGAGCCAGGGGGTAGGGGGGCGGTCAGGTAAAAGACGGGTTGTGGCTGGAGCATGAGTGTCCAGAAGATGATGGAGAGTAGTGTAGAATTCATCGGCAAGGTTATGTGACTTTTCAGAAAGGAGACGGAAGGCATCAGATGAAAATGTGGAGAGGTCGATAGATTTGAGATTGCGTCGAATCACTGTGCACATGGTACGGGAAGGAGGAGGAATGTCAAGAGAACAGAGAATTGCAGAGTGGTCAGATGGAAGGGCTGAAGTTAGACAGGTAGAAAGAACTAAGCAGTTATCAGTAGCTGAATTGTGGTGATCACGAGAAATGATCCAGTCAAGAATGTGACCTTTTTGATGGGTTGGTTCAGAAATGTGTTGAGTCATATTGTGATTGGACAGAGAGTTGATGATATGTCTTGTGTCATAACGGTGAGTGTTGTCATAGTGGACATTGATGTCACCTAGAATGATGAGATTTCCTGGTAAGAGGCAGTAGTAATCAAGAAGTTGATCAAAGTCAGAGAGAAACATGGATGTGGTGAGCTTGTTGGCAGAGCTAGGTGGAGGTCGATAGACACAGGAGGTGGTGATGGGGTGAGGGGTGGATTGGAAGGATACTTCAACGTGCTCGAAAGAAGGATGGGAGAAAGGCAGAGACTGCGAGAAAGACAGGCGGGAATGGAGTGAGTCGTTGTAGAGGATGGCGATACCACCACCTCGGGATGAGCGATGGAAAGAAGCAAGCCTGTAACCACTCGGAGTGAGACTCACATGTATAGGTTCATGACCAAGGGGGTTAAGCCATGTTTCGGTGATAAAAGCAATGTCAACATGCTCATCTGCGATAAAGTCAGCAATGACATCAGCTTTGCCATCAGTACATGTTGACTGAGCATTAAAAAGGCATAGTTTCAGTTTATCACAATGCGGCGGCCGAAGTGGAGACGAAGGCAGCACCGACGGGACAGAAGACGAAGGCGACACCAGCGGGGCAGAAGATGAAGGCAGCAATGACGTGACAGAAGACGAAGGAGGCACCAGTGGGACAGAAGACAAAGGCAGCACCAGCGGGACAGAAGATGAGGGCAGCGCCGGCGGGACAGAAGATGAGGGCAGCGCCGGAGGGACAGAAGACAAAAGCGGCACCGGCGGGACAGAAGGCGAAGGCGGCACAGGTGGGAGAGAAGGCGAAGGCGAAGACGGCAGAGGAGGAGACAAAGTTTGCAGCAGCAAGGTCGAGTGCAGGGGCAGTGGAGTAGACAAAGAAGCAGAAGAGTGGTGTTGGACTGGCACAGCAGGAGGCAGATTGTGCCAAAGTCGGTGGAGACGTCCACCACGACAGGATCGCGCAGTGCGGGGCAGACTGATTGGTAGATGTAATGGTGTGACTGCTGTTTGTAGTAAGCTGACAGCTGGTTGTAATGGTGTGACTGTTGTTTGTAGTAAGTTGACTGCTGGTTGTAATGGTGTGACTGTTGTTTGTAGTAAGTTGGCTCTGTTGTTTGTAGTAAGTTCACAGCAGGTTGTAATGGTGTGACTGCTGTTTGTAGTAAGCTGACAGCTGGTTGTAATGGTGTGACTGTTGTTTGTAGTAAGTTGACTGCTGGTTGTAATGGTGTGACTATTGTTTGTAGTAAGTTGGCTCTGTTGTTTGTAGTAAGTTCACAGCAGGTTGTAAGGGTGTGACTGCTGTTTGTAGCAGACTGGCTGCTGGTTGTAGTGGTGTGACTGCTGTTTGTAGCAGACTGGCTGCTGGTTGTAGTGGTGTGACTGCTGTTTGTAGCAGACTGGCTGCTGGTTGTAGTGGTGTGATTGCTGTTTGTAGCAGACTGGCTGCTGGTTGTAGTGGTGTGATTGCTGTTTGTAGCAGACTGGCTGCTGGTTGTAGTGGTGTGACTGCTGTTTGTAGCAGACTGGCTGCTGGTTGTAGTGGTGTGATTGCTGTTTGTAGCAGACTGGCTGCTGGTTGTAGTGGTGTGATTGCTGGTTGTAGCAGACTGGCTGCTGGTTGTAGTGGTGTGACTGCTGTTTGTAGCAGACTGGCTGCTGGTTGTAGTGGTGTGATTGCTGTTTGTAGCAGACTGGCTGCTGGTTGTAGTGGTGTGACTGCTGTTTGTAGCAGACTGGCTGCTGGTTGTAGTGGTGTGATTGCTGTTTGTAGCAGACTGGCTGCTGGTTGTAGTGGTGTGACTGCTGTTTGTAGCAGACTGGCTGCTGGTTATAAAGGTGAGCCTGCTGTTTGTAGCAGACTGGCTGCTGGTTGTAGTGGTGTGACTGCTGTTTGTAGCAGACTGGCTGCTGGTTGTAGTGGTGTGATTGCTGTTTGTAGCAGACTGGCTGCTGGTTGTAGTGGTGTGATTGCTGTTTGTAGCAGACTGGCTGCTGGTTGTAGTGGTGTGATTGCTGTTTGTAGCAGACTGGCTGCTGGTTGTAGTGGTGTGACTGCTGTTTGTAGCAGACTGGCTGCTGGTTGTAGTGGTGTGATTGCTGTTTGTAGCAGACTGGCTGCTGGTTGTAGTGGTGTGATTGCTGTTTGTAGCAGACTGGCTGCTGGTTATAAAGGTGAGCCTGCTGTTTGTAGCAGACTGGCTGCTGGTTGTAGTGGTGTGATTGCTGTTTGTAGCAGACTGGATGCTGGTTGTAGTGGTGTGATTGCTGTTTGTCATAAGCTGACAGCTGGTTATAAAGGTGAGCCTGCTGTTTGTAGCAGACTGATGGATAGTTGTGGCGTGTCTGCTGGTGGCAGTAAGCTGACAGCTGTTTGTAGTGGTATGACTGCTGTGTGTAACAGACTGACTACTGGTTATGTTATATGTCTGCTGGTGGCAGTAAGCTAACAGATGATTGTAGTGGTATGACTGCTGTGTGTAACAGACTGACTACTGGTTTAGTGATGTGTCTGCTGGTGGCAGTAAGCTGACAGCTGACTGTAGTGGTATGACTGCTGTGTGTAACAGACTGACTACTGGTTATGTTATATGTCTGCTGGTGGCAGTAAGCTGACAGATGATTGTAGTGGTATGACTGCTGTGTGTAACAGACTGACTACTGGTTTAGTGATGTGTCTGCTGGTGGCAGTAAGCTGACAGATGACTGTAGTGGTATGACTGCTGTGTGTAACAGACTGACTACTGGTTTAGTGATGTGTCTGCTGGTGGCAGTAAGCTGACAGATGATTGTTGTGGTATGACTGCTGTGTGTAACAGACTGACTACTGGTTATGTTATATGTCTGCTGGTAGCAGTAAGCTGACAGATGATTGTAGTGGTACGACTGCTGTGTGTAACAGACTGACTACTGGTTTAGTGATGTGTCTGCTGGTGGCAGTAAGCTGACAGCTGACTGTAGTGGTATGACTGCTGTGTGTAACAGACTGACTACTGGTTATGTTATATGTCTGCTGGTGGCAGTAAGCTGACAGATGATTGTAGTGGTACGACTGCTGTGTGTAACAGACTGACTACTGGTTTAGTGATGTGTCTGCTGGTGGCAGTAAGCTGACAGATGATTGTAGTGGTATGACTGCTGTGTGTAACAGACTGACTACTGGTTTAGTGATGTGACTGCTGGTGGTAGTAAGTGGAGCCTCTATAATATTCTGGATCAGTATAGATAGGATTTTCCCGCTCCCTCTGGGAATTCAAAGAACATCCTGAAGAAACTTAATCCATTTCTGCTGAAAATAACGGATCAGATGAAAATTTCTATGCCTGAAGGAGGATTACCAGAATGGCTTGACCTTCTTGTTTGCTGTTTTTCTCTACCACAACTTTCACTCTAAATCAGTTTGATCTGTGTGTTGTGTGTGTGTGTGGTGTGTGTGTGTGTGTTGTGTGTGTGTGTGTGTGTGTGTGTGTGTGTGTGTGTGTGTGTGTGTGTGTGTGTGTGTGTGTTTCGGTGTGTGTGTATGTGTGTGTTTGGGTGTATGTATGTGTATGTGTGATGTATGTGTGATGTATGTGTGTGTTTGGGTGTATGTGCGTGTGTATGTGTGTGAGTGCATGTGTGTGTGTTTGGGTGTATATGTGTGTGTATGAGTGCGCGCGTGTGTGTGTGTGTGTGTGTGTGTGTATGTATGTGTGTATGTGTGTGTGTGTGCGTGTGTGTGTATACACTCATGTGAGTGTGTAAGTGAATGTGTATGCGAGCATGGATGTGCATGTATGTGGCGCACAAGTCCATATGCATGTGCGCATGTGTGTGTGTGCATGTGTATTTGTGTGTGTGTGTATGTGTGTGCGTATCTGTGTGTGTGCACTCATGTAAGTATGTATGTAAATGTGTATGTGAGCATGTGTGTAAGCATGCGGACATTGTGTTTATGTATGTGCGAGTGCATGCATGCATATGTACATGTTAAGTGGACCTGATTATACAAAAGCTTGTGAGCATAGATTCACCTTCTTTATACAACCAACCCCAAGAAAATCAACAAAGCAGTTACTGCAAGGATAGTCAACATACTGACATTAATGGTATATTACATTAGGATTTAAAGAGCTCTCCGACATTTGAAAGCTGCAAAGGGTTCTGTATATGGTGGACAAACACTGCAAACCCCCACTCCACGCACCCACCTCCCCCAACGAGTTCAGTCTTTTCAGGCTCAATCCGCTCCCACCCAGAGTTGAGTGTTAGAAGCTCAATGGGAATATAGGGACCAGATGAGTCATCCACTTCATGGATGCATCACAAATTTCCTGACCAATACCACAGTTGTTTGCATCTCTTGAGCCTGGTTGATATCAGGTTACATCATGAAAAAAGTGCAGAGAACAGCCGTGCACATAGTCTCAATCCAAAATGGAACTGCACAGCATCATTACTATCATCCACATTTTCATGTATCACCTAAGCACTGTTATGTGTGACAATTTGTCCCACCGTCTCAGTTTCCTTGGGTCTGCAGGTGTGTTAAGATAACTGATATGATCAACTTAAAAGACAGTGATACAAACACAACGTGGAGGATGGGGTAGACAACAACAACAATAAAGAAACACAAACAAACAAACAAAAACAAACAACTGTAACAAATCACACTAATATATTCACTGTCACAAAGCCTTATGTACAGCTTTCCCATCAGTACTGTGAGAGGACACAGATTTGAAGTAGAGATGAAAAGTGATGGCTTAATGTTAAAAGCATGTACTCTTTATGTGAAGTGGTGGCTTAATGATAAAAGCATTTACTCTTTGCACATGTGGCAATTAGTGGTGGAAATACCCTGGTGACGCACTACTTTGGACTACTTTTACAAATTGAAAAAAATTGAACTCACAAAAGAAACATACTTTTGTAAAGTCTTCTTTCCAGATGATTAAGACTCATGTTGATGATACACATTTTGTACTCATACTTGGGATGCTGAGAATAGTATCCAATAGGTTGTACACACTTTTTTTCACAAGGTGCATAACTGACCAGTCATCCATATTTTTTCAAAATAATTATTATTATTTATATTAGATACAGTCCATGGGTACAGTCAATGAAAGCTTAATAGCTATCAACGCTACCTATTTGGTGTAGAAAACCTGAAGTAAGGCACACATTCCACAACAATGGGCCCTACACTCTTTCCCTACAGCATCATGAACTGAGAAGCACAGCTAGACAAAACAATTTTCTGCAGGGAAGAATAAACAATGGTGACTTTCTAAATTTGAAAAATACCAAGGTTGCTTCCTCCTCAGCATTTTCAGTTTCTGACAAAAACTGCTGAAAACGGCTGATGCGGCATCATCAGGGGATTTTCCAGTGCCGTTGAGCCAGCATCAGTATGTCCTCCAAGAAAAGCGACAAGTCTTAAAGCACCTGCCTAGAAAGCGAGTGGTTCTGAGTTCAATTCCTGACAGGATTTTCTCCCTCTTCCACTAGACCCTGAGTGATGGTCTGGGTGCTAGTTGTTCAGATGAAACGCTGAACCAAATCCTGTGCACAGAATGCACTCACTGTTATGAAAAGAATCATGGTAATAAAGAGTTTGTCTCAGGCCAAATTTTGTGGAGAAATCCACTCTGATGAGTAAACAAAAAATACATTCAGAAACAAATAAATTTACATCAGCAAATATGATCAAAACAAGGTGATCATGAAAAATACATGCAGAGACAAATAAATATACATCAACAAATATGATCAGAACAAGTTGATCATGGCTGTTTGTTCATGAACCTGAAACCAGATGTTCACATTGTTTCTGAACTCTGCCATTATAAAGTTTGAGAAAAATTTTATCACTTGTCTTCAGTAAAACTGCATCAGACTTTTGATTTGCCATGCAGTTTTTTTATTTAATACACAGAACAGATATTACAATTCTTTTAACATGAATATTATGACTTTTTCACTCTAGAATATCTAATAAATACATAAGACATAATGTTCACACCTTCTATGATTGCTTCTTGTTTAACACTGCCAGTGTGTCCATTAACAGAAGAACAAAATGGGGGTGCGGGGGTGAACAAAAAGGAAACATGAAAGAAAAAGAGAAAGGCAATAAAGCTATGCAATCAATGTTCCTCTCCACTGCACTTTCAGGCATGTTTCACTGTGACCTTGAAACACAATCTTCTTTGAGAAGACTGCCTAACTGCAACTCTATGTCAGGTCAATCAAACGATAAGAGATTAAAAAAAAAAAATTCAGCCCCTAAACAACCTCCTGGAAAAAAAATTCTGATTTCTGAGAATGAGTACCAAAACAAGTTTCAACTACAGCTCATCCAAAGTCTGAGAATAAGACTACCATCAAATGTGATAAGATGGGGGACTTCAACTGAATTAACTTGGGTTGGGGGGGGGGTGTTCTAGAGCCAGAATTAGCAGTGTGGAATTACTGCCACTGAGCAGTGTAGAAATAGGGACACTCCAAAATCCAACAACAAATCAGTACAACCCCCCCAAAACATGAAATAGCACACAAGCAACACACACACACACACACACACACACACACACACACACACACACACACACACACACACAAAAGGCATGCACAAACACATGCATGCACTTTAAGTTCAGAAAGTCCTGCAAATCTAAGATCAAGCTGCAAACACAGGAAAAACAAAGAAGATGATTAAATACAAAAGCAACAGTCAGTAGTAATCTTAAGAAATCAAAAAGTCAAATTTCTGCAATCTGCATTTTGAGTACTCACCAACAGAAGATTCTGATCGTCTGGTGAAGGGCTTTCCGGATCTGGATACTTTATATCTAAAAAGGGTCGAATATATTGATGGTACAGTCTATAGATGAACAATGTTCCCAGGCCAACACCAAGGCCAAGAATGCATACCACCCCTGCCGCTTTCACTGAAACGACATATTGAACAAGAAAATGTTATATACATGTATGCACACAATGCAACAGCCCATGCTAATGAAGAAAGCATTCAGTATCGTTATACAAACTCAGGAAATAAAGCGTTAGTTGTTTAATTTAATCTGAATAAAAATATTTGATATTTTTTGCAAGCATACAAAACCTTTGAGGTAAATTTAACAACTGAAATTTTTTTCGTCTAATTTTGATGGTTTCTGCCCTCTCTCCCTCTCTGTCTCTCTCTCCCTCTTTCTCTCTCAACAACTGTTCAAGAAAACTGAGTCAGTTTACAACTGAATTAACAATCGCACAGTGCAAGTGAAATTTTAGTATGAATTATGATATATCACTATAAAAAAGAAAAAATATTATCTGAGCAATTCAAATGCAAACTATACTATAAGAAAGAAAAAACTTTATCTGAGCAATTCAAATGCAAAGTAGAACTTAGTTAACAACAAATTAAATTATTGTACAGTATATAGTACACAGTTCAACTTAATTGGCTCTTCATTCATTTATCAAAAACTCTGTTGTGACAAGTATGTTGCACAATACATAAAAGACAAGTTCTATTGCAGTTCTTCTACTGTATCCTGCCAATCAATTACGAGGCATGACACACTAATGACAATAATATTATTGTTGAATAATTACACAGTATATTAAAAAATTTAGATTTCAAAAAGTGTAAGAAGGAAAATCAGGTTTGTAAAAGAAATATTTCAATCTATGGAAGGGACACAGGAAGAGCAAACTGAGTTTAAACAGACATTATGACACAGAAAATACAAGAACAGAAAACAAATCAAAAGACAGAGAAAATACAAATACACACATGCACGCACACATGCATGCATGCCCACACACACACACAAAATCAGTTTTATGACTGCCCCACACGCATGTAAGTTTTACACACAGACACACACACATACACACAGAGACACAGACACACACACATGCAAGCGCAAGCATGCGCGCACGCACACACATACACACACACACGTAATCTCTCATACATTTCATTACACACAGCTTATTGTACTCAGACACAATCAATCAATTTACCAAGCAATCAAATGCGGACATTCCCTTTCCATACAGGTAGATAAATAGAAGGAGCTAACAGTTTTACAGTAAATTAGTTAAAAGACAGGCTCAATGGAGAATGACTGATACAGAGAGTTGGGAGAGAAACCCGTAAGTGGAGATAAAACTAACAATAGTGTGTTGTTGTGTTGTTTTGTGTTTAATTTGCATGCTGATGCATGAACATGTATTTCACTTTTTAGTGTTTTGATGTTACTGTATTTCATTTCCACATTCATTAAGCTTCTGCACTTGCAGAACTTTGTAACTTTGTCAAGAAAATTTCCTCTCTCTGTCTCTCTCTCAAACACACACACATGCACACATACACACCAACACACGCACTCTCTCTCACACACACACACATACACACACTGTATACATATACAAACTTACTGAAGACTAATCATAATGCCAACAAACGCTCAATAAATCATTCATGTCACACACACACTGTATATATATATCATACAAACTTACTGAAGACTAATCATAATGCCAACAAACACTCAATATATCATTCATGTAACTGCAAGCATTATAATGTCATCCACAGAAGAATACACAGATTTATGAGAGTAACAGTTCTAACAACAACAAAGTCTACCTACCGGTCATGAATACAGGCTGTGTTACAATTAACCGTACAAGAAACCGCAAACAGAGAAACAGCTGTAGATTACACATACACATGCTACAATAAAACAGCTTATTAAGAACATTGTGGATTACTGGACAGATTATAGATTACACATAAACTGATAAAGCAACACCTCTGAGTCATGGAACACAACCTGACATCAAACTACTGAATTACATGTACGAAGAAAACATACTGTACATAAATGATTTGTTTCTGTTTTGTTTCATTTTGTGTTTAGATGAATGGTCCAAAATTCTAATCTACAAATTACACTTGGCAGTTCAAACTTGAAAGCCCCCATCCCCACCCCCCACCCCCCACCCCTCTTTTTTTTTTTTTTTTTTTACAAACACAGAGCCTGTCTGGCATAACAGTGATCATTTATTCATTTTTTCATTTGTTTATGGTCATAATGGATTTACCATATGAAATTCAGGCTGCTTTCCCCAGGGGCAGCATGTCAACTCAGTGTAGCACTACATTTTTTTCTTGTTTTCATATGCATGTATTTCTGTCTACCCATGAAAGTGGACTTTTCTACATGATTTTGCCGAGAAAATGTTCTTTTGTTGCTGCAGAATCTTTAACATGTGCAGGATGCATGCTGCACACAGGACCTTGGTTTATCATCTCATCTGAAAAAAACTATCATGTATTTATAATACTAAACCACAACTTAAGACAGTGCAAGGTGAGAGAAATCTCTGTCTCATCCATTCACGATTTAAACCTGGGTTTCTCATTTTCTAGGCAGGTGCTGTGACCACAAGGCCATACACTTCACTGCGTCATACTCATAGCTTGTGCTATTAGTATTATTACCACACATAACTGCAGATTACCTCTTTTAGTCTTTATCTTCATAAGTTCATGGCAGTCTTCAATCATTCATGTTGCTTTTAGCCAAGCCCTCAACTACAGCTAACTACTCAATATGTAGGCCTATATAATATCGTATGAATAACGTATGAATACGGTATATGATGGTTTATCTGATCAAATGCCAACCTGGTTCTATGTCTCTTTCTTGTGGTACTTTCCTACAACCTAGTTAGCAGGATGGGAATGTCTCTATCCAAGTGCTTAGATGTAAAATTATGTAGGCCTATTTCAGTATCTCACACACACACACACACACACACACACACACACACACACACACACACACACACACACACGCACACGTACACGCACATGCACACACATTGTTTCAGCATGCAAGTTTAAACTACCAAGTGCTTAGATACGAAATTATGTAGGCCTATTTCAGTATCTCTCTCTCACACACACACACACACACTCTCTCTCTCTCCTGAAATAACAAAACTGTGTAAAAAAAAAAAAAGAATTAGATTAAAACAAGCAATCAAGAAAACAGAACACAACACAAAACATATATAACATGAGCAAGACAATATTATTTAAAACATATTGCACTTATTTTAAAATAAATCACAAAAGCAACTGCCTCATCTCACTCCTATAAAAAGCACAAGTATGCATGGAAATGTGTAAACACACAGCATTAGTAACAGAACAAACTGGTCAAAATTACAAAATTTTCCTCTGCTAACACAGCAAACACATCCCTTTTGCTCTTGTAGCAACACACTTTTTTTTTTATCCTTTGCAGAACTTTACACAAATCTCACAAAATCATACAAGGCGTCAAACAGTAAAATCAATGACTGTGTCATGCAACAAAACAAAAAAGGAGAGAAAAGGCATGCAAAGAGATCACAGCTCGCCGGTAAACAAAACAAATCTGACCGCCAAGCTAGCTGGCTACGGTAACAATAGCCAAAAACAGGATTAGGATTCAGGCTGTCTGGTCTAACATTCACAGCACTAGGGAGAGAGAGCGAAACAAAACTTACCATCTCCCAGATCAAGCTCGACAGTGGTGCCCTTGTAAGCAAAGTACAACACGACACGTTTGTTGTAACTGTAAGGAAATTTGTGGACCAATCTCAGCACTTGGCCATAGATGGATGAAAACGTGTCCAAAGGCGGCAAGAGACTAACTGTCCCAGCAGTGCATGCTTTCCTCTGACATTGCTGCCATCCATGGAGCTCCATGTTGGACCAGCCTCTCACATTCTGAATGCTATTGATCCCCCGAGGGGGGAGGCCTACTGCTGGCATAGTCCATTCCTAGCCCAGTGGAAGTGGCTCTTATCCTGCCATCATGCTGGACGTGCACAGAAAAAAAAAGGAGAGAAAAGAAATGATTGAGGAGCCCACCACCAAATCATAATCCTTAACATCACCCTCAAATAATACTTATATAACAAAATTTTCAATATAATACATTTTATGCTTAACCCCAAAACAAAACAACAGAAAATAAAAAACCAAACAAAAAAGTCTAATATTACTACAAAGAAACTGAAGCAAATGGAATATCAGATGGGGCAACCCAAAGACAAAATGCAATATACAAAGCGTAAATATCAGTAACCACATTCTGCCAACTTACGCTACAAATGGGCAGCTGCTATGACTCAGAAGATAATATTAAAAGTACTTTATTTATTGTTTGTCCTTTTGCGGCTGACCATGACTATATGATAGTATATCCCATTCCCCAATTCCAGTTCTGAACATTCAAAACAGGAACCTAGTTCTCACTTTCACTCCAGCTCTCTCTCTCTCTCTCTCTCTCTCTCTCCCACACACACACACACACACACACACACACACAACACACACACACACACACACACACACATACAAAGAGTGTTTGACAGAATACAGCTTGTAAATGAGCTAAGAACACTTTTTGTTCGAGTGCAGTAGTGCTCTCTCTCAAGGCCCATCAAATTTTAAAAGTTCAAGCAAAGGAACAGTCGCTGATCACTCAAAAAAATCACAGCAAAAAAATCAATTCTGAAAAAAATCAATGTCAAAATACTGGTACTAGTGGTAGTATTACATGATATCAAGGAACACAATGGAAAAGTTTGCAATCAGTCTTATTCATCACACATTCCTTTTTGTTGTTGTTGTATTTATGGTGAAAGTTCTAAGCATTCCTGTCAGCAGGCAGGCTGGCATTTATCAGGATGTTGGTAAGCATGTACCAAGGAAAAGAACAATTATCTCAGTCTGTTCAGTCTACTGACTATTCACAACAATTTGGTTTGCAGAAAAACTATGGAATACTGCATACTGATAGCAGAAATGTAACTTAATTACACATATTATTGTATATATATATACATACCAATCTATCATCTCTACTTTAAACTTATTATGTTCTTTTTGGAGCTGAACACCTGATTTTGCAAAATCCAGCAAAAAGAAACCCCAACACATTCTAAGTTGTTTTCTTTCTTCTTGATCACTTAATCTGACCCAATAACAATTCACAGTATACTGTTCCTCCTCAACTAGATCAAGGTTGAACTCTTTTCAGCCACTTCTGCCATTGCGTATATATGGCTCTGGTCCTTCCTCTCTCAAAAATCGAAAGCTGTTTCATAAGGTCGCAGGCTGATGTGCCCACCAACAACTCCATGGTGAGGACTGTGGTTTGAAAACTGGATTTCCTCTAGCTGCTGTTAGATTGGTACAGTTTTTAAGTCTTGAAGTTGAAGATATGAGCTTCTCCATTCTAATTTCATACAGGAAGTGAGTTCGATTAGAATCATTTGTTTTGATGAATGGCAATGGAAAACTATATCCGGTCTCATGCCACTCTTGCTGATGATTTCCATTGTGGACTATCTGCTATGCATTCACATGTCATCCATTCCATCTAGCAGGCCCCGCTTCCACGCTCTGGATGTCAAGAGCCTTTTCAGGTCACAGTTTGCTGCCTCCTGCCATGTAGAACTAGTAGCAGAAGGTTGTCAGAGCTTTTGTGTCATTTTTTCTCCCTCCTGGCAGTACTAATCAATTGTGCGATCTCTTGAAGTACATGATTGTGACTCCATCCATGTGTGCCTTCCTTCGTTTAGTGTCTCTTTGCATGAACTTAGGACATGTTCCACTATTTGTCTGCCCCAGATTCCTCCCATTTTACCAAATCTGCATTCAATGGCAGATGGTCATACGTGTGCCACATTTCATTTCCGCTTTGACTTCTTCAGAGTGCATTTTCTCACACTGTCCAATTCCTGGTGGCCTTGCTGGACTGTCTTTTGGATTATTCTGACATCCTCTTCTTTCTTCATTTTTTGCATTGTCATATATATCCTTTTTTGTCTTTCCACTGCCTTTGACCACCATTCCATTTTTGTTGATCTCAGTCCCTGCCTATAGGCCTGTGTGTGCCCAATTATTTCTCTGACCATGAGGCTTTCCTTCACTGCATCCACTGCTTTCCAGATTTCACATTTTCTGCCAAACCTCACTTGGGTTGGACGACTTCACAACCTTATTTCCTGAGTCCTCAGGCAGGCTGAGAAGGCTGATTTTTCCACATTGTATTTCTCGACAATGGATTTAAGGGATAAGTTCATCTTTGCCTGGTGACAACAGAATGCAACATCAGTGTGACCAGATGGAACACTAAGCCATTTCCTTGTGAATAATCTGTTTTTTCTTTTTCTCTCTTTTAGATTTTGCCTTTTAAAACAAATTTTGACCTCCACTATTCCAGTATTGATACCATATAAATATAATTATAAGGAGGGCAGTGTAAACATGTTATACAAACAAAATCAGTTGAAAATGCGTTAACTGAAATGGATTTCTCACCTGTGCTTCTGTATGGCAAGCTATGAAAGCAAGTACGTTTCCTAATGGGTATGCCTTGTATTTGGGTCACTAACCAAAGATAAAGAAAATCTGTGCATGGATTTCATTTATAATTTATTCAAGTACAAATAAAGATTTTATCTTTAGAATGTTACTTTTTCTAAATTTGATATATTTTATTATATTGTAAAACCAGCACTATCATATTTTCTTAATATGTTTTAAACCTTATCTCCATTATCATTATTATTATTTTTCAGTATTTTCTGTTTATAAACATCTTTACTACAGATTTTCAGTTCAGTTTTGCAGTTTCAACCATGTATTTCGCATAAATGTAGCCTATAGACTGTAATAGCCCCAAGATTGGGAAGAAAGGGTTTTTTCTCTTGCAATGTTAAAAAACAAACAACAACAAGGAGACAAAAAAATGAAGAAGAAAAAAAAACATCTTTCACTCGACACTATGCCCTCTTTATAGATCCGGGGCCAGGTCTAAAATACAAAACGAAACAAACCAGATACCTTTGAGAAAGACAACGTCTTCAGTCTTGTATTCATAATTTCCGTTTTGAATTTTGGACCAGAAACTGAGACAGTAAAATGGATAAAACTCGACTGTGTCAGTGTGTGGTCCGAGTCGTCTCACTCCCGTAGACCCGGTGTTAAGCCCATTTCTTGCAACGATCACCTTACAGTGTGACTGAATTGTCATATAATGATCTTAAGCCCATTTAATTATTGTTACGTAACGACCATCTTACAATCCAACAATGTGACTGAATCATCATAATGATCGTAAACCTTGAGGCAGTGAAAATACTGTTAGTTGGGTTGGTTTAGAGCACTATGCTAATTACGCTTTAAACCCTCAATTTGGCTCAGATGGGCGACAGATTTTAATTCCGTCGCATCTAGATCTAGTGTACATCATTACATGTCACGTTTCTGCGACGTCTAGACTAGATCAAAATCGCAGATCAAAAGCAGGCCGAAAATACGACAATAACGATGCCCCCCAAACTCCATTTTCAATTTTGCCTTCTCCATCCCCACAATGACCTGCTGGTGTCAGCATAAATTATTGTTATTTGTTACGCATCTAGTTTTGTTCATGTTTTATGCCCCACATCTTTAGCAATCGACGCAAACGACAGAAGGAAAACATCGGTGATCGCACCTGCCGCATACATCAAAACTATGAATCATTGGAGTGTGTCCTAGACTCTTGTTTGCCATTATGACATTATATTATGTCAATGACTTACCATACGGCTGACGAATATCCATGACGTCCGAACAATTCATGCAGATGATTTGTTTTATCCAATATTCGTCGATTTGTTTAAGATGATGGCTATTTTGCTTTTGTTTGGTATCATCTCTCCGGGACCAATCCAAGTGAAAGTGGCCATCAAAGTGAATGCACCATATACGAAATCGAAATGAAAGGGCAAAAATCATTGGTCAACTTTGCAAAATGAAAATGAGCCGAAGAAAGATGGTATATATATATATAAATAATAATACATCTTAATAGCAAGTGGTCCCATGGTGTAATGGTTAGCACTCTGGACTTTGAATCCAGCGATCCGAGTTCAAGTCTCGGTGGGACCTTTTTTTTTTTTTTTTTTTTTTTTTTTTTTTCTTCCCCCCCCCCTCTCTTCCATTCCATTTTTTTTTTAATCCTGTTGAAATTTCACCACCACCACCCCCTTTCCGAAAAAAAAAATCATTGATAAGAAGGGAAGGAGTATCTTTACGTGTCTGCGGTAAGGTAAGACCAATTTTTTATTTTCCCATAGGGACCAAAAATTGAAAATCAAATCTAAATGACTGAATACTACAAAATAATACTGTGAAATTCTCTCTCTCTCTCTTGTCTTTCTTATTTTGTATCCTATTATTTTTTTTTTTTTTACTTACATTGACCGGAGGGGCAGGAGTGTATATGTGAGTCTGTGATAGATGTGACTGATTTTTATTTCCAGGGGTAAAAGGGGGCATTACACGTGCACATTTTTCATCCAGTCCTTTCTCCATGGGAAACAAAAATTTAATCTCAAATCTAACTAACTGAATATTATTATATACTACTTGTGCACATGTCAATACACACGAATAATTATTACAAAACGTGATACAAATGTTAAATAATCAATACGTCTATTTCAGTTGTAATCATTATATGTTTATGTGAATGATATTCTGTGTGTGTGTGTGTGTGTGTGTGTGTGTGTGTGTGTGTGTGTGTGTGTGTGTGTGTGTGTGTGTGTGTATGTGTGTGTGTGTGTGTGTGTGTGTGTGTGTTTGTGTGTGTGTGTGTGTGTGTGTGTGTGTGTGTGTGTGTGTGTGTGTGTGTGTGTGTGTGTGTGTGTACATGAGCACGTGTACATGTGTGTGCGTGTTTATGTCTGTGCAAGCTTAATTGATGGTTATTCATGAGCTTTTAGATAAGCGAATTTGTTACTTTTCTTTTACTTTCTTCGCTTGTTTGAAAGTTTTGACCAATCAACATTTGAAGTGAATATTTCATTAAAATTCATTTCTATTACTTCTTTACCATTGTATTCATGATTACTGTTCATTAGTCCGCTGATTTCCTCATAACGGTAGGGGTTGACATGTACTTGCTTAATGCAAGTCTGGGTTTTACTGTTTGTCATGATTTGTAACGTGAAAAGGGCTGTTGTGGGATGAGGTTTTATTTCAAGGTTGCCTTATTTTTATTGTTGTTTACATGACATAAAAGGGAAAATATCAATATAGCTTGACCATCTTATGTCCTTACATGAAAATCAGCCAAACACATTCACGAGTTGATTTTTTTTTTCAATCTCAGTCATATTTTGACAGGGAGATCATTTCATATCTACCAGAGAGGAAATGTGTGTGTGGTGTGTGTGTGTGTGTGTGTGTGTGTGTGTGTGTGTGTGTGTGTGTGTGTGTGTGTGTGTGTGTGTGTGTGTGTGTGTGTGTGTGTGTGTGTGTGTGTGTGTGTGTGTGTGTGTGTGTGTGTGTGTGTGTGTGTGTGTGTGTGTGTGTGTGACGGTGTGTGTGACGAAAGTGTGCTAGCGATATTTTCTCAGCTGTTTATGGACGGATTTTAACCAAATTTAAAGCAGAGGCGTGGTTTCACTGAGAAGTCGCGAAATGCAAACATGTAAGTTTTGATGTCAAATCCAAAAGGTCAAAGTCAATGGGAAAGGCTTCAAGAGAAAACTCTGAGGGAAAAAAATCCGGATTCTGAATCCCTAAGACAGCTCTGTACTGTAAACAGCATCGTTCTGACAACTCCTACAGTGACATTGGAGCCAAGCGTATCGGTTTCTACCTTTCCATTGGATCACTTCAGCGATGTCAAGAGGGGCCTGCTATAAGGGAAACAGCTGGTACTCCATAACAAACTATCCAGGCCTTACATATTGAAGAGGGCGCTCCAGTTTCATTATTTAGCAACGCGGGAAGCAGCAGTCTAACGGTCTCCTCTCGATTCACAGCGAGCTAGACGCCCGGGGCTGCTTCTGCAGGTGGGAGAGGTCATCGCGTCTCACTGGACAGCTAGGCCTAACGCCCGCCTCAATCTAGACACTCCCCAGCCAATCAGGTGCTGTTCCACTATGATCCATGCATCTCACTGGGTGCACGAGGGTTAGGGTGAAAACCAACAAGCGGATCAGCATAATATGCGCACCAGACAAAATGAAAAAGAAAACATCTGCCCTAGAGTTGGGCACTGGTAAAATCAAGATGATGACGCAGGCTTAATTAATAAGATACAAGAAATCGAGTCTCATAAAAGAACAATCATCGACATTGAATTAAACAGACTGCAAATCATCAAGGACATCGTCGCCCTCCAACAGACCAGGCTTCAAGACTCGAGATGTTCAGGGAAGACTTTTGCCTTTTCTGGCCGTGGAAATCCCAGATAGGATCAGGGAACATAGAGTGGGATTTGCGACCAGAAACAGCTTGCTGGGATCCATTATCCCTCCCACAGAGGGTCGGACTGAGCGAACCTATCCCTACAGCTCCACACCTCTGCAGGACTCATCAGCTACATCAGTGCATGCGCACAAGGCCTGACGTCCATGACAGATATGAAGGAAGTTTTATGATGATATGAACACTGTCATCCAGAGAATCTCTGAAAAAGAGCCATACTTTGTCTCGGTTCAGCATCTTCAGTGCCAGAGTTAGATGCTAATCAGAGTTCCTGGTCCGCCCACTTGTTTGGGTAAGTTCGGCACTGGAAGTATGAATGAAAACCGGCAGCGTCTGCTGGAGCTGTGCTGTCACCATGGTTTCTGCTTCACAAACACATTCTTCAACACCAAGCCTGAGCATAACGGATCATGGAAACACCCAACATCGAAGCACTGGCACCAGATCGATCTGATCCTCACCAGATGCTGCAGCCTTCCTAGCGTCAAGTTCACACGCAGCTTTCAGAGTGCTGATTGCGACACAGACCACTCCAGCTTGGTATGCGCACATGTAAAACTGCAAATAAAGAGATGTCATGGCTCGAAGACGGAGTCAGACCTTGCAATGACACGTGCAAGATTCGTAAGCGAGAGAGAGTAAAGGAATTTGCACAGGTTCTTGAGGAATTTGTCCCAGGTTCGCCCAATGTTAACGCTAGAGAAAGATAGGAACACTTCAGAGACACCATCTAATCACTGTCATCTCAACTTTAGGCAAGAAAACAAACAAGCCAGCGATCTGGTTTGATGCCTGTTCTGAAGAACTGTTGCCTGTCATTGAGAATAAGAGAAATGTCTTGGCTGCATACAAAACCTGCCCAGGCGAACGGAACCTACAGGTTCTCTGAGTTGCCAAAGAAAAGATCACAGAAAAGCAACAAGTCGATTTCAGTTCTGCACTAGTTCCCTAATTACACAACAGTCTCCAACACTGGGCAAGCTATCTGAGTCACAGCTCTACACTCGACGCGCACGGCTAAGTCAAACATATCACGTAATAATCTCAAGTGGTCACGTTCACAGCTGGACTATAGCTTGCCTGTTACTGTTACATAGATGATCGGAGTTCAAAACCTGTGTACCCCCCCCCCCCCTCCCTCATATCAATCGAAGCTTGCTGTTCACATATGGCACCCCACCCTCTTTTGTTCCTTTTTGAGCCACAGAACCTCTCTCCCTCTCACACGCATCTGGTTTTGATCATGCATATCTCTAGATTGGTTGTCTAATCCAAAGCGTTATCTTTCTGTATGTACCCAACAGAATAAGTTCTAGAAATCCAGCTGACATTCCAAGCTCTTTGTTTAAGAAAGTACATAATCGAGAAACATGCAGTCATTGAATTAAATGTACAGTACTGAGTAGGAAAAATGACAAATAATCATCGTTATGCAGATGACACCGTTCTAGTCTAATTGCAGAAAATGAAAAACACTTACAAAATCTTGTGAATGTAATAGAAATAGAAAGCAGAAACAAAGGGCTAAAGCTAAATACATGTAGTAAGAAGACTAAAGTCATGGTAATCAGTAAAAAAAAACAACAACAAAAAAAACAAAAAAAAAACACACACACACAAAAACAACAACAAACAAACAAAAAACAAAACAAAAAACAGCAAAGACACCACACTGAGACAAGTTGTTAGGTTAAATATCTGGGAACAATCATTTCACCGAACGGTAGATGCATGTTAGAAATAGCCCGCTGAATCGACCAAGCTAAAACAGCATTCAAGAAAATGAAAAGCATTCTTACCATACCAACGAATTGCCTATCATTTAACGTCAGGAAGAGATTTAATTCTTCAGTGTTGCATAGAACCGATATTGTTGTGCGGATGTGAAGCGTGGACAGTCAACACACACAGTCAGAACAAGATTGAGGCAGCTGAAATGTGGTTTATAAGAAGAATGTTGAGAGTTCCATGGACAGCAAAGAAAACAAATGAGACAGTCTTGAAGGAGGCAGACACATAGATCTACAGATTATTAATGACGAAGATTAGGAAAACACAAGCAACATTTATAGGACATTCTATGAGGCAAGAGAAATCAGAGCATCTAGTCACAAAAGGAAAGCTGGATGAAAAAACGGCACTAGATAGACCCATGGTGAAAATATTGAATGGACTTGCGGAGTGTATGAAGACAGAGACAAAGGATAGATTCGTGTGGAGGGTCATGATTGCCAACGCCATGCAGCACATGATGATAATGATGATGATGACAGAATAGTAAAACTGAGAGCCTGAGTTTGAGTTCTCTTGGGAGCCCTCCTCAAGGCAGGGACCTCTGGTCCGGGCCAAGTAGGCCAACTTGTAAGTATGAATTTTGTTTTCAATGTAGCAAGTGGAGAATTGTAGGACGTAAAGGGAAGTCAAGATCTATGTATAATACTGAAACTTCGTTATTGTTGTTAATTTATTCTGTTATTGTGTGCATCATTCATGCCAGTTGAACTTCACAATGAAATTGGTATTCGTTTATTTTCTTTATGTATTATGCGTAGGCTACCATTCATGTCAGTTGAAGCTTCCCAGTTTAGTGATAGCTTATTTGTTTATTCTCTTCGTATATTATGCGTCATCATTCACGCCAGTTGAAGCTTCACAATAAAGTTGGTATTCGTTTATTCTCTCTGCATATTCATGTAGGCCTATCATGTGTATCATTTGTGCCAGCTGAACTTCATAGTTTCGAGCATTTGAATTTCATTTATTTATATTGTTTGAAATAAAGTCGATCTTGTGTTTCTGATTTACCAATGCGTGGTCTTTGTCTAGTCATGTACAGTCGTAATACAATTGTGTACTTCTACTCGTCTCACTTTGTCTCTTCCTCTCTTGACGTACGCTCCTTCTGGATACAGTTGTGTATTTCAACTCGTCTATCTTTCTCTCCTTTTTCTTGTGTCTAACTTTAAAATAATTGCGCCACAGAACACATCCCCAATTTTTCGCAAAACAAAAGTCACATCAACAACTCTTCTTTCTTCCGTGATACAAAGTTCCAGAACTCGCCAGGCAATGTGCCAACGAATACTGGCTAAAATCCTGCTCCCAGATACAGACAGCAGTAGACAGGAGTGTATGATGTATGATGGAATAAAGCAGGCGCTTGGTCCAACACACATACACCTAAACACAAACAAACAAAACAAAACAAGACAAAAACAAACCAAACCAAAACAAAAAGACAGACAAACAAACAAAAAACATCCCAGCCCCTTTGAAATCCAGCACAGGAGAGATAATCCAGGATTGGCCACAGCAGATTGTTACCGAACCTGAATACAAAGTTAAACATAACTAAGGATGCTAAAGCATATATATAAATGGGCCTAAATTACCTAAAAATTGCTTCCGCGTATCTCATTTCCTGGCAGCCAAAAATGCACTTAATACATGTAGCCTACTCATTTGTCAATACTAAAATAGAAAGTATGTAAGACTTAATCGAACACATATAAGTGAATGGACCAGCAAGACAGAAAATGATAGGAATAAGTAACAAAAAGCAAGGGAACAAGGTAGAAACAAAGACAGTGACAGAAAAAGATTAAATTTATACTGAAAGAGCCCCCAGTATCCCCGCCAGGGGTCACAGCAGATGCTGTGCAGGGTAAAACATTACTCCCAATCTATATGCAAGGGAGAATGTAGAGGAACATACCTTGAATTCCACTGAATGCCTGTCAGTGCAGGAGGAATTTGACAAAGAACCCACACACGAAGAGCTCAGCAAGGCCTTTGACTCTCTTGCCACTGGCAAACTCCTGGGAAAGATGGTGTCCCCCACTGAAGTCCTGAGATGCTGCAAGGGAACTCTCACCACTGAATTACTTGAAATATCCCTCTGCTGGAGAGAAGGCGAAGTGCCACAGAACATGAAAGATGCAAACATCATCACACTATACAAAAATAAAGATGACAGGGGCGATTGTAATAATTATGATGGTATCTCACTGCCAAGCATTCTTGAGAAGCCGAGTCACACAAAAGAGGCTCCAAGCACTCGCAGAGGGAGTCTACCCAGAATTACAATGCGGTTTTAGATAAACAGATGTACCATCAGGCAGTTGAAGAAAAAATTCAGGGAACAGAGGAAACCGCTTTGAGGCCTTTACTGATCTAACAAAGGCCTTCAACCTTATCAGCAGGGATGGCCTCTTCAAGATCCTCCACAAGATCGGATGTCTACCTGGGCTCCTAGTCTCATCAAGTCCTTTTATCACGATATGAAGGGCACCATGTTTTTGATGGCTCAACATCAAATAAATGCCTTTAACATTTGCAGCAGAGTGAAACAGGCCTGTGTCCGTGTACTCACCCTATTTGATGTAATTTTTACTAAGCTACTGAAGCACGTCTTTGGATCTGCTCTGGAAAGCATCTACCTCTGGACTAGTTAGATGGAAAGCTCTTCAATATTTCCAGGCTAAAAGCAAAGTCCAAAAATCATCAAAAACTTCTGAGATTTTCTCTTCGCGCACAGCATACAGGGCGATTGCTACTCACTTGGAACAAGACCGTCAGCGACCCATTAGTCATTTCAGCGACACTTGAAGAGACTTTGGTCTCGCCATCAACCTCACAAAAGCAAGACATGGGACAAAATGTAGATCCTCCATCTGATATCAAAATTTGTGACCATAAGTTAGATGTTGCCCACGACTTCGTGTACCTAGGCCCATCTCTAACTCTCTCTTAATGCTGAGCTGAACAAGGAAATATAAAAGGCAGCCACTATTATGTCCAGGTTGAAAAAGAGTATGGGACAAGAAGTTGACGGATAATATCAAGATGCAGATCTACAAAGCATGCTTCATAAGCACTCTTCTATAATTATGGCAGTGAGATCTGCTCTCTACATACCGCCAGAAACAGAAACTCGACATTTTTTCCACATACACTGCCTCCAAGGTATCCTGACCATCACCTGAAAGGGTAAATTCAGCAACAAAATTGTCTCTCGATGAAGAATCCCCAGTTATATACCATATTGAAACAGAGGCTCATGTGCTGGCTCGGCGACATAGTAAGAATGGACGATGGCAGAATCTCCAAGGACCTTCTCTAGGGAGAGTTAGCAGAGGGAAAACACCCATCACATATATCCCTTCTGCGCTACAAGGATGTGTGCAAGAGGGATCTGCAGACCCTGGGCATCGATCTGAAGCCATGGGAAGCCTCTGCTTCAGACAGAACACGCTGGATGCAGAAGGCCTCTCATTGTTTGAAGAGACCCGTATGCAACAGTCTGAGGCAAAGCAGAAGAGAAGAAAAGCTTGCAACCAAGTGGACAAACCAGCATGACTATCTGCGTCATCTGTGGAAGGGACTGTCACTCCTGGATAGGCTTGTCCAGCCACACACGACACTGAAACAGACCAAGACATACCAACATCTACTGTGCAGCTCCATAGTCTGTCCAAACTGACAGATGCCAACAAAACTAACCAACAAAAAAACAACCAACAAACAAAAAAACAGCCAGTTGGCCAAAAATTTGCGTCTGCCTTGTTTTGTATAAGCAGCAGCAGCATCAATAAAGATTAAAATAAACATGATCGCTTTCATAGCTTTAGTATTATTTTGATCCACACTCACCAGTGCCAAACTTTGGATGACTTGGGATTTAATTTCAAGGTTGGCAGTTCTGCAGCAGCATTCCATGCCCACACATACACTGAAATGCAAACTTGCACATAAGACACACACGCGCGCCACATTATGGCTGCATATTTTTGCGTGCATGCGTACACACACACGTTTTCTTTACACTTATCTCTTACTAGAGAAGTCATTAACAATGAATGTTGTTGTATTTAAAGTAAGGGAAAAAAAAGCGTTTTAGAATGGTTCCACCATTTTTTAAGAGGAGGTGCTTTCATACTGACCAAAAGTGTGTACCGGTATTAAGAGTATGGTCTGTGACTATGACAAAAATGTGTTAGCAAGAGTTTTGCCAGCTTTTTTGGGGCGGATCTTTACATCTAGATTGAAAGATGTAGGCCTACCGAGACTGTTCAGGAGTCACAAATGCATATGTTTGAAAGTCATGGCACTGAAATCAAGGTAATACTAATACAAACCAAGAATAGTGCCTACGATTAACACTTTTTTTGAGGACAGTCTGCCACAGTCACTGCTTCATGTCAACTATTAATTCATTTGATATTTCTTCAACATCACAAAATCCGGATTAATGATAATTTTGGAATACGAAAGGAGATTATTAGAATGGCTTGATCATCTTACTTCTTTCTGCAATTCTTTTTTTTTTGAAAGTCCCTCAGATTTTCAGTAGCCTACCGGGGAGGCCTGTTTATTTCCAGAGAATTCTTTTTTTTTTAAAGTTCTACAATGACTTAGAAGTCTCACTGGTAGGTGTGGATCTAGTTTTACAAATACACAAAACAATGCGAGAAGCAGCGATTTCTTCCATTGTCATGAACACGTGTTGGTAACCCAAAATAACAAATATAGGCCTACCATCCCGAACTTTTTGAAAAATGTTATAGGGCTTTTAATAAAACCAGGTAGCCTACATATGCAAACATGACCATGTCAAAACATTTTCTCATTGTTCTTAGGGTCTAACTATAAAGCCCATGTGAAACTGAGATGCAATATGTTGATGGTCATATTTTCTACAATACTAACAGGCCTACAGTATCTCCGAAATATGGTCAGCTTGTACTAATTGTTTTTCTTATGAAAATACACATACACGTGCAAACATAAAAGTGCATGCTGTCTACCTTTCGCTACACACACACACAACATCCAAAGTCAAACTTACACATAGACACAGACATGCACACATTCAAGCACACACGCTGTGACACACACACATACTTTTTTCACACCTATCGGTAGGCCTACATAAAAACAAATGGAAAAGAAGGCTGTTGTTTGTTGTTGTTGTAGCTGCCATTATCATGGAAAAGGGAGATTGTTAAAATAGCTCAAAACATCGTTTTTTTCCTGAATTGTGTGCCACCTCAAGTCTCGACTTTCAAGCAACGTTTTCAGTTTTTTTCTCTCCAGACTATAGTAGGCTACCGTAGCATGAACGTGATATAAGTAGTCAAACCTATCTTGAACCTTTCCTTTACTGAACTCGCTCCAGCGTAAAGACCCACTCATAAAGATCCAGGAAAAATGTCTTTTTGTTGTTGTTCCCTTTAAAAAAGTGTCCGTGTGTGTGTGTGTGGTAGAGTGGGAGAAAACTTGCTTAATTTAAATGCTATACAGAATTAAAAAAAAAAGTCAAGCCATACACCTACTGTTATTCTGTTTGCATTGTCATGTAATAGGCCTACATGAAATAAATTACCTTTCGTGCTCAAGAATGGTTACATCTCAAGAATTCAAAATCTGTGGCTGGGATAATATTGTTCCGAGACCGTGGTTTTCTCAGCTGTGGTTGGCGGGCTCTATTTTTTAAAAGTTTCTGAAAGTGGGCTAAAGTGCAAACTGTGCTCTGGAAACTGGCCTGTCTGGCACATTCATCTGTGCGATACTAGACCAGGCGGGCACATGTTACAGCAGGTCCTGACCCCTAAGTGGAAGATTGTCGTTTGTTGTTTTGTACTGCAAGACAATGGATGGGGTTGTTCCTGTTGTATTCAAGGGGGAAGTTTTATTTGTGTAATGATCTTTGCATATCTGAAAATGGGGTTGTTCATTTGCTGTTGTAGTCTGTTTTCTGCCTTCACCGTAGGGTCTGCAAACTAATTTTCCTGAAAGCTATCAAGTGGTCTTACTTTCCAGATGTCTTCTTAATTCTCCAAGCCTGGGTAACGCCACCCACTTGCCCAAGACCTTCCAGCAAGTTAGAACCAGAAGAGTATGGCAGTCTTCAATAGATCCCCGTCCACTGTAGATTACCAGGAAACAAGACGGTAGGTAAACTGGCAAACCCTGGAACCATGAGTTTAGTTATTGGCAGGCGAATGTCTGAACCATTCATTCACTCTTCTCCAGTTCATAGGTCACAAAATCTTCCTGACATAAGTTTTGAGTCAGGAATTCATAAGTGAACATTTGGATGAATTTCTACCCACGGTGTAATGTGAAGATTAATATCTGCCTTTAACAAATGTGAGATTTCCGTGTTCAAGAAACCAATTGCACCATCACTGTCAAAGAAGCAGATGAAGACACAATTATGCAGTAACTATGTTGACAGGACATCTCGTAACCACTTGAGCGTTAATAAGAAACACTTGAGGGTGCCGAGCAACAGACTGGACAATACCACCCAGCTCCCAACGCCATATGGCAGCCATTTTGCCGAGCAAAGGAGGGCTGTCCATGCGCCATAGGACCCATTAGATGGACCGAGAATTTGGTGACAACTTGACTGATGAAGAAGAGCCTACCATTCAGTCTATAATACATAGGGGCCTACATATATTTCATGTAGGCCTATCTATAAACAAAATCTCTACCAAGTCTTTTTCATACTAACAGGAAGAATGGTACAATGCATTTGTTCTCATAAGGATATACACTATGTGCATGCGCGCATATCAGTATATAACAAAGCAAATAAGAGACTGACAGGCAAACCACCAACAGCCAAGCTTATCTAAGCTGTCATCAGCGCTGGAACAGTCAGCTGCTGTCTAGCCCTCACTTTGGGAAGAGAAAATATATAGGCCTACTGTGTGAATTTTCACCCAGTTCATACAGCACATAAAAAATCTAGGCAACTGAAAGTAATTTGGTCCTCTGGTTGGTTCTCTTCATTTTTCCCCTCAGGTTTGTATTCTTATTAGCAATTGCATTTAGTTTGTGTGTGTTTTTGTTTCTTTGAAGTAATGCAAGTGTGCATGAACATTTTCATTCCTTTACATGCATATTCGAGACACACGCATACACATACAACTTTTAACCCATTTTGCTTTAACAAAAATCTTAAGACTTTTCAGTCATTTTGTTTTAAAAAAAATCTTGAGTAACAGAATGCTGTTTATTAAAAAATCCAGGAAAAGGTTTTATAGTGACTGTTTTCAATGTGATGGAAGAAAGTGAGACAAAAAGTGAGAAAAAAAGAAACGCAAAACAGCCACAAACCATGGGAGACATTTCTGTGAACAAAAACTCATTACAACAAATGCCAAGTGCTGTCTTTATTTTGAAAAGGAAGAACCAGACATTCAACGTTTGCGACGCAAACTGAGTGTATTCCTTCTCTTCCAGTTGGCCCGTCGTGAGCCACCAGTTGTCTTGTTGAACAGATGACCCTTGCCAAGACCACGAGAGCTACGACCAGCTGATGTCAGGCCACGCATCTCACGGTGTTTATGTACTGGGTTACAGATCCAGTTGGCCTTGGGATCCCGACGAATGGCCTTGTGGAAGGGATCAACCAGGATGACCTCGAAGAATTTGTAGGTGGAGTCCTCACATACCCAGTATGAGTTCAGAACACGAAGACCACCACAGCGGCGACCAACACGTTCCTGAAACAATCCACAACCCATTCCAGTCAGCACAAAGAGATGTAGGCTACTTCCACAGTATCATCCATATCAAATGTAGTGCTAAATGCTGAAAGATCCATACATAAACTGCAAGAAACAAACCCATTATAAAATATGCACACATATAGCAAACTTTCCCCACAGAACTTGTCAATGACAGAAACCCATTATAAAATATGCACACATATAGCAAACTTTCCCCACAGACACTATTTCTCTTCACGGATGCTGAACACACAGTGAGTGTGGGCAGTGGGAGTGGGGTGGGTGAAGCTGAGAGTGCACAGTCTTCGTTTGTTAAAACATTGCAGGGGTCATTAACCCTATCTGTGGCACATGTTTAGTGCTGGAATGGCACAATGTTTAGAGAAATTGTAGGGTTAGCTAGAAAATCTGATTTTATGGCAATGCCCTTGGATATTTTATAGGCATGTTATATATGTTTTTAAAGCTTATGAATTTTTCAATATGTTGATGCAAGTTTTATGCAAAATTGTTCAAACCAGTTGGTCACATGACACAAAATGGCCGCCTGACGGAGGAAAAAAACACAAACATACCATGGGACCAGCTCATTTTCTAGTAAGAAAACAAACAAACAACATAAATCTTACGTGATATTTTAGACAAAAGTGTTAGCATTCACAAAAACATATATATGACAGCACAATTGTTAGTAGCTTTTGTGTAAATATGAAAATAAAACGGTAACCGTGCCATTTTCTGTGCGTTTGTGACAAGAAAGAATGCAGTGTTTTTGAACATTTTGCTTGTGTATACATGTGTGTGTGTGTGTGTATGTGTGTTTGTGCATAAAGTTACATGACATGCCATAGTGACAAGCTTCAGGGCTTGTGGCAGTGACAGGAATAACTTTATTAGTGGTCACCAGCAGCATCCAGATGCCGCTTCTGCCCCCGCTGAGGTATCCGTTTGAAGTGTTCCAGCCGAGGTTCACACCTCTCATGACACCCCACATCACAACCAGGACACCAGTGCCTGGATCTTCTTCTTATGCCCCCCTTCAAGTCACTGCAAACTACAGTTTCTCTCCTTCTTGCCAGGGAGGAGGACAAGGCGATAAGTGGAACAAGGGGCCGGTCGGGTTCTTCTGGTTCTCCTGCTCCGCAAAGATGTTCCAGTACGGAGATGACAAACTCCTCTTTGTTCATCTGCCTATCCTTGTCTGTGTTGAGCAGGTACAGTTCATGGGCATTGAGGATGGCAATATCCAGAAGATTTCTGAAGATCTTCACCCAGTAGCGATGAGTCGGGCGTTCAGCAGCCACATGGTACAGCTTTTTATCGCTGATGTCGACTCCTCCCATGTATGAATTGTAGTCAAACACCATGGCAGGTTTGGTCGTGACTTTGCCCCTGATGTTTTTCTCCATGTTGACTGCAGGATGGAAGGTGCTAAACAGGAGTACAGGCTGCTTCTTGGATTTTTTCTCCCGGAAGGCTACAGCCAGCTTGCTTCCCTGTCTCGCATACAGCGTTTCGCCGGGCTGCAGCTTGGCTTGGGCAATGGCTTTGGGGTAGTTTTTTGAGTTGACCCTCACTGTGCCAGTCAGCAAGTGTGCCTTGGTCAAAGAGAGTGTCAGCCAGTCGTGGTTTTGTATAAAAGTTGTCAGTGAAGAGATGGTAGTCCTTGTTCAGCAGGTTGCAGGATTCCATCAGCTTCATGACAACAGCGTGGGCCTGTCCCTCATTCCTGTCCACATCCAGCTCCTTCCCAGCATACAGCTCAACGTGACAGATGTACCCATTTTTGTCACACAGCTCAAACTTCTTTACCCCAAACCGTGCATGCCTCTTGTTCGGCATGAATTGGTGAAGCAGCAGCGGTTTATTCCAATCATGCTCTCATCAATGCTGATGTGGCGACTTGGGACGTAGTGGCGTTTGAATGCTGCATTCAGCCTGTCCAACACTGGCCTCAGCTTGAACCAGGGATCATATCCCTCCTCTCCCTTTTTCTTCTCATTCTCTGGATTGTTGAGATGGAAGGTGCTAAGCAGGAGTACAGGCTGCTTCTTGGATTTTTTCTCCCGGAAGGCTACAGCCAGCTTGCTTCCCTGTCTCGCATACAGCGTTTCGCCGGGCTGCAGAAGAATGAAGAATCACTGGGACATGACGGCGCCGAAGTATGGCATATGCTGGGAAGGCTTGGTTGACCAGTATGATGACAGCTGCTTCTTCTTGTTGATGCCCATGTTCAGGCTCAAACCCAGATACTTCTTGATGTCTGAGGTTGTCACTCCATCATCTGGCCATGATTTAAATCGTGACTTCGGATGTGCAGCAATCCACTCAACCATGTCAGGCTTGTTCAAAAAAAAGCCTTGCGTAGTGGTTTGTCTCTTGAGTGAGATGGAGAATCATGGCGTCATCAAAAAAAAAGATTGAAATGCAGGATGGGGTCGGAGTTTTTTGGAGGAATATTCCGTGGTCCTGGCGATCTCACACTGAAGTCAGGAATTGTGGGAAGGTCTCTCTCCGGTGTAGAAACAAAATTCCAGCCGTCAACAGTCTCTGTCACGTCTATTTCAGTGTCGCTGTCAGCCAAAGCAAGGTGTGCTGTGACACTCTCTTCAGCGTCACTGTCGTAGCGCTCTTCATCATGATCGTCGCCTACTGAGTAGTCACTCTCACCACCTCTCACATCTAAATCGCTTTCATTATCACTCACTTCACCACCTTGTTCAGCGAGGAAAATGTCAAAAATGCCCGGTCTATCGCAATGTTCGCTCGTGCTTGGGCGTGCGTCAGCCATTTTTGTTGACTCGTGGTCATAAATAGAAGTACACGCTTCTAGAGCATGTATATCAACTAGTTCTATAAAAACTGTGCTCATTGGCTGAGAAAATGAAAGTACAGTGTTTCAACCAATCACAGACAGCCTATCAAAGCAAGAGGAAGTAACTCCTGTTTCAAAACATCTAATTAATTATGGAGCCGATGAGGTCGGCTTTGCCAAACTGGCTTCATGTTTAGAGCCGATCTAATCGGCTCTTGCCACAGATAGGGTTAAGGAAGATGCGTATATGTGTAGTGAGGGGCGAATGAGCCTTCTCGAGTGGGAATCAGTAACTTCCTATAGAAGCTCAATCTATATTTTGATGGGATACATGTCTGTGTGTAGGGCAACCAAATGACAGGATACATACAAGTGTAGTGTGGCTAATTACTGCGTGTCTATGTAGCTGTGTGTAATGCCATGATCATGTTTGGTCGTTCATCATTAAAACTTACTATGTCATCAGAAAGCCCTTTTTTGTGACAAATGCACTTGAAAGTGTTGGCCATGTCTGAGCATTGACTGACTGATAATATTTGAAAAAAAACAACAACAAAAAATCAGAACACAGTAACTGGCCTCGGTTTGATTTTGGTTGATAGAGATCACTTCATCAAAAATGTGAAAAATAAATTTTTTTTTAGCCAATGTGGTTACTGAAAATCAGTGCAGGACCAAACACTGAAGGAAAAAACACAATGATAGCACATGTTTTGCTCTGTTTGACCTAGACTTAACACCATGACTTCCAAACTTAACGCATTTTCATCTTCTCAATTATCAGTATCACTGACTGAAGTAAAGTTCCATCCAAAATATTGCAGAGAAAATATCTCAACTGTCCACCTCTCTGACATAAATTAGCTATTTAAGTGAACATCAATCCAGAACTTTTTTTGTTATTCACCAGCACACTATCACCGGTTGATACTAAACAATCCAGCCCTACCCACCCCCACTGAAAAAAAAAAAACAGAGGGGGGGGGGGGGCCCATAAATCAAAGCAATGTAACCCCTGAGATGGGATTTGGGGGGGGGGGGGGGGGCAGTAAATCAAAAGCAATGTAACCCCTGATAGAGATGGGATTTGGGGGGCAGTAAATCAAAAGCAATGTAACCCCTGATAGAGATGGGATTTGGGGGGCAGTATATCAAAATGTACCCCCTAAAGATGGGATTGGGGTGGGGTGGGGGGCGCCAGTAAATCAAAACAATATACCTCTGCAAGAAATAAGGTTTGTGGGGCAGTAAATCAAAGAAATGTTAAAAATACATTTGCAAAAATGATCAAGTGCTGTAGCATGAAATATGAATTGTGTAAACTGAGATAAGTTAAATCTATGCTCATTCATGTCTCACTCCTTTTAACCTGGTAAACAATCTCCAATACTTCAACTTTCAACACATGATGCAGTCTTATCATCCCTTTCCCCAAGTACACTTTCTAGAGACTGCTTCTATCAACTCATATCATCGTTTCAGTCAACCCTCTCCCCTTGTAGTTACTCAGTACATCTCTCTAAAAATCATCGCTTCATGGGTAAATTCTAAAAACTGGATTTGACTGAAATGAGACTGAGGTCCAAGGGCCGCCTAGGCCCCGGCACAGTACAGAGGCAGAGTCCCATTGGGGGGCCTGGGGAGCAAAGCCCCCAGAAGAAATGGATTTTCTTGATTTTTTTAAATGGCATTTTGGTTGACTCTCTTGCATAAAAAAGCTTAACTGCAACATGGTTGAAGTCTCAAGTGCAGAAAAATAAAACAAACAAAAAAGGACCCCCCTTATTCTTCCCATCTATTAATTGATGAAATACTTTGGTAAATATGGCAGAAAACTGAAACTGTAAATTCAACTGTAAACATTTCTTGTGATCTGGGTGATCAGCATGACAGAGTATTTTTCTTCCATTAGCCCCACACAATTGTTTTTGAACAAACAACAGAAACATTGTTTTTGAACAAATACAGAAACATTCCAGCCACATTCATTTTCTTACAAAACACGCGATATTCACTCATGTCACTGCCCGTTTTGTTTGCCCCTTGATGGACTTCAGGGCTATAACCCGTTTCAAAACTTCAACAGGGAAAAACAAAAAGTAAATTAAGTAGGTCTACACATATCAATGCATTAGCACACATAATCTAAGAAAATGCACATGGCGTTGCCCACTCTGTCCAATAATTTATCACACAGGGGATTTAAAAAACATACCTGAATACAAAGTTTTACACAACTAAGGACACTGAAACATATATAAAAACAGGCCTAAGCACCTAAACTTGCTTCTGCATGTCTTATTTCCCCAGAGGCAAAAATGCACTAAAAATATGTGTACTCAATCATCTATTCTAAGTATGCAAGTCTTTGTATCAAACACACACAGGTGAATGGACCAACAAGGCTGAAAATGATAAGAAGAAATGATAGAAAGCAACAAAACAAGGCAGAAACAAAGAGAGTCACAAAAGGAAATTTTCCTTCTAAAATTACGTTTAATCTAACATACTTACCGTGGCTCACTGATGCAATAAGCGGCAGCGATTTGCCATTCCTGCCTCATAAACAATAAAGTCCGAAGGGACCATAACTCTTGAGAGTATCCATGTCTTGCGCATGCGCATGTGTTCTTCCTCTTTTCGAGGAAACCAAGACCCTGACTGTGAACGGAAGGAACCAGGAAGGCGGGGAGGATAGGAGGGACTCTGCGTGAGCCACGGTAAGTATGTTAGATTAAACGTAATTTTAGAAGGAAAAGGAATCCTTTTAATTACACATACTGTACCGTGGCTCACTGATGCAGAATAGCGCTACCCGGAAGGAGGGCTTACCTGGTTAACACCTGGAGGAATGAGACAAGTCAGGGCGTGCAGCAGAGATGGGGTGTTGAGCCACCACAGTGGAAGCGATACCCCTAGATCCATCGTCGCGCAGACGGTAGACATCGTGCCGGTAGGATGGAATGAACGTGCCCGGAGAACACCAATGCGTGGCGTCCAGGACACTCAGGGGCTGGCACTGAGTGAACGCCAGTGACAAGGCCCATGCTCTAATCTCATGGGGCCTCAGGGAGAAGACAGCCGAATCTGAGCCCGGCCTGGCATACGCATCCTTGATGACTGTTCACAGCCATCGAGAGGTGGATGCGTGGCTAATGGCCTTCTTATAACTTTCGTTGTAAGAGAGAAACAGGTGGTGCTGCTTCTGGCGAGAAGATTTCGTCATCCGGAGCAAGGATAGACGTCAGGGGATGAATAGAGATAGACAGAGTAGGAGAACCTGGCGACTGGTTCTTGGCCAAGAAGTTCGGGAGTAGGCGGAGAGACATTGAGCCCTCCGGTTCAAAAGCAACATCCCTGGGGAGTCCGCCAAGAGCGTGCACTTCACTACAGTGCCTCCCCGATGCTAGAGTGAGTAGAAAGGCCGTCCGAAATGAGAGGAAGTTGGGAGAACACTCCCTGATGGGCTTGTTAAGGCGAAAGTCCCAGGGAGGAGAGGACGAGAAGGAGATCCCCGGCAGGGTGCTGCGGGGGGTCAGGCTTCCCGAAGGGAAGCCCTATGGACAATATCCAGCAGGACAGGGTTGTCCACGAATGAAGGACTACCCGACTGGCTGATGGTATTGCAGATGGCTGCCCTGCGTCCCTTCACTGAGGAGGACAAAAGGTTTTTCCTCGACGAAGAAGGCCATGGTAGTTGGCCCACTGCGAGCGCGGGGGTGACTGGAAAGTTGAGGAGCACCCAGAAGGCCAACCGTGTCAGTGGGCACTATACGTTCCCTGAGTGTCCGGTCTGTGTGCTTGCACCACAGGGCCGATCACTGCCGGGGACAAGCCTAATGGAGACATTGAGGCCTGCACAGCAGTCAAGCAGGAAGGTTTAGAGCCTCCGGGTTGCTGTGCAGAATGCGTGACCTTGGTTGAAGCAAGGCCGGCCTGTGACAGTGTTTTATTGGAGGCACATGGAACAGGTGCAGCAGTTCCGGAAACCATGTTTGGCAGGCCATCGAGGCGCCACGAGAACTATCGTGGCAGAGTCTGCCCGCACCTTCCGCAGAACTTTCCCAGTTAGGGGAACGGAGGGAAGGCGTAGCCCGACAGGACTGACCTGTGGGATGGACGGAGCATCCACGGGTCAAGCCGAAGGATGCGGGACTGGAAAGACATACAGATGAAGGCGGCGGTGGAATCTGGTGGCAAACAGGTCCACTTGTGATTTGGACCACGCTGCCCACACTGGCTCCAGAACTGCACAGACCAGTGCCTGTTCTGAGGGAAGAATCCTATGGGAGCTGCGGACGGAGGCCGCAAGTGTGTTCATCTTTCCCGGGACATGCATCACTAAGATCTGAAAGGATTGTTCTACACACCAGAGTGGAAGCTGTTCCGCTCTCCGAGACAAGGTGTGGGAGCGGGCGCCCCTTTGCTTGTTGATGTAACAAGCCATAGTAGTGTTGTCCGTGTCGATGCGAACATGTTTTCCCTTAAGAAAGGGGAGAAAGTTTCAGGGGGCTTGAAAAACTGCCTCCAGTTCCAGCATGTTGATGTGACAGGAAAGGAGGTCTTGTGACCATTGACCTGCTGCTGTTAGCAGGCCCACGTAGGCCCCCCACCCGGATTAGGACGCATCCGTGAACAAGTCCGCTGAGGAGGGGTGTGTGTGATATGGACTCCCTGGGCTAACCGGGACCGGGAGTGCCATTTGCTCACTGATGATTGGTCCCAAGCAACCCTGGGGAAAAGCCCTTAACTGGAAGAATCAGTTCCTCGAAACGAATTGGGGTACGTCCTGTCCCTTGGGTGAATAAAGAAATGGGAATACGCATCTCTGAGATCAATGGAAATCCCCCAGTCGTCCGGGAGCAAGGCATCACAGATGGACCTAGGGGTTTCCATCTGAAAGTGTCTATGTGTCGGGACAGACTGCCCACAGGATCGCCTGTGGGGGGGTGCTTGCCCTAGCCCCTTTGGGGCTGAAGGAGGCGCAAAACGTCTCCTGTGGAGGCCCCTGGAAGGTGGGGGAGCCGCCGGAGCAGGGTGCTTTGCCGCTGGAAAAGCGGGACCAGAGTGAAGGGCGAGGTCCCTCCCGATTTCGTCCTGACTCTTGATAGTGGCCTTCACGTGGGTCCCGAAGAGGGAACCAGAACTAAGTGGCACAGCTCTCGAGGAAGCTCTGGCAGATGAAGAGCGGGTGACCGAAGATGGTAAGAGTACCGCATTTGGCCTTGACAGGACTGAATTGAGGTACAATCAGGCGAAGGGCATTGGCCGAGTGCTTGAGGTCTTTCCGCCATGGAGTGAATGGAAGCAACCATTGCGGGAGAGACAGGTCTCCTCCCAGTTTGCCAGGCAGCGCTGCGAGAGGGAGATATGCTGCTGCTGGGCCTGAGACCTCTCTTGCGCTAAGAGGTTATCCTGTGTGAGGGAGAGTAGTGACTCTGGAATAGCCTCATGGGCCGTGAGGACCGCTCTGTGGAAAGGGAGTTTCTCTGGCCTCAGGAATTTCCCGTAAGCCAGAGCATCAAGGAAGTCGGGCACAGAGCCTGGAAGGATGTCCTGTGCCTCAGTGCCCCTCACCTTGCTATGGGCCCTCCTCACCGAGTCAGCCACCGAGCCTGACTCTTTTAGGAAAGGGGAGGCTGGGGCTGTGGAGTCAGTGTACCCCCGGCCCGCCTACAGAGGAGGCGATGGACTGTGGAGTGCCCGAGTGTGGGCAAACTCCAAACGGACTGGGGTCAGAAGCCCCGGGGAGGCCCCCTTGGGGAGGAATCTGACCTGGGGGGGGGGGGGGGATCCAGAGGGGTGGTCAAGGCAGACGCCTGCGTGGGTGGGACGCCGGGCATAAAGCAGGGCCACCAAGTATACCCTGTGAACGAGGCAAGGGGAAATCCCATAGATGGGAAGTGCTGCCATGGCGCCATGTACGGTGCCATGGGAGGCGTCATGGGCTGAGTCGATGGAGTCCCCGGATCCCCAGTGCCCAAGGGGCCAGCCTGCTGGGGGTCGGTTGTCATTTGCCAAGACGACTAAGCGCTCTGTCCACAATGGAACAGAGATGTGCCAGCCCGCAGTGGGTCGCTTGGCATTTGCCAAGGCGACCAAGCACTCTGTCCGGATGGGACAAAAGAGGTTGGAGCGGGGGCACAAGCAGGCTGCAGGGGAGGAAAGGAGACAACCTGGGCGGATCTACGATCTGACGCCCGTAATAGGGGGGTTGTCTCCCTTGGCCCGCCTGGCAAACCAGGGGGTGAGCCATTTTCTGCCCAAGTGCTGGCCTTCCTGCCTCCCGAAGGAGACCCATACCCGTGTCGCCCTTCAGCCATAGGGGCTGAAGCAGTAGCAGCTGAACCGGGGTTGAGCTGTACGGAGGGGGTGAGTACGGAATCGACAGAGCCGCAACCGAGTCGATTACCGTGAGGGGCAGTGTGAAGGCCGCAAAATAACAAAAAGTCAACAGAGCCGAAGCCGAGTTGAGGGCTCATGGTCATGGCAACAGAACCGTAGTTGAGTTGTGATGACCAGCCAGGGCGGACCTACGGTCTAACGCTCGCGGCAGGGGTGTTGTCACCCATGACCCACCTGGCTAAGCAGGGGGTGAGCCTTTTTCAGAGCCGCAGCTGCGTTGAGGGCACAAGCAGGCTGCAGGGAGGGAGACAACCTGGGCGGATCTATGATCTGACGCCCGTAATAGGGGGGTTGTCTCCCTTGGCCCGTCTGGCGAACCAGGGGGTGAGCCATTTTCTGTCAAGGTGCTGGCCTTCCTGCCTCCCAAAGGAGACCCATACCCGTGTCGACCTTCAGCCATAGGGGCTGAAACAGTAGCAGCTGAACCGGGGTTGAGCTGTACTGAGAGGGCGAGTACGGAATCGACAGAGCCGCAACCGAGTCGATTACCGTGAGGGGCAGTGTGAAGGCCGCAAAATGACAAGAAGTCAACAGAGCCGCAGCTGAGTTGAGGGCTCGTGGTCATGGCAACAGAACCGTAGTTGAGTTGTGATGACCAGCCGGGGCGGACATACGGTCTGACCCCCTGCGGGTAATGGTCCCCGTGGGTCGGGGGTTCCCCAGTGCCGAAAGGGCCAGCCTGCCGGAATGGGACAGAGAGGTGCCAGCCCGCCGTGGGTCGCTTGGTATTTGCCAAGGCGCCCAAGTGCTCTGTCCGGAATGGTACAGAGGTTGGGGCGGGGGCAGCAGCAGGCTGCGGGGGAGGAAGGGAGGCAACCGGGGCGGATCGACGATCTGACGCCCGTAAAGGGGGGTTGTCTCCCTTGGCCCACCTGGTGAACCAGGGGGTGTCCCTGCCTGGCGAACCAGGTGGTGAGCCAGTTTCAGTCAAAGTGCTGGCCTTCCTGCCTCCCGAAGGAGACCCATACCCAAGTCGCCCTTCAGCCATAGGGGCTGAAACAGTATCAGCAGAACCGCAGTTCAGCTGTACGAAGGGGGCGAGCACAGAATCGACAGAACCGCAGTTAAGTCGATAACCGTGATGGGCAGTGTGAAGGCCGCAAAATGACGAAAAGTCAACTGAGCCGCAGCTGAGTTGAGGGCTCGTGGTCACCGCAACAGAACCGTAGCTGAGTTGCGATGACTTGTCGAGAGAGTGAGAGAGAGAAGACGTAGAAGGGAGAGACAAAGATGAAGAGAGAGCGGGTTTTGGTGCGCCGGTCGAACCACCGGTCTGTGGGTTGGAGAATTCGGCGGACGAAATCTTCTTAACCCTCGCTTTGCCACCCAATCGCTTCACATAAGTTTCTCCCTTAAACAAAAACATAGGCAAGACAAAAAAACAGCAACGAGAATCGATCGATCGCGTAGCAAAATCGAAAAATACTTAGCTGCTCAGAGAGTACGAGGCGAGCTGGAAGATGGCTGCCGAGAAAAGAGGAAGAGCACATGCGCATGCGCAAGACATGGATACTCTCAGAGTTATGGTCCCTTCGGACTTTATTGTTTATGAGGCAGGAATGGCAAATCGCTGCCGCTTATTGCATCAGTGAGCCACGGTACAGTATGTGTAATTAAAAAAAGATTTCTAGCACAGAATTTCCAGAAGGTGGGGATACTACTCATACTGAAAGAGCCCATGGCATCCCAACAGGGGAATCAGCAGTCAGTGAAAGATTCTGAGAAAAGACTTGTGGACATATTTGAAGTGTACAGAAAGCTACTTTTGTTAGGAGATACAAAACATGGATAGGAAACATGTAAAAGTGAAACCGGTACAAAGTTTTTAATCAATTTCTTTTTTTTCTAAATTGACGAAAGTTCTGTCAAGAGACAAAGATAAATTTTGATGAAATTCTGTCCATGCTGCTTAACCAGTATGCCCCAAATTAATTCTGTGATCAATATCATGCCCTGTGAATTGGCCGTACCTCAGCCACACTGCGAAGACTGCGCTGGAACTTGAGCTGGTTGACTCCATGGGTCACTGGCTTGCCATAGGTGCAGCCCTTGGGCACGGGTCGCTTGCGGCCACCACGACGGACACGCACACGGTAGATGACGTATCCTGCAAACAGAAAATTGAAGGGTTAGACTAGTTCGAGGCCTGGATGATCAAGAAATCGGAGCAAACTGAGTTTCAGACCATTAACAGCATAAATACAGAACTTGTGCATTCATAAACCATAAAATGACAAACTCTGCAATAAAGGAAGTGTCACATCATTCATCTATAACTGCTGACAAATGTGTTAATCTCTCGGACAGAAAAAATAGCTGCTCAGATAATTTCAATACAATCAGACGGTAATTCCAGTTATCATCATTGAAATGCCACAGTTCTCGAACAGTGTTCAATATAATAATATCGACTACTAAACATTCGACTCTCTGTTCATTATCACCACCGATTACTCCCTCATCCACGGCCTTCTACATGCAAATGTTCAACAGATTGGATTAAAATATTAAAACAAATACATCACTGATACAGAATCTCCCAACCCACAAAATGTCCTTTTGTGGAAAAGAAAGAAAAAGGTAAAAAGACAATGACCTCCTCCCACTGGTGCATGTGTAAATATGTAGTAAGTTGCTGGGGAGAAACGTTTTGATGGTGAGAGAATTGGAAAGAAGGCAAATAATAAATAAGGCAGGAGGACAATAGAATACTTGGACACAACTTCAACTGCTGTATAACAACTGACCGGTTTCTTTCTCAATAAATACATGCATACATGTAATATACAAATAATACAATAATGCCATATTTTCAAACTGTCTGAAATGGACATCTCTCAGAAAGAAAAAATGCCGCAATGATTGTTTCATGAGAATCAAACGGTAATTCCAGTTTTCATCACAGAGATGCCAAGGGTAAATTGAGAGCCCATTTAGATTGATGCATATTGACCCTTTCACCAATACTCTGCTGCCCAGACTGTGCCTTGTACACTGGCCTCAGACAGTTATAGCATATACTGCTATTTATGCTGAACTCTTAAAGGCCTCAGTGTTGCTAAGCTTAACTGCCCTTATTCTGGAACTATTTAGTTTGACTATTTGAAACGATTTTCCATAAAAAATGCCGATTGTGCAGATGAAAAATATACAGAATAAAGCTCATACAGTGCTGATCACAACTGCACCATCTTTAACTTTCTGATTGCTTGTGTCAAACCAACTCATGTAATGTGTAGCACCCAGAAAGCACACACTGTCTCAGTTATGGGCGGCCATTGAATTGCTGGCAACAGGTGTATGAAAAGCCTGAATGTTTTTATCAAAAGAAAATGCATTTTTCTTTTTTATCAGCGCAAAAATCAATTGTATAGACAAACTTATGTGGCCAATTTCTCTGTGAAACCCTGCCTGGTTCAGCTGTGAGGCTAAGTGCCACAGTACATATATGGATAAACAAAATCCTGCCTGGTTCAGCTGTGAGGCTAAGTGCCACAGTACATATCATATGGATAAACAAATCCCAAGCAATACAAGTACATAGTGTCTTCTGATATTACAAATCCAATGCTTAAATGGAAGAACACAGGCATAAACCATGAACATGCAGATTTTTTTGTCTTAAAGTTCTTGTGCTCAGAAAATACGCTTGAACTGGAGGGTTTCCAGACAAAATATAGGCCATGCAACAAAGCTTTTAAATGTTCGCCCTATTTCAAATAAAACAAAAGCACATCCATACAGATCTGACAAAACAAAACTGTTTTCCCCTCACTGTAATACAGCACTATCCTCCATCTCCTACTATATTGTGACTCAATGAACGTAACCATCTCTCAGAAATGTAAATGCTGCAATGTTTGTTTCATGAGAATCAAACGGTAATTCCAGTTTTCATCACAGAGATGTTACGTGTAATCTGGAGAACATTATTTCTACTTCTACACTTCAAGACACCCTTACACACTGAAGCCTACACTGCATTTCAAGCTAGAGCTGCGAGATACAGAATGAAAATGACCAATGAATGAACTGCGAGAACTTTGAACAGCATGGACAAACCAATGACTTTTACGACAAGTGCACTTAACTTACCAAGTGGCCATCAACACCATTATCATAACCAATACATTAGGATTTAATACTTTGTATAGCATAACCTAAGCAGTAGTATGTATTAGGATTACCTATATAGTGGTTGTGTTAGAAAAAGATGTCTTTTCCTTTTTGCCCCTCTTAGTACTGCAGCTAGCTCCAACCCTCCTTCCCCCACCACCCAAGTATGCGTATTCTGCCCTACCCTTACTCCGCTCCTATGTCCACCAAGACTATCTCTCATGAAAAAATGCTGCAGTGGTTGTTTCATGAGAGATATCACTTGCAATCTGAGATCATTTTCATGAACATTATGGATCACACTGATCACAATGGTGGTCATAATTTTTCTCAGATAAAGTTCGATGTGTTTAAAGAAACATTAAAAGTGAATCAATTTTAAACCTACATTCAGTTGTAATGTTTTCGCAATTACAAAAACATTTCAATTCAAAAGTTACCCAGTAGTTTTTCTACAGCATTATATACAAAAACCACCAGCTTGATGCAACCTGCGGCTCAGAGTACTAAATGCCAAATATGCCTGACATCATACTGAAAAAGAAAATGGCTGACATAATGGTAAATAGAATAGAATAGTTTTCTCTGAAAGCAATTGGAGTACTTTGTCCGTTTTAGACTGTAAGTATTGTTGTATTATTATCACTATTATTCATGTTTAAAGCCCAGCCAGCTGCTCAAAGCTGTATCAGAGCTGTAACCATCTGAAACAAAGCACACCAGAATTCAAACAAATCAATGATCCTGAAAAAAAGAAAACATGAAAATGAAAATTAAGTATACACGTCACAAATCAGACCAAGGTGTCTTTCTCCGGCGACTGCGGTTTTCCCTTCAGCCCCTTGGCTGTTGGTCTAGGATGTTTTTCTTCCTATTCCCAGATCAGACCAGATTCACTGCACAAATTTTTCCTTATCAAAAATCAGTATCAAAATGCAGATGACAGAGCATTATTGTCAGATTTCTGTAATGGTCATGATAAAACAAGTCACCTGACCAAGTTGTGTACAACAATCATCTGCTTAGAAGGTAAACATGAAACTTGGTGATCCACCAATTTATATTAATTTTTTTTTAAAAAAAACAAACCAAAAAAAAAAAGACCACCATTAACCCGTTTGGTGCCAGGTAAAAATGTAAATATGTGCTTCCCCGTAGCCAGGGAATTTTGGGGATTTGAGGGTAATAAACAAAAAATTCTAGCACAAAAACTATACGAGATACAACAAAGAAACAACATGTTTTTTGAAGGAAAATGAACGAGGATTCTGAATCTGGGCTTATTTTTCTCTTATTTTGATTGCAAAGACCTGTCGTGGCATTCCGAAGTGGAAATGAATTTTCTGTGTTGTCTAAAAAGTAGTTTCCATCTCTACAGATTGATAATACACACCACAAAAAAAAAACAAGCTGAAAATGACTTCTTTGTTGTCAGTTAACTTTATGTACATAAATGAAAACAAAACATATGACATCATAAAATGTTAATGAAATGATTCTGAACTCATGCAGACACACATATATATATATGCGAGTAACCGTCCCAACAATGACAGACATGGTTTCAGTAAACATAAAACTGATTGTACTCAGGCACTGAACAGTCAAACTACATGACAGTCATTAATTGGTTCTGTCTGTTCTTCAGGTTCTGCAATCAAAACAAGAAAAAATAAGCCCAGAATCAGAATCCTCATTCAAATAAGTCAATCAGCTCATGCTCATCAGTGAGAAAGCTCGAAAAAAGCGTAGCACCTGTCCCAGTTCCCACTTTCAATCTGGATTTCCTAAAAATTGAGGAATGTCTGACTGTTGTCCATTTGGAGGAAAACAGATTTTCAGTGTACGCAACACTTCACTGATTGCCACCCCCTGCCATGCCTTCTAACTGCATGGGTGAAACCTGTCAAAATTGAAAAAACTGAACTAGTGAAAGGCCGGGGTCCAGGGGCAGCACCCCTTTAGGGGGTCCAGGGGGGCGAAGCCCCCCGGCTGAAAACGATTTTTTTGTATTTAGACTAATTTTGTGACCTCTCCTGAATGGAAATTTATAATTTTAATTGCTTTAAAATACATTGTGTGTGTGTGTGGGTGTGTGTGTGTGTGTGTGTGTGTGTGTGTTCGTTTGTTCTTTAATTTAACGTCTTTTCACTATAAGTGATATTAGACGGGGGGAGGGGGGGGGGGGGGGGGAAATTAAAAAAAAAAAAAAAAAATTGTGAACAAAATAAAATGTAGAACGATAGTTGGACGGGTTGGATTTGGGCAGAGGGAAGACAGAGGAAAAAGACATTAGCAGGTGGGGGAACAGTAAAATGGAACGAGAACTTAACACTAACAATTAACTTCAACAACGTGAAGGGAAATTGTAACACTAAAATACAAACCGAATAAAGTTAAAGTAATGCATTAACAGGACTGTGAACTAATGATTCTGAAATTCTAACTAACAATGTTTGATCTGATGTAATTTTCTGGAAATGATTTTCAGAATACTTTTCTTGAGTAAATATTTTCGGTAAAAAAGAACGTAGCATTTTGCAGTAGAATAAACAGTGAAACAGTGTGAACTGTTCGCCGCAAATACACTTGACATTTTTACAATATTTTGTTTTCAATGCGTTTAGCTGAATACGAAAACAAACAGCAACAATCGATCTCAAATGATACATGGAAGAATACTGCAATTTTTTATATACATTCTGAACGGTAACTAACAGAGCCTGGAATTGCTAAGAAAAAAAAAAGAGGAAACTTCTAGGGGGTCCGGGGGCATGCTCCCCCGGAAAATTTTTAAAATCAAGACTAAAATCTGTGCATTCTGAGGCATTCTGGAGACAAATTTAAAGGCATCTAACACACTGAAAATCACAATGAATATCAGTCAAAAGAGTATTTAATAAACATTGGGCACAAGATCAGGATCCATCATACACAGCAGATCGTTTCGCGCGAAAATCATCTGCTCCACCGATCAGCTGTTTTTTTCTTTTCTTTTTTTTTAAAGTATGGTCATCGATTTTTTTTTAACGCGAAAAATATGTATTCTTTTTGCGCGATTTTCGATTTTGATTTCCGCGACGAATTCCAGGCTCTGAAGTTTTATCATTTGTTGTGACACAAACTGTTCATCTGAATGTTCATGAAATCGAGTCCATGAGGCTGATTTGAGCAAGTTGCAAGCTTCTTTTACGGAGGTATGAACATGTAATTCTATAGCATTATCAGCATTCTGGGCGCCTTGCTTAGCTGCTCTGTCAACTACTTCGTTGCTGTGAAGACCAACATGAGAAGGCACCCAGCATAAACTGATATCTGTACCTTTGACCCTTAAACGATGTATAAGATAATTTGCCTCAGTAATTAAATCAGGTCTTGTGTCGGCATTAAAAGACCGTAAGGCATATAATACAGATTTTGAGTCAACAAAGAGAACTACTTTGAAAGACATGGGTTTAAGATTTACTAGATAATGCAATGCTTGATTAATAGCAACTAATTCCGCTGTAAAGATCGATAAGTTTGCCCCAACGAAAAATGACTTTTTTATCTTAAATTTTGGAACATAAAATGCGGCTCCAGCACATTTATTTTCTAAGACTGATCCATCGGTAAAAATGTGAAGGTGGGTACAGTATTTTTCATCGATGTGTTCTCTTGCTGTGGATATCGAAATGTTGACGTTTTCATATTTCTTAGCGTCTGTATAATCAATATCAAAAGAGGCTTTTTGCATTTCCCATGTAGGGATAGGCGTTGTTGATGGTGTCTCAGCTATTTCATCCATATTTATGTTAGACTGTTTGACCAAGTCAGATATGTAAGTTGCAACAGTCATTTGTGATGAAATGCTTTTTGCTCGTTTTGGAAAGTCAACATCAGACTTGATTTTAATTTCCTTACTCACAAAATTGTCTGTTTGTGAAGTAGTTCTAACTGCAAATTTTGCTGTCACTAGCTCACGATAGTTGTTCAGAGGCAGAATTCCAGCAACTTTGTACGTTTCCAGATTAGAGGCATGAGTAGGGACACCTAGAGCAATTTTAATACTTTTGCAGTCTAAGCTTTGTATCTTCTTTAATAAATATTTTGGTGCACTGAAGAACACTTCTTGCGCATAGGATAATTTAGATCGTACAAGTGCTGTTGATAGATGAATTAGTATGTTCGTATCCATTCCCCAAGGTAATCGGCTTATTATCTTTAGAAAATTTAGGGCTTTTCTTGCTTTTGTTGAAATATAATCAAAATGGACATTCCAGTTTAATTTCGATGTCATAAAGACTCCCAGATATTTTACAACCTGTTTGTAATGTAACACTTCACCAAGCAATCTGAAAGTAGGCAAGTTACTTAAAGTACCACCAGAATTAAATAGCATCATGTTAGTTTTTTCCGCTGACAACGACAGACCATTTTCAAACATATAGTTTCCAAGATTATCAAGATCAGATTGATACAATTTTCTAATGTAATTCTGTGCTCTCTGTGGAGTTGTCTTTTTTAAAGTAATATTCATCCAAATACATATCATAAGCATACTGTGCCAAAACAACACGATTTGTGTGTGTGTGTGTGTGTGTGTGTGTGTGTGTGTGTGTGTGTGCGTGTGCGTGTGTGCGCGGTGCGTGCGTGCGTGTGTGTGTGTGCATGCAAATCTCATGGAGACATATCAATGACCGAGTGTACAAACAACAGCATGCTAGTGTTCTGAGTGTCACTTGTGTGTTCAAACCTGTTGACTGGCAGCAATATAACAGTAAATGACAAGAAAAAAAAAAAACTCAGCAATTTTAAACCCAAAAAAAGTTAATTTATTACTCTAATACTCAGTCACCGTGGCAGGGAAATGAGTAGCTTTTTTCTGTAAGCTGACAGCATTTTCAAATGTTTCATTTTTCTTTCTATAGTGTGTGATGGAAAAAAGAATTTAAAGCACTCCTGAAGTAGATTTCACAACAAACCAAGAACACTATTTTCTCAACATTCAAAGGTAGAAACCATTACACTGCATTTATCACTGCTCCACTGATTCAGTAATGTAAAATTCAAAATGAAAGAAACACTGTGTTTTGAATGCCAAAATTGTTGCTGCAGAATGAGAAAATTCTCACTGCTGATGAGGGCGCTTAAAAAAATGTCGGATGTCACCACCACCACCATTTTTTCTTTTTCTATTTTGAGCATCGTAATTTAAGTTTGAGTGAGCGACAGAGCTGCGACACATAATGGCAAAATAGTGCGCCATGAACGAACCTGTGTTTCCGGTCTCAAAAAAAAAAAGAGCGCTTTCCACTTCCGTTTTCTTAACCTGTCGTCGCTGTAGTGCGAGAACCGCGATTCTTTACTTACGATTTTTTTTTTCAAATTAAAAAAAACAAACGGCAGGTTCCGTCTGCCATAACTGAGAAAAAACGGATTTCCGTCGACCAGTTTCACCCAGTAACTGGGGACACAGCTCCTCTGCACCTCTCTTCTCCCTCTCGCCACTCGCACTGACCATGGCGGTCTGGGTCTGACTCGGACTTGTTATCGTCTGCTTGCATCGATTAAGCCAGCAAGCGTTGAATGTCGGTGTCAGGGTCGTCTTTGTTACTTTCTTCACCCTCATGTTGAAGCGAATCATCAGATAACAAATCCTCTCCATCGTCATCATGCTCTAGAGTCGTGAAAAGTCCGCTGACGTGAGCCATAGTTCCAGCTTGTTGAAGGTTGGTTCACCGTTTTGCTCCACTTCACATGGTCCAGTTAACAAATTCATTAGCGACAATAAAGGTGTCTTCCCTATGATGTATCCTAATTTACATCCTATTTTTATATTGTAGACACTTATAGCTCACTATGCAGCGTTCCTTAGTGCTCATTGACTCAAACTGTAGTGAACGAAAATTCGAATACCACTACGTCAGTGGACGGCATATCGGCAATATGGCAACAGTTTTTGTATGACGTCAACTGATGGCATATAGGCACTGAGCGGATTAAAGAAAACTGGATTTTTACAATGAACTGATAGCATACAACCAGCAATCTCACCTGTCTTGAACCTTATCTGATATATTTACTTTTTTGTCTAAGAGTTGCTTTTGCAGATTTCACTCTTTTATGAAACGGTGTTTCTGAGGTCAATACAAAACAGCTGATACTATAAACACATACAAGAATGAATAATTTATATTGTTGATGGTAATGTCAGCGGTACATGTATCCTGACACTAGGTAATGGCCATTTGTTGCCAATGGTACCGATTTCATTAAAACTTTTGTTAGTTGAGTGAATCCAGTATGAACTTTTAGAAACTCAACTCATAGACCTGAAATACACAGGAGTATTATAAAAGAGGCTGGCCCAGAACAGACATGGGTGGAAAGCCTTTGATGCTGCCCTACATGAAAATGACATGATGTAAATAAGTAGCCTACAATCACCTTGATACATGTTCAGAATACACAATACAAAGACAGCACACAGCATAATGAAAAAATAAATGATCGACATTATTATGAAAAAGAATGCTTGCATGTAGTACCTTTTTCTGCTTTTTACAAAGTATTCCTGAGAATATTCACTGGGCACTTGATGTTTTCATCTCAAAACAACAGGCTAGATTTTCTCCTCAGTAAGTGTAATATCTATGATATGATTTACATCTGTTCAATTTCAAAATAAGCAATTAAATACACAAAGGAACCAAACTCAAGGACGCACAATACTGTCTAATCAGTGTTGTTTAGAAAAGTGTGTAAAGAAAATTGAACACTTTTTTACATAAACAAATGGAAACATAATAGCAACAACAACCAAAAAGCATGCTTGAAGTAAGCATCTCTCAGAAAAGAAAAAATGCCGCAACAGTATTTTCATGAGAATCAAACGGTAATTCCAGTTTTCATCACAGAGATGGCAGAAAGCATTTACAATTTTAACTATACTAGTAGTATAGTGATATCCAGGGGCAGTCTGTTCATCTTATCTCTACATATCTTTCCCTTTATTTCAGGATATATCATGTCACACATGTGTCACTACCTTCCCTTTAACACTTACTTATATAATAAAAACATAGACAAAGTACTGATAATAAATGATTCCTTTCCCCTGTGACTGATATATAAAAAGCCGATGTCTCTCAACTTTTCTTAAAACAGGCCTCCTAATGGCAAATGAGAAAAATACCTGAAATCTAGTGGGATCTGGGGGCATTCTTCCATGAAATTTTTTTTAATATAGATGAAAAACGGTGCAATCTGACGCTATCTGGTACAACTTTGGGCTCGTTTGTGATCCTTTGTACTGAAGCAAATAATTTATACACACTGGTGTTGGACTTCAAGAAAAACAATTTGGTGTTTAGTTTTCTATTACCAATTCAACAAACATCAAATAAACTAGACTGAACACCTTCATAGTTCTTTGCAGTTTTCTGTCTCATCTACTGCTTCTTTGGCCTGAAATGGTCTCAAAGTTTGTGGATGCCTGCTCAACAATAGTTAATGGACTTTGCAGCGGCGAAAGACACAGTAGGCTATGCCAGCCTCTACTATTTTTGAAAACCATGTGCTCTCATTTCTACATCGATTTTTCATGAAACTGACCCCATTTATTTTTGCTAATCAAACACTTCTGCAGTTGCAGACTCTCCATAACATCAGCTCGAGACATGTTCACACTCCTAAAAAATTTGGCAATTGGCACTGAAGACAAGCTGTGCTTGATAGGAAGGGGGTGGGGGGAAGAGGAAGTGAATTTAGCAGAAACTGATACTGTCTGGTATTAAGACTGATAGTCTGACTTTCAGCCTACCATGTCACAGAAGACAAAAATTTTCAATCAATACGTTTGTTTTCATTTTCTAAGAATGCGCACACACATACCACCCCCACAAAACAAAAACAAAAAACAGAAAGCTGTGGTATTTCTGAGAAAAATTGGAAAATTGGGAGCCCTGTTAATATCACCTGAACGTACAAGAAAAATGTCATCTTCAAAACAGCTCCCCCCACCCAAGGACCATAAGCATGGCTTTTATCTGCAGACTCCTGGTTTTACAAAAACAATGCTGGGCACTGTGCCAGGGAGAAGTGGGGATAGACAACAGAAAAATATATCTAAACTCTAATATTAAAGAATGGGTTGCTTATAGTTAATATCAAGGAATGGGTTGATTCATTCAATTACTTCAAAACCTTGCGACAGTGTTTAAATGTAATATATTCCTGTGTATGCATACATCCATATAACAAAGTCAAGATGGCAGTGTTCCCTAAACAAGATATCAAGTGTCCCTGCTTGTTTCTAGGGCTGAGGTTCATCATCATCATTAAGTACCTTGCCACATGGCATAGGCGATCGTGGCCCTCCATATGCATCTGTCCCTTGTTGCCGCAAGCACATCTTCAACCCTCTCTGTCCTCAGCCACTCTGCAAGTCCGTCCAATATTTTTTCCCTAGGTTACCTGGTGCTCTCTTTCCCTCCAGCCTTCCTGTTGAGACCAGGTGCTCCAATTCCCATCTCCTCATAAAATAGCCTACAAATGTCTTTTCCTAATCTTCCTTATGAATGAGGTTAAAATAAACCCAAACTGAAAAACTATTCAAACACATTCGTGTAGGCCTACATCCATATAACAAAGTAATCACCTTGCTTAGCACGATAGCCCAGACGGCGAGCTTTGTCGGGGCGTGTTGGTCTGGGAGCACGGTGAACCGAGGTCAGCTGCCGGAACTGCCAGCAGCGCACACGCAGCAAGAAGCGCATCACGTCGCACTGCTTCTTGCGCCACATTTCCTGCATATACTTGTAGGCCCCCATGATGACAGGTTGGCCTGAAAAAATGAGACACCGTAAACATTAGTAAACAGGATTAACAATAATCAAGGAGTCACAATTTTTACGCAAGCTTTTGCGAAGGGGTGGGGTAATGGTTAAACTATTTCCTCTGCAGCCTTCTGCTCTCTTCTACAGCCTTATATTTTTCTTCCATATGACTACACAAATAGTTTAGTCAGGTGGCAGCCTTTCTACAACACCAATACTGAACATATGACAGGTAATCATTTACTTTTATTCATTCATAATTTTTGTTATTGTCATTCAAGTTTTACATATATAATTTGGGCTGTTCTCCCTATGAAGAGCTTACCGCTGCACTGCTGTATCATGTCTTTTCCCTTTTTCCTGTATAGGCCCTACAGATATTTTTGTTCACCTAGGACAAGTGTACTTTGCTATATAGTATGATTTTGCCAGGGACAACTCCTCTGTTGTCACATCTATAACATGTGCTGAGCATATGCTGCACATGGGACCTCAGTTCAGTCTCACCTGCAAGATTAGTAGGCCTATTTAGACAACTTAAAGCCTAGTGGAGAGGGGGAGCTATGGGTATGGCAAACTGTGGAAAAGACTGAAAAGTTGGTTGGGGTCCAGGGACTGTCTAGGCCCCTGGTGGGGTGCAAGGCAAATCCATGCAGGGATTTTATCCCCCCCCCCCCCCCCCAGGACAGACTATTTTGATTTTTAAGAGGCAAACTGTGGTGTGTTTAGAATGCCTCAAACTTCTTTTGCAGATCTGCTGATTAGGCCTGTCATCAATCAAAACAGATTTCATGCGCAAGATGATCTCTTTAAAAATTAGCATGTTGCAAAGAACATGCAGTGATGTAAAAGCAACTTCTCCAGCTGTGAATGAAACTAACATGCAGAATTAAAACAAATTGTTTAAGAAGGCCTAGCCTAATCTCATGTGTGTCGGTTTTCAGAGGAAACCAGTACGCAGCAATTTCCCATCACGACTGTTCGCAGACTGACAAGTCATTTTTCGCTGAATCCTAATGCAAAAGACCGTTAAATTTGAAACACCTCAGGGTAAAAGAACCCTATTTTAATGTTCGGTCTTTCGGCAGTAGACTAAACCGTTCTTTGGCCAAACTTTTTTTCATTCAACAGATTGACTAGTCTCGAGTCTTGTCTACCTGGCTAGTATCTTCATTCATGATACCGTCCTGAAAAGCAGGAAAGCCCTCCCTGCGAAAATTTAGTACTCAGCAAATATAAACCCGTATGTGCTGTTTTAATATTTAAGGACTAAATTAACTCACATCAAATAAACAGAATAAAACTAAACATGCAAAGTCGCCTTAACGTGACTTGTCACAACCACACGATAAAAGTTTTGAGGACAGTCGCGTGCAACAAACTCTAAAATCTAATCGACTTACTGAGTCATCACAAACGAAAGTGACTAAAGAAACGTAAAGATTTTTAACACAAAAATTAAAATGTTTTGGAATACCAGATGTAAATAACTAAAAGACGTAATTTCGGATTGAAAAGCTAAAATGATTTGGCCATGTCACCCACCTCAGGAAGAACACTGAAGAGGAAGTGGCTTGTCTGGTTTCCGGTGTTGACAACACGGCTTGTTCCCCTTGTTGTGAAGCCGGTGGAAGCGAGGTGTTTCGTGGGAACGCGAAGGGTATACGGGTGGTTCCCCAATTATTCTTGAATTTTAATCCAAAGAATTGTCTTACAATCATATTGCTCTTCCTTAGCACACTACATAACGCACTCGCGTGCGTGCATAATTCTATAATCATGCACAGAATATATCCATAAAAGAACTACCGAAAACGAAAAAGAATAGCCTCATCATGTTACGGCGACTACTAGGAAATCTACAAATTTTCCGCAGCACAAGAACAACGAAGATGACGACAACAACCACACTAATAACAGCAAGTACAATGACAATTGCTATAGCGTAATTACAACCATATCAACCATGTGTGTGTATGTATATATATATATAATAGCCTACATATTTATATATATAGCCTACATGTGTGTGTTTATATACATGTGCATATACTGAATATGTATGATATGTGTATCTCAATATCATCTATCAATCTATCTGTCTGTCTATCTAACTGTGTAATTATGTAGCATATGATTATATATATACATATTTAGTGAGAGAGAGAGAGAGAGACAGACAGATAGACAGACAAATAGAGACAGAGATGTAAATGTAGGCCCTATATAAACAATGCAGTGTCCCAAAACAAAGAACGCAGAGCATGTTCCAACAAATGGGTAATAAGACACAAATCACATCGTGATAAATGTATATCAATACAAAAAAGACAATGAACAATAAAAATTAAAAACGTATTTATATGCTGAGAAATATTGATATAAACCGAGTTTGCAATGAAGCACTGCGTGCACTAAAGCGCACACGTGCGCGCACGCGCGCGCGCGCCACACACACACACACACAGAGAAACACGAGACATGGACACACATACACACAATGCACACACAATGCACACAGACACACACATACAAACTCACACACACACACACATACACATACAAACACACACACACACACAAACAGATAGTGTGACACACACACACACACACACACACACACACACACACACTCACACACACACACACACACACACACACACACACACACACACACACACACACACACACACACACACACACACACACACACACACACACACATAACACACACACAAGCGCGCAAGCGCGGCTCGCATTCACTGATACTTTTTCTTCATAACGAAATTTTCCACATGAAATTTCGGTTGTGCCTACAACGAAGCGCGCAGTGATAGTATGGTGCCATCAGTCAAAAATTTGTTCTATGTGCGTGTGTTTGTTTACCTTCGAATTTTTCCAGTGATGTCTGTGTGTGTGTGTGTGTGCGTGCACATGCACGCGCACATCTGTGTGTGTGTGTGTGTGGTGTGTGTGTGCATGCGTGCGCGCATACATGTGTGTGGATAACACAATAATGTTATGACCACTTTCTTTGCATTGTAGAATTCATCTCATCTACGCAAGACATGTTTATCAGTATCAGAAAATATTTCTCGGTTGTTTATCATCAGATCTTAACCATCTTCTTCCGTGTTCGAGGAATGTTCTTCCATTGGACAGGAAACAACGAATTTGTTTTCTGGTTTTGTTTGTTTATCTATCGGAATATATTTTTCGACAAAAATGAAATATTGCTTCTCCTTTTGTTTGGGAGGTAGTGGTGTGGGGGATTCATGTTCTTTCACGCGCACAAAGTGCATGCTGCATATACCATCTCTTCTGCCTATCGTCTCTTCCAGAAGACTATTGTTATTGTTAGTCTTGTTTAAAGCCCAACCGACCACATAGAGCTTATATCAGGGCTATAACCATTTTCAAAACATACACAATACTTCAACAGGAAAAACAAAAACAAAAACAAACAAACAAACAAACAAACAAATACAAAACAAAACACACAAAAAACACACAAAAAAGGAAAAGAAAATAAAGTACAAATATCAATGCATTCAAGCACACAAACTAAGATGCCCCTAGCGTTGACCACTCCGTCCAATTTATCACACAGGGGATTTAAAAAATATACCCAAATATAAATTTAAAAACAACTCATTATCATCATGTCCTGCCGCGTGGCGTTGGCGATCATGGTCCGCCATACGAATCTATCCCTTGTCGCCTGAGTACATCTCCTACCCTTTCTGTCCTCAGTCACCCCGCAAGTCCATTATTTTCTCCCTGGGTCTACCTAGTGCTCTCTTTCCCTCCAGCTTTCCCGTTGTGACCAGGTGCTCTAATTTCTCTTGCCACATAAAAATGTCCTATAAATGTTGCTTGTCTTCTCCTAATCTCCTTTATTAATGATCTTCTTGTGTCTGCCTCCTTCAAGACAGTCTTGTTTGTTTTCTTTGCTGTCCATGGAACTCACAACAGTCTTCTTAGAAACTACATTTAAGTTGTCTCAATTTTGTTCAGACTTTGCGTGTTGACTATCCACGCTTTCCTGGTGAGATGACCGTTCCTAAATATTTAAACTTATCAACCTGTCTCAAAGTTGTGTCATTTGCTGTTACTTTTCATGATGGGATTTCTTGTTTTTTTACTGAATACCACGACTTGTCTTGTTGCTATTTAGCTCAAGCCCTTTATTTTTGCTTTCTATTTCTAATATATTCATAAGATTTTGTAGAGCTGTTTTCATTTTCTACAATTAAACATAACGAAGGACACTATAACAGATATAGAAACGGGCCTAAAGTTGCTTTCGCATATCACATTTCCCTTGAGCCAAAAATGCACTTAATACGTGAACTCAATTATCAATCCTTAGAGAAAGTACATAAGACTTTATCGAACACGCACAGGACCAGCAAAGCAGAAAATGGTAGGAAGAAATGACAGAAAGCAAAGGAACAAGGCAGAAACAAGAGTGACAGAAAAGAGGAAATTTCTAGCATAGAATTCCCAGAAGGTGGGGATACTATTTATACCGAAAGAGCCCCCGGCATCTGCACTGAGAATCCAGAAGACTAGCACGGGACTATTACAGGTTTATAAACGGGGGTTGGAGACAAAAGTATCTGACCGCGAATCGAACCTAGGACCTCCAGCTTCCAAGGAGAGAATTTTAACACTGTTATCGCTGGGCCATTATTCCAAAGCATTTTAACGTAATTAAAAACTCAAACATATCATTCACTCTACAACATCATTCCTTGGCGTGTTGGTTGCCCCCACTGCTCTCCGGGTCTCTGCCCTCCACATGTCTTTCCTCAAACAGGTTGAAAATCTCTGGACTGTTACGACCTGTCCACTCCTTGATGTTTCCTGGATTTGTCGTCTTCCCCTTCCTCTTTTGCGTTCGACTTTTCCTTGGAGGGCATCTTTCATGAGAGTGCATTTTCTGTTTCTGGGCATATGTTCAAAGAAGGTAAATTTCTTTTTAAGGATGACCTGTACAATTTTTCTGTGTTTTCATCTTGTCCAGTATGCTCTTGTCACTTCTCTTATCTTTTCAGTTCACCCATAAGAGTCATCTATAGAACCGCATGTCAGTTGAATTTATGTTCTTTATGTTTTTCTTTTTGAGGGTCCATTCTCCAGCTCTGCATATCATGATGGTCCAGACCAGACGTCTCAGTATTCTCAATTTTAGCTTTGTGTCTACCGTTTTATCTTTCCACATGTTTGTGAAGTCTATCATCCGTTCCTTTGCTACACCAATTCCGGCGTTGATGTCGGTGGAACAATTTGAATCATTTGATTTCATCGATCCTAAACACTTGAACTGTCGGACTTCTTCCTCTTTATATTGACCTATGTTGATGGGTTTGGCTGGACCCGGGCTAATGTGTAAAAATTTGGTTTTCTTGGCATTCAGCTTAAAGCTCTTCTCTTCCCCGATCTTATTCGGGACATTTATCATAGATGATGCCTTCTGGTGATCGTTTGCACAGACTGTTGTGTCATCAGCATACCTGAGGTTTGAGATTTTTCTATCTCACACTTTTATGCCCTGTTCTTCCATGTTGGAATTCCTCATAACATGTTCCGTATATGTACTTAACAAATACGGTGACAGGATACATCCTTGGCGCACACCTTTCTTGATGTTTAATGGTTCAGTATGTTTGTTGTCCCATCTGGTTCTGGCATTCTGATCTTTGTTAGGCTGCTCAAACCAGGTGTTTCCTACTATGAACTCATTTATTTGTGCCCATTCAACAAATTTCTTTCCCCTTTTGATCTTTGTTAGGCTGCTCAAACCAGGTGTTTCCTACTATGAACTCATTTATTTGTGCCCATTCAACAAATTTCTTTCCCCTTTCATTCTGTGTGCCAAGGCCATGAAGTCCAACTATATCATCCACTCTCTCCTGTCCCACTTTAGCATTAAAATCTCCCATTATTACATATCATGCACAGTTTAAGAATACTTTGAAATGACCACGTCCCCACAGAGCAAGATTTTTTTTCTGCAAAGCTGAAAGGCATTCCTGAAAACTGATTTCCTTATTCTTTTGTTCGTCATCTAAAACATCAGGCGACTTATGGCGATGAATGTGGCCGTTTTCCCCCAGTTCTTGCCGGCTGCCATAGGACGTGGTGATCAGAGGAGTTCTAGTTGGCCCATGTCTCCTGTTGATCAGTGTGAAACGCTTCAATGTGTGTTCAGCTTTCTGGTCTTTTAGGCCGCTGGGATGGGTTGATGAAGGGATCAGTCTGTACAAGGGGTTCTTTTTGAGTACGAGCGTTCAACTAGTTGTGGCAGTGCGGAACCTAACCAAGACAACATGCTGTTCTCTGGACAGAATGTGGTAGTCGTCTATTTCTGTCCGTGGCCTACGGAGTGATCTGATGATACTTCTCTTCTCGCTGTTATTGATTCTGTTGCCTTATATAATCATTTCTGATCCCCACGTTTTGCTAGCTGATTTACCATCTCGTTTCCTGGTATCCCACAGTGAACGGGGATCCACCATAGGATTACTCTTCTGGTTCTGTTGACTTGCTGGAAGACCTTGGTCGGATGCAGGAGCTTGTCATTCTTTGGAAAACAGGCATTATGAAGAACGGAGCCTGCTCGCATGAGTGCCTCTGTTTCTTTGGTGAAGTGTTTACCCGTAGGAACACAGGTAATTGTAGTTTGAGTCCCTCCTGAAAGGCGATGACGAACAGGGACCGCTCCATTCAAACATTGTTGTATATGAACAACAGTTAAAAATAATGTGTCAATTCAAATGACCAGTAGGGCCTATCTGAGAGCCACTGTCAGCGATTCAGGATCAAAACCAAAAATCTTAATAATAGCAACTCAAGTAACATCAGCTTCATCGAGACTGGAGAGACAATGCCATCAGCGTGTATTTGTCCATTCAATCTTCTTGTAAATGTATTCATGCAAGATATGGACAATCTAGAAAAAGACCCATGCTATGGACATGAGATTCTACCACAGATTACCAGGCATCCTACACTGATCATATCACCAAAGTGGGAAAGCCCATCTCCAACTTGGCAGTGGGGCAACCGTTGGCAGTCCAACACAACAGGTCGCATGTGACAGGTGTGGATGGCGGATAGCTATCAGATACCGTATAGAGGTTAGTTGCTAAATAAGCCATACTTATCTGGACGAATAAACAGTCCTGGCTTACGATGATTTCTGTCAGGATGGGGCAAAGTGGCACTTTCTTGAGTCCTATGACGGAGAACTCAGGCGGATAAAGGCGGCCCAAAAGTCTTCGCCCCATCCCATGCGCTCACATGGCAGGTCATTTCGCCATGAACTAAGGCAAGATAACCTTTACAGAAAACCCAGGGGCTGAAGCCAGAGAAACCAGGCCTGCGGATGATTATTATGGCAGAGTGCGATATAACGAATTGTCAACATAGTCATCAATATCAGACAAGAATGGCGCCTGCCCATTGCAGCCACATTCATCACCAGTTAAGGCCTGACCATGTAGAAGTCGAAGGAAAGAAGAATGTTAATAAACAAGTGACACCATTCAACAATACACAGACTCCTATGGTAACCCTCCCAAAACTAAACAAAAAAGAAGTTAGAGAGATGGTATGGCCAAGTCACACGAGCATATAGTGACCCGGTTAAAACAAGCCTGCAAAGAACCTTGACGAAAAAAAGAGAACAAAGAAGTCAAGAAAAAACAGTCACTGTGGCGAAATGATTAGCATAACAGCCGTGATTTGGGGTTGTGTGTTCGAATCCCATCAATCCAGACAGTGGCGGGATTTTTTTGGTCTCTCCCGGTTCCTTCTCAGAGTTGTGTAAGCTATTGTCTGTGCATGAAGACTGGAACCACACACTCGATCTCTTCCTTTCACAGATTCGCCATTGAGGGTGTTTTTCAAAGTTTTGGACTCCCGGACACTGCAAGTATCTGTATCTCTCAGGTCTGGTTGACACGAGGATATATCATGAAAGGAAATGTACTCTGAATGGAACCCTTAGCAACATCATTATCATCCCTGTTCACGCATATCATATTAACACTGTAGAAAATTGTCCCTGATTCTACAGTTCTTCATGCCCTGTTCCCATGGTGACTTGAGGTTAGTTGGTTTGGAGATGTATTAGAGAGCCGAAATGAGCGACACAGTAGCAATGACATGGGGATAAAGTAGACAGTAGGACAGAAAAAACGGTCAAACCATTCTAAAAATCTCAATCTTTATACAGAAATTGTAATAGACAACCAGAATTCTGCATTTCTCAAGGTCACCGGGACCTTACAGAAGTATTGGATGAAGTAAAACTGACGCAAAGCGAGGACAATGGCTGTATATCACAGCAATGAAAACAGAATGCTGATTTTAGATACTTTTTCAGGTCTCTGTGACCTTGACCTTAGTGTCTGGACTTCTAAACTAACGCATTCACGACTCTTCAACATTAGGCATCTTTGACCCGAATTTGGTAAAGATCCATCCAGAATCAGCTGAGAGATTCCTGCCAACACAGTTTTGTTACAGATCACACACGTACACACAGACGCAAGCCTCTCTCTGGTCGATATCAAACTATACGTTTGCCCGTTTCTTTCGAGGGAAAAGGATGGGGAAAGGAAGATACCTGTCACATACAAGAAAGATTCATCGCACGTAGACAGTTCCATAATTATGTGCTTCACCCAAATCTGCCAATAGTGGTCTGGCAGATTCTTGGGCCTGCGTAAAACCCCACGCGCTGGTAAAGTCTTGAAATAAAGCGGGAAGAAGCTGCAGATCAGGGTCGTGGAGATGACCGGAGGACCTTCGAAACATTATGCCTGCACCACCAGAGTGATTGGGGTATGAATATGAACAGCCAAAAGGTCGATTTTTATGTCACGGGCTGGGATTGATGTGGAGAGGTCAGATCTTGAGATCACGGCTGTATCAAGTGGGCTACCATCCAACATGCGACCAGAATGTGTCTGTTAGTAAACGTGGGGTTTTAGTGTTGGCTGAGAAGTTTTTTGAAGGCTGAGATTAGATGTTGCTGTTTCTTTAACGCTGTGTTCCTTTTATGTTATTCACTCCGGTGTGAATAAGAATGGCATCTGGACTAGTACATGTAATTTGGAGATCCCGCATGCCGTGACCTGTTGTTGACATTTTCTGCATGTTTACTTTAAAGCCGTAGGATCTTCCTAAACTTTCTGCCTCCACTCCCTTTAATGCATACTTATGCAGGATGAGAAGTTGGGGGAGATCTGGATTATAATATAGGTTGTTATTGCTATTGTTATTGTTGTTTAAAGCCCATCGGACTGCGTAGAGACATATCAGGGCTATAACCGCTTCAAAACACACAAAACTTCAACAACAACAACAACAACAACAACAAATAAGAAAGAAAGAAAGAAAAAAAAAAAGGGGGGGGGGGGGGAAATTAAGTACACATATCAATGCATTCGCGCACATAATCTACGGACATGCCCCTGGCGTTGACCACTCCGTCCAATTTATCGCACAGGGGATTTAAAAAACACACTTGGATACAAATTTAAGCATACCTAAGAACACTAAAATATATATAAAAACGGGATATTTATTACCCAAAATTACTTCCGCATATCTCACCTCCCTTGAGCCAAAATACACTTACAACATGTATCCAGTCCTAAGAAAAAGTAGGTAAGATTTTATCTTACACATACAGGTGAATAGACCAGCAAGGCAGAAAATGATAGGAAAAATGACAGAAAGCAAAGGAACAAAGCAGAAATAAAATGAGTGACAGAAAAGAGGAAATTTCTAGCATAGAATTTCCAGAAGGTGGGTATACTATTTATACTGAAAGAGCCCCCGGCATCCCCTTGGGGAGATCACACAGGTTGTTAGTGATTGTGCTGTATGTACTTGTGTCACTATGTGATTCACTATCAGATTAAAGCTTGGCAGAATCAATCTTACTTATTTTAGTAATTTTTCTTTCCTCTCTTTCTTACTTCTTCTTCTTCTTTTAATCGGGTTTATGGGCATTTAAGTTTATAATTTACGTGTGTCTAGTTTGAATGTTTTTCTACTTGTATGTCGAGGCAGGGGCGACTGGTATTGCGCGGCTTTGGAGCGAGAAGAGTTGATGGTGGCAGAAGACAGAAAGGTTTTGCAGTGTTATCGTTGATATGGTTTGACCATTTTTTCCAATAAATCCTGTTTTGGGCCTTATTTTATTCATATAGATATCTGAAGCAACTGTTGCAGCCCATTCAACAGTTGCCCCAGAGATTAGTTTTAAAACCATCACTGATGTCTGTATTTCTCAACCAGGATTCGTCATCAGATCGATCAATAAAATCAAGGTGAAGGTTGATGCTATCGACCCTGAGGGGAAGGAGGGACGGGGGAGGCTGAAGTTGAGCATGCCATCTGCTGTGTTATAGCAACCGCCAACTCACCACCTAGTCGCCCGCCGACATTGCTGTTATATTATTTAAGCACCTTGAGTAAACACACACACACGCACACAACACACACACACACACACACACACACACACACGCAATATGCATACACACACATGCACACACTGACAGAAATGCACGACCACACCACGCCACATACACCATGATGCTATTATGTTCATTGTGTGACTAGGTGCGCACCGGTAACAGTCACAAGCAACTACATGCACTGCTCTGAATAACTATTTCACGATGATTTTGTTATGAAAAAAGAAGTGGAAAAAGTATATTCTCTGAAACACAAAGGGCTAAATGGAAGTTTATGTTCCTTTCTTTCATGCTCCCCCCCCCCCCCCCTGGTTTGGCTATTTTTAGTTCCGTCTTCCATATCCAAGCATTAGGCCTAGCGCTACATTTTATGCGATCTATTCCATTTCACATGATCTTCATCGATACCTCCTCCGGTAGTAGCGACTGTGAGTCACACCGTCAGGCTTATCTGGCGCTAGATCTATATGCAGTGTGCTGTATAATTTTTTTTATAGTTTTGATCGAAGATGGGCCGTGGGGTGAGGTAGACCAGATGAACAAAATGTCTACGTCGGAACAATAGTTATTCTTCAGGTAATGTGTATTTTTTTCAGTTTTTCTGGAGAAAGCAATCTCACGTGGGATTGGTCGATCACCAGGCAATCTGCAGCAAAATGTTTAACGTACAGCCATATGCACCGGTAAAAAGTCAAATGTCATTGACACTGGCATTTCGTTATCTGCATTTCCACATGGCACGTGAAGTGACAACTGAATCAATTCATTGAGATAAGGATGAAGCAGGCTGGCTACACCCCTCCCGCGTCTTCCCTCCAAATCTTAATTGATTACATCACAGCCTTCCGCTGATTATCATGGCGGCAGGCCGCAGATTCTGGGTCTGTAGTAAGGTCTGGCAACCGTAAGGGCACTGACTGGGGGATAGGCTGCTGCAATCTTGGCCGTTTGCCTGCATCATATATTATGCTAAAAGACCTCCTCTAACTGTTTTCTTCCATTTCCCTCCCTCACACTCGCCTCTCTTCCCTCGGACAACTACACAGGCCTTCCCACTCTCCTTACTACAGCTAGCAGGGCCCCAGAACATGGATGATCAGAAAACGAAAGCTGGCTGCTGAGACTGGAGAGAGCGCGAGAGACTAGTTTTCCATGTTGTGTTGTGTGTATACACGCAAGGGTCACCCAACGTGCGTGTGCGTGTGTTCGTGGATGCGCCGTGTAATGCGTTATTAGCTAGCAACAGACCGACACGTCTGTGACACAACAGAGATATTATTTTACTGACGAGGCTTGAACGAGGCCCATCGCTGTCCGTGTGTCCTGTAGCCTACACCCCGAACTGAGCGTCCCGAGACGGAGTGACCCTAAGGTGAATTGTTGTCAACAATCCAGAAAGCTGCATTGTTCAGCTGGCTGCAGTCTGGTATGTCACGCTTTTGGTGCATGCGTTTGCCTGTTCGTTCATCATCATGGTTTACAGCAGATAAATATCTCATTCATTGTTTATATCGGCATGTCTCATTGGTTCAACTCGACTTCCATGATCATGTTAATCCCAATGCCAATGGTGAATTATGATCGATATTTTGCTACCTTGGGATGCTTTAAGCCTGTTTCAGTCAATCAAGCAATCAGTCGATCAGTGGTCACGAGAAATGTAACTGGTCTGAAAGCGTGTTCTCAAGGCCAGAATGGCCCTGGCTTCGTGAGAAAGCTGGCTCTGTGAGGAAGTTAAACAGAGCTGTCTGATTCATGACAGCAGAACACGTGCATGCTGACTAGTGTCACCGGTTGCGGCGAAATTCAGGATTGTCTGTTCCGTGAATCAGATGGCGTCTGATGTGTCTGCCAGCCGGTGTGTCAGACCTCATGAATAATAATGATTAATACGTGTCTGTGTCTATAATGTGTGTGTGTATGTAGTTTTTGCCTTAATACAATCAATGAGCCAATCGATCAACTAGTTGAAAATAAACAGCAATGGTTTGTCTTACTACTCAAGTTGTGGCTTTTGATCAGTCATATAAAGTTATATTGAATGCTCTCCATTGTTAAACCTGTGATGCAGGACATTGGTGTGACTTTTGTAATGATGGATGAATTTGTATTGCACTATCAGGTGACTACCATCTCCACGCTAGCCGGCCTTTCCTGTTAAGACTTTGATAAGCATTTACTTTTCTCTCCATTCACACAGTGTATACTTCCATTTTCCATTAGTTTATACTAGATTGTACCTGGATGAACAAGTATCAAAAGCTGGAAATTATTTCTGTAACTCATTCTTATCTACATTTATGTTTTTGGAGTATGCAACAAATAATTGTAATCTACTTGCATAAATTATGATAAGTACTAAGCAATGAAAATCTGAAGTTTTTTTTCCATAGGTCTTTTAATTCAGATATTTTGTTTCACCTGAGCCCTTTGATGCAGGAACTTAAGTCCTGTAAGTTCTGTGATTCAGACCTTTCTTCTTTAGAGCATGAAAGACTAATCTAGACAAGAGTGACAGTATGAATTCCATGGTTTTGCATTGAGGATAGGACATTGAAAATGAGACATGTGTGTTATGTTTTATTAAATGTGTCTTATCAGACATATATGACAGTCATTTTTCTAATATGAATGTTCCAACCATGATGTGAGCTTAATAAACAACAACAACAACAACAACAACAACAATAACAACACTGATATTTATAAAGCGCCAAATCTTGATCCAAGAATCAAACTAAGGTTTGCATTTTCTTCATTCACCAAAGCAATCGCCCTACACAACCAAAACTCCCCTGACCCAAGCGGTCATCCTTCTGTTTGTGTGTGTGTGTGTGTGTGTGTGTGTGTGTGTGTGTGTGTGTGTGTGTGTGTGTGTGTGTGTGTGTGTCTCTCTCTCTCTCTCTCTTTCTCACACACACATACACACACACACAAAGATACTGAGCTAGGGTATGCTTACTCCTGATAGGTAAGTGACTCTTGACCTGAGTTGTCATCCTCTGTCTCTCTCTCCCTCCACACACAACACACACACACACACACACACACACACACACACACACACACACACACACACACACACACACACACACACACACACACACTCACATGCAATCACACATACACACACACACACACACACACACACACACACACACACACACACACACACACACACACACACACACACAAACAAATGCACACGCTGTTCCAACATATTCTGTTTTTCTCTCTTCTCCCTGATCTTCTCTCTGTTACTTTCTCTTTTCCTCATTCTGTCTTGCTGTCTCACGTTGTCCCCCCCCCCCCCCCTTCCCTTTTTTTAAGCTTGCCATTGCTAAAGCTGTTTCTACTTCTGCTACTACTACTACTTCAATTATCCTACTTCTAGAAGTTCTACTGCTGCTGCTGCTCCTTTTATGCTACCTCTACTTCTGTCACTACTACTTCTACAATCACTGTGAGTGTGACTTCATACTTGCTATTATATTTTGAAATGAAAAGGCAAAATTTGCAATGATGATCCCGGCCAACCAGGAAACATTTTTTTCATACGTGGATCTGATGAGTTTTCTCCAGTGTATAGCTTTGTTTTTCATCATGAACGTGCAGACATTAAGAGGATCAAAACAAGGATGAAAATTATCAGATGTAGTACATGTAAATGTATTAAAACTCAAAACAGATGGCAATTGGGTTAATGTAAGCTATTCTGGCTTAGAAACTGAGTTTCTCTCCCTTGCCCTGTCTACCAACTCCTAGTGTGGTGAATAGAGTGGGGGTATGGATGGGTCAGAAAACTGAAAATGGGTCAGAAAACTGAAAATTTTCCCAGGAAAGCTCTGAAGTAGAAGAGGAGGAGGGAGAGAGTGAGTCAGAGAGAGCATTATTTTTTGTAGAGAGCATATACATTACACAATTTACAGCTGTGTCGACTAGTACCTCCTAGAAATGATCTATCTATCCACCTGTTTTTTAATTTGCCTGTCTCTTCTCTCTGTCTCTGTCTCCCTGTCCTCTCTCTCTCTCTCTCGCTCTCTCTCTCTGTCTCCCTGTCCTCTCACTCTCTCTCTCTCTCTTTCTCTCTCTCCCATCTCTTGTCTGTCCGCAGGCCTGTATGTGTCTGTCTCACCCCCCTGCCTTTCTGTCTCTCATCTTTCTCTCCATCTGTTGCTATCTCACCAGCCCTCTTCTCCCTTTCTCACATCCATTGTTTGCCTTTATTTCTGACATCCGTCTTCTCGTGGCTCTGTGTGTGTCTCTCCCCCTCTCTCTTTCTGTCTCTTTGTCCACGATGGTGCAGTATGCTGCTGTTCGTTTCTCTGTGGACAAAATCAGGTCGGGACTGGTGGATAGAGGCTTTAATCCAGAGGTTCTTCTGTTCCCCCACCTGAAAAAACAACAAAACAGTTCTTCCTCATCCCCCTCCCTCTCCACATCCCACTATCCTCGTTTGTTTTCCTGTCTCTGCTCTCCGCCTTCTCTGTCTCTCTCGTTTCCACCACCCATATCGTACTGTGACCGTGATGATGGAGTAACATGCTGATTGATTCTCGATGGACTTAGTCCAGTGAGGGCAAGTGGATCGAGGCCCTGGGCCAGTATTACCCTCTCCCCACCCTTTAACATCACTTAGCACCTTCTCCCTCTATACTGTCACTCTGTTTCTCCTACCAATCCCTCACCCGTCTCTCTCTTTGTTCTCTGAATCATCTTTCTCTCCTGCTTTCTGTTCTGTAAAGCTACAAAACTATGAGGAAATATGCTTATCTAATGAAAATCTTGACTACAATCATGCTGCGTATTCATTGCATTATTTTTTGTGAATGTGGTATATTATGTGTAACTGATTGTTGCATATTGATAATAATTATTACTGTTTAGTCGTGTTCTGTCTTCCTTTTAGAAGGGGCTGTGTGGCCTTAATTACGTTCCATTTCCGTTTCTGTCTGTGTATGTATGACCAGGATGGTGGAGTGCGATGGTGATTGATTGTGGACTGAGTCCAGTTAGGACATAGACCCTGGTCTAGCGTTGGCTGTGGCTGTGGCTGTATTAAAAATGAATGTGTTAGTGTAGTTTGTCCGCGAATGCATCTGTATAGAACCCGTAACACTCCTTATTACATTCACACGCACACACGCGCGCGCACACACACTGTTCTCGTCTAAAAGCACACATGTCAATAGACGTTAAAAGAAATAACGAACGAACACACACTGTCTTTATGTCTTTTTCAGACATTTGTTCATCGGTTCGTTCATTCATTTGTTGGTTCGTTCATTCATTTGTTGGTTCGTTCATTTGTTGGTTCGTTCATTCATCCATTTGTTCGCGGGTTCATTAATTCATTCACTTGTTTTTTCTTTTTGTTTCTTTGATTGTTTGTTAATTACTATTTTTTGTTTCTTTGTTTGTTTATTAATTGAGGTATGATTTATTTACTTGCTTATTCGTTGGTTTATTCATTAATTCTTTCATTCGTTCACTTATACTTTTGTTTGTTATTACCTTCATTCGGCTTTTTCAGTCATTCTTTGTCAGTGTATTTACCCTGTTTTATAACCCTATCTCCCTCTCCAACCCATTCCTTCTCCTCTCTCTTTCTGCCTTTCTCTGTCTCTATCTCCCTTTTTCCATCCTCTCCCCTTTATATTTGTATCTTTCACTGTTTCATCTGGTGTCTCCGGTTTCTGTAATCTCTTACTCTTTTCCGCCTTTCTGTCTCCCGTCTTTCCCTTTCCCTGTCTCCTCTGTCTCTGTCTCTGTTCTCCCTGCTCTCTTTCCGACGTTCTCTGTCTCATCCGCCTTTCTCTGTCTTTCTCTCCAATTCCCCATCCCTGCTTTCTCTGTTTTCTGTCTGTCTTTCTGTCTCATTTCTCTTTCCAACCTTCGTTTTCTCCTTCTCTCTCTCTCTCTGTGTCTTTCTTTGTCTCATCTTATCTCATCTCTCTCTTTCTCTCTCTGTCGGTCCGTTTGTCTCTGTCTCTCTGTGTCTCTGTCTTTGTCTTGTCTCTCTGTCTCTCTCGCTCTTTCTCTCTCCTCTCTCTCCCTCTTTCTCTCTCCTCTCTCTCCCTCTTTCTCTCTCCTCTCTCTCCCTCTGTCTGTCTGACTCCTCTCTCTCTCTCTCTCTCTCTCTCTCTAGTCCCCCTTCTCTCTGTCTCTGCTTTCTCTGTCTCCTCTCTTGTCTCATTTCTCTCTCCAGCCTCTTTCTTTCTGTGTGTCATACTTCTCTTTAATTTACCTCCTGTCTTTCTCCCTTTCTGTCTTTTTATGTGTCATCTCCCTCTCCAACCCCAACCTCTCTCTTTCTTTCTGTGTTTCTCTGTGTCATCTCTCTCTCTTTGTGTCTCTGTCTGTCTGTGTTTCTGTCTCTCTGTGTCTGTCTCTGTCTGTCTGTCTGTCTCCCTCCTCCTCTTTCTCTCAGAGTGTACTCCTTCCTCTCTGTGTTATGTATTTCTTTGTCTTTCTTTCTCTGTCTCATCTATCTCTTTCAGACTATGGTGACGGACTTGTAAAGTGTAGATCTGTGCTGATTGATTTTGTAAAGGTCTGTGTCCAGTCAAGGCCGATGGCCAGAGGCCCTGGGCCATTGTTGCCTTGCTCGAAGCCCGGAAATAAAGTCACAGGGAAAAAGGTCTCTGGGAAAAGTCATAGAATAAAAGTCACAGAAGTAGAGTCAGCTTTGGACAGGTGCTCTTTACACTGTCTCGGTGAATGATATCCTTCCTCTCCACCTTCTCCACTACTATCTCCTTCACAGTCTTACCCCCTCTAAATGCGGTTGTGGCTAATACATCATCATCATCAGGTGCCTTGCCACATGACGTTGGTGATCATGGACTTCCACCTGTCTCTATCTCTTGTTGCCTCAAGCATCTCTTCCACCCTCTTTGTCTTCAGCCACTCTGCAAGTCCGTCCATTATCTTCTCCCAGGGTCTGTCTACCTGGTGCTCTCTTTCCCTCCAGCTTTCCCGTTGTGAGCAGGTGCTCCAATTCCCCTTTCCTCATAAAATGGCCTATAAATGTTGCCTGTCTTTTCCTAATCTTCCTTATGAATGATCTTCTTGTGTCTGCCTCTATCAAGACTGTCTCGTTTGCTTTCTTTGCTGTCCATGGAATTCTCAACATTCTTTTTAGAAAGCACATCTCGGCTGCCTCAATGTTGTTCTGGCTTTGCTTGTTGACTGTCCACGCCTCACAACCGTATAACAGTTTTGGTTCTGTATGACATTCAAGAACTCTCTTCCTGATGATAACTGATAGGCATTTGTTGGTAAGAATGCTTTTCATGTTCTTGAATGCTGTTTTGGCTTGGCCGATTCTGCTGGCTATTTCTGATGTGCATCTGATACATGAGAGTAAAATTCTCAGATATCTCTTGACTCCGTAATCCGAGTTGTGATGGTTGGGTAAAAGTGAAATTGGTCTCCTGAATGTCGTGCACAACACACTAAGTTCATATGCGAACATATATACATATACACACATACACACACACACACGTACACATACAACAACATACACATACAGCAACATACACATATATACATACACACACACACACGTACACACATACACATACACACATATATGCATGTGCACACAGCTGACATGTGATCAGAGTTGAGACGTTATCATTTGCCAGTGTCATTGTATGATGAAGTCATTTAATGCAAACTTGAAGCTTTTATATTTAACTGTGCTCTTTTTATTGAGGAATTGTTTTATTGATTTAATTTTTGTCATCGATTTTTATTGCCATTAATTTTTACAGCAATGGAGATTATCCAAAGAAACAAACGCTGTCAAGTGTCATGCAGGTTTTATGTACGCCAGACACTTTATTCGTATGTTCAACTTACGGTGGAAGTGTGTCAAAAGGTCAAGTGTCCAAAGCCAGGGCAGCTTGAAAACAGATTTGAAGAGAGAGAATCTTGAGATAGGAGATACTGATAATCACGCTTCTGAAGAAAGTCAAATCCGTCCTGCTAAAGTGAGGCTCACTATGAAGCGTCAGGCTGCAGAAACCAGACATACTGCAGCTCAAATGTTCGCACAGGATGTCTGTCAGTGTGACGATGATGTATAAGCCCTAATACCCACAGTGGACACCTGCAAGAGAACTATACGGAACCAGCGTCCAACATGTCCTGTACCTCATCGCCTGGTCGACCTTGGGGAACTTTCCTGTGAGTTCATCATCACTGCAGGTCCCAATCGCGAACGTTTTGTCAATGCTGATAATGGTTTCATCAGGAATGATCGAATTCTTTTTTTTTTTTTTCCACAACAGCTGGCCTGAGGCTTCTTGCAGCGGCAGAGACTCTTTGTATGGATGACAACTTTTCTGTGGCTCCACCCATCTTCAGGCAGATTGACGTTGTTCGCGTGTCCTTCGGAAACATCGCAGTTTATACCAACAAAGATACGGACAACATATGAAAAACTCTTCTAGACACTTGTTGATAAATGTGTGCAGAAATAAACTTGGACTTGAAAGTCAAAAGTGTCATCACAGACTTTGAAGACGCTTGGAAGACACTAAAATCTAGGGGCTACTTTTACCACCTGACCCAAACAATGTAGCGGAGGAAAATTCAGGACTTAAGCCTTGGACACCGTAAACGGCTGATCAAGAATTCCGTTTGTTTTGTGGCATGGTGCCTAGCTTTCCTCCCGCTGAGAGATATTTCAAGAGGGGATGCAGTTTCTTAGGGCCAGTCTACCGCAGGACCTGGAGCTGAAGACCTACTGGACTGATTCGATAGGATTTATGTTAGTAGCCACTACCGCCAAATTCAGCACCAAGGTGCTAGAGACCATAATGCAGTTCAGCCTGTTAGGATGCGCCACGTACCGCCCATGTTTCCTCAAGACATATGGAATGTTCATGAATCAAGAATGAATAACAACGCCACACAAACAAAATCTGCGAGAGTTGGAGCAACATGTTCCACAACCTGGTTGGACATTACCATCCGCCAATCTGGAGGACCATTGATTGACTGGAAAAAGAGACAGCTACTGTCCGTACTCTTCTCCAGCAGGACGCTGTAGGCAGCCAACCAAAGAAGTGTGCCAAGAAACGCTACGTTCAGAGCGTCTGAGAAACCTCTGTTTGTCACGGAGTGAAGGCAGAAAGACGTGATGTAGGTCTTACGTGATGTAGCCTGGGATATTAGGCTGAACAGAGGTATCTGAAAGTATTGCGACTTTTTACTTGTGGCTTGTGACATTTTCCCTGTCTTTTTTCTGACTTTTTTTTTCCCGAACAATCGCCATTCTGCAGTTTCCTGTTCCGACTTCTCCCACTGCATGCCTGTTTTCTTCTCCCTGCCCCTTCCCTCTGTCTCCCTGTGTCAATCTTCTGTCTGTCCTGTCTCTAGTTCTCTATCTTCCTCAATCTCTGACTGTGATGATGCATTATGTTTCTGGTTGATGTCTGTATAGACTTATCCCAGTTACATAGAATTTTTGTAATAATGTTAGGACCAGTGGCTAGAGATCCTGGCCCAGTGTTCTTGGCGGGGATGGGGATGGGGGTGTTGATTTTCCCTTTCCGGTACATTCTTTGCGCGCCCCCTTCTCTGTTTCGGCCAATTCCGTCCTCTCCATCTCACTCTCTTACTGTATCTGTCCGTTTCTCTCTCCGTTTCTTCCCCCCCCCCCGCCACACACTTTCTATCTTACTCTGTCTGTATTTCTGTATTTCTCCTAGACTATCATCTGTGGTGAGGACTGATACGATGCTGATTGATGTTTTATGTACGTCCTTCTGTGTTTCCACCTTTCCATTCCTCTCCGTTCTCACTTGTGTCTGTCCGCTTCTCTCTCCGCCCTTCCCTCTTCTCTATGTCTCGGTGTCCCTTCTGTCTCTTTCCAAGATTATTATCTGGAGTTTTGAACTTTGGCGGTGATTGATGCTTTGTGTACCTCCTGTGTTTCCACCAATCCTTTCTTCTCCATCCCATTTTCTGTCTGCCGTTTCTGTTTCTCCCCCCTCTCCCTTTGTCTCCCTTCATTTGTTCTGTGGTGGGGTGTGGTGCTGATTGATGCTTTAGGTCCAGTCAGAATCGCCTGCACGTAGAAGCCTCCCCCCCCCCCCTTTTTTTTTCTTTTAATGTGATCCAGTTTTTGTCGTTGGATGTGCGTTGTTTTGCCCACACTGTGCAGGCGTATGTTGCTGGTTTTTGTGGTTGTGCATACTCCGTGTTTAGTGGGCGTGCATGTTGGGATTTTCGTGTCTCCAAGCACCGGACAATGACGTGACTTTCAGGATCCTGAACATGCGTATTTGAGGTTCTGTTTGCGATTACAAGGAGCTTTAGGCATTAGCAGCTTTGGGAGCTCTGATAAATCTTTGCCATTTACCCACCAGGCAGGAGTCACGTTGACAGGATCGAACACAAGACCTTCCGTTTGGAAGTCAGACGTCTTCCCACTTGACTGCCCTGTCCGGCGATAGGAGACTTGGTCTGGTCCAGAGTTGCCTCTCCCGTCCCTCATCCCGCCGGATCCCCCCTCCTCTCTGAGTCCGTGTTTGTCCCCCTCCCCTTCCTCACCCCCCCCCCCCCCATTTTCTCTCTCTGTGACCGAGGTGATGGAATGTGGTGGTAGTTAATTCTTTATGGACCCAGTACAGTTAGGACCAATGAATAGAGGTCCTGATTCGTTTTTATTGCTTGGTTTTACTTTCTTCTTTTCCTTGATTCTGTGTTTGAAATTTACGTGTTTTTTTTCATACTATTGCTATGTTCTTTATTACTGTTATGATTAAAAATGTCGCTAATGCTACAGTAATTGTTAAGTTGTGTTTGTTGTTTTAATTCTTGTGAGGGTGTGACATGTGTTTGTTTGACATTCCTGCCTTTGTTTTTCTGATGCTTTTGTAAAGCGTTTGACCAATTGACATATGAAGGTCATCGTTTTATTATGATTCATTTTCATAAATGATTTGACAATGTGTGTGGTATGATTCATGTGTTTTCGTCACAGTGTTAGAGCTAACAGGTAATAAGTTAACAAGAAACACCCTGAGGGTGGGGATGGATCCCCAAACACCAATGTCTCATCACTCTCAGGACAGTCACCTCCCAAGCTCCCAATGTCACTCGATAGTCATTTCATCAAGCAAAAGGAAAGGGGTGGGGTGGGGATGGGGCTGTCCATGCGTTGCATGACCCATTCGGACCCTGTCATCAGTTAACTTGTTTACAAACCGAATGGCAAGGTGGGGAGTTGACAAATCCGGAGACATAGCCACACAACGCGCACCAACCAGGTCCAGCCCAGCCACCACTCCAGAGAGAAACCGAAGAGCCCTTTCGCTCTATTCTGGGTCTTCATATATCTTTCAGAGAGCCCGCCCCGCCACCAGCTCGCAAGGCTGCCAGCTCCTTTCCCCTTACTATAGTCTCGACGGTTAGCAGTCAGAAGCTCCCAGCGTGCCATACTTCAACCACAGGGTTGTTTGAACGGCTGCGAAAGTGGTCAGGCATGATATTCCAGACCACAGCCCATTTTGCTGTTCAGTAAGGTCTGACATGCCCCGAAAGGGATCCCAAGTTTGCTGTTTTTCCGAGCAGCCAGCTGGTCTTTACCTGCAGTCATCAGGCCTGATTCCCTGAAGTCAGTGGCAAAGCCACACGCCGAAGTTAACAAGAAACACCCCGAGGGTGCTGGATGGGACCCAGAGCACCAATCCCTCACCGCTCTCCAGACAGTTACCTCCCAAGCTCCCGACGCCATTTGATGGTCATTTCGTCAAATTAAAAAAAGAAAAAAGGGTGGAGGGTGGGGGAGCTGTCCATGCGTTGCATGACCCATTCGGACCCAGTCATCAGTTACCTTGTTTACAAACCGAATGTTAAGGTGGGGAGTTGACAAATCCCGGGACATAGCCACACAACGCGCACCAACCAGGTCCAGCCCAACCACCACGCCAATAGAGCATTGAAGAGCCCTCTCTCGCCCCACTTTGGGTCTTCATCTCTCTTTCAGGCAGCCCGCCCTGCCGTCAGCTCGCATAGCTGTCAGCTCCTTTCCCCTCCCTTATTTAGTTTTAATGCTTCCTTTAATATCTTATTTTCTGTTGTTACTAGTTTTGTGATTATGTGGTTTTTCTTAATGCTTGTGTAAAGTAGTTAGAACTAGCTGTAAGACAGGTCAAGTGGGACTTAATACTACCATTCTTGAGTAATGAAGTGTTATGAAATTTGAAATTTGGTCTAGTGTTACCTCTCCCCTCACACCCTGATTTCCCCCTTTCTCAACTCTGTCTCTTTGTCTGTCTCCCTTTTTTGTTTCCTTTAGTATCCTTCTCTCCATTTAACTTTGTCTGTCTGTCTTGTTTGTCTCAGTCTTTGTCCCTCTCTCACTGTGTGGCCTTTGTTCTCTTTCTTCCATGCTGTCATATGTGGTGATGGAGGATGGAGCTGGATATTCTTTCTCTGTCTTCACCCTCCTCCCTGGTCTTTCTCTCCTCTGCTTCTCCAGACTGTCATCTGTAGTAATGGGATGTGATGCTGATTGATTCTCTATGATTGATAAATGATGATAGTAAAGTCAGCCATTGCCACAGTCCAGTGTTGTCCCAAACACCCACCAGTGTTGCGCACAGCTGTGTGAACTCTTCACTTCCTTCATCCTATCCATCAGTTGCAAAAACTTAACCCTTCACTCCTTCCCTTGTCCATCAGTTGCAAAAACATAATCCTTTCACTGTCTCATCCTGTCCACCGATTACGTAATAAAACCCTTTCACTCATTTACTCTATTCATCAACCGCAGAAACTTAATTCTTTCATTCCCTGACCTACTGTTATATCCACCGGTTACAGAAACGTGTTTCACTCCCTCACCCTGTCCACCAAGTTAAAGAAACTTAACCCCTTTCATTCCTTCACCCTATCTACCAGTTACAGAAACGTAATCCTTTCACTCCTCACCCTATCCACTACTACAGAAAGGTAACCCTTTCACTCCTCAAGGTCAAAAATGAGCATTTTAACTAAGCGTGTCCAACGCTGCTTGTGTATGGAATCTGTAATATTGAGTAGGAAAAAAAAAAAAAAAAAAAGAAGAAAACTGGGAGGAGAGCCGGACAGCAGAAAGGCCTCAGAGGAGAAATCCCCGTCAAGCAAGTGTTTCGGCCCTGAACTTTTTACACTAGGAGTAAAGCGCCGAAACACTTGCTTGACTGGGTTATGTTCGTTACTGGACTCTTATTTCATGATGTGATCCCACACACACAGACGTGCGCACGGGCGCGCGCGCGCGCACGCAAACACACACACACACACACACACACACACACACACACACACACACACACACCACACACACACACACACACACACACACACAACACAACACGAGCTCGTGGGCACACACGCACTCACATACACACATACGTAAACTAGACGGAGACGTATCCTGTATGGACACACACTGACATACGCCAGGCAGGCAGGCAGGCAGGCAGGCAGTGAGAACTTCTGATTTTCATTCTTTTAGAGTTCTTGTTCTGATTCGTTTTTTTCTTCCTATAAATGTACACATGCACTTTTTTCTGTCTCTGAAACGCGCGCGCGCGCCAACAAACAAACACACCACAACACACAACACACACACACACACACACACACGCTCGTGCACGCGCGCTACACACACGTGCACGCACATCACAACAGATGAACACAGACACAGACATACAGACACACATACGCTCGTGCACGCGCGCATACACCACACACCACACACACACATACACATGCACGCAAAACATACAGAAAAACACACACAGACACAGACACACACAGCAGACACACACAGAGACACAGACACACACAGACACACACAGACACACACAGACACACACAGACACACACAGACACACACAGACACACACACACACACACACACACACACACACACACACACACACAACACACACACACCACACACACACACACACACACTCATCAGGAATGCAGCCTGACTGAGCGACACTAAGGAACTCGACAAGTCAGGCGAGGCAATCGTGTGTCTCTTTGTGGACGCAAACCTGCAGTGCTGAAGGAAGAACACAGATGGAAAAGATGAGAAACTCGCACAACTCGATAACTCAACCCGTACAAACAACACTTGCCCTCCTATAACTAACACACCCCTCCTCGTCTCCCAAAGCTCTTCGCTTACAGCACCACCACCCTCGCCTGCATGTAGTCTGCATCTTAAAAATGATATAGAAGATGTCTCAACATTGAAGATACTTGGGAGCAAAGTGGTAGAGACCTTAACTTTTCTCGAGGCTAGCGTTCAGAGGGTGGTGCCCGCCATCTCCTCTCCATCTGTGCTTTACTTTCTTCAAATTTTGAACAGGATGAGGTACCCTTTGAAAACTTGACGGTATTGTGTGTAACCTTTTCACTCCCTCGCCTTGTCCACCAGCTGAAAAAACCCCACAACCTTTTACTCCTTACCCAGTCCACCAGTTGCAAAAAAATTACCCTTTCTGTCCCTTACCCTGTTCTCCAGTCGCGAAAAAAAATGAACTCTTTCACCGTCTTACTCTGTACACCAGCTGCAAAAACTTAACCCTTTCATTGGCTCACATGTCCCCAGCTGCGAAAACGTAACCCTTTCACTCCCTTATCCTGTCCTCCAGCTTTGAAAGTTTAATCTTTCCCCCTACCATGTCCACCAGCTGCAAAAACTTAATCCTTTCATTCCCTTACTCTTTCCGCCAGCTAAAAAAAACAACCTCTTTGATAACCTTACACTGTCAACCAGGTGCAAAACTAAATCTTCTGTTCCTTTACCCTGTCCACCAACTGCGAAAACTTAACCCTTTCTCTTTCACCCTGTCCATCAGCAGCAAAAACTTAACCCTTTCACTCATTCACGATATTCAACAGCTGCAAAAATGTAAAAGTTCACTACTCACCCTATCCCCAGCAGCAAAACTTATCTTTCACTCCCTCACGTTACGGAAAGGGTTCAGGTTTTGCTTTGCTATCATGGATGTGCAGGAAACTGGTGGACAGAGTGACGGAGCAAAGGAATAGCACCCGATCTTTCATAATCCCACAGTGCAAGTTACCTGGAAAGGACAGTTTCTGCACAATTTCCGTGCAAAATTCCCCCTCCCCCACTCCCCCTCTCTCTCCTCTCTCTATCTCTCTCCCCCCTTCTCTGTCTGTCTCCTCTTTCTCTGCAAAGAGGCTGCTTGCAAGGTCTCTCTGTCTCTGTCTCTCTCAGTCTGTCTCTGTCTCTGTCAGTCTCTGTCTCTTTCTCGCTTGTCTCATTTTTTCCTCCTCGCTCTACCTAAAGAAGCTGCTTAAGTCTTTTTGTGTCTATGTCTGTCTCTCTCAGCGTTTTTGTCTTTTTCTGTCTGTGTCTGTCTCTTTGTTTCGCTGTATCGCTCCGTCTCTGTCCAAAGAGACTATTAGCAAGGTTATCTGTCTCTCGGGCTGTCTCTCTTTCCCATTTCCCCCCTCTCTCTCTCCAAAGACGATTCTTGCAAGGTGCCTGTTGCTCTGTCAATCTTTCACTCTTTGCAGTGTCCTATTTCAGTTGTTTTACTATAAATATTCTAGCAACAGCAGATATGTAAGTCGGTTTACATGCTCTAGTATTGGCATTGTGGAACAAGTCTCTCTCTCCCCCCCCCCTCTCTCTCTCTCTCAGTCACATACATATACACTGGCTATTCATTAGTCACGTCTCTTTATCTCACTCACATACGCATACATTGGCTATCCATTAATCACGTGTCTGAATTTTCGATGTGGCACTGACCTCGATCAACTTTTAACTCTAATTGTCAGACAGTGTTCCACCTCGCTCTCTTTTTGTGTGCTTGGTCCATCTGTAAAACATCTGTCAGTCTGTCTGTCTGTCTGCCTCTCTCTCTCGTTCGCTCATAGAATTGAGATAAAATTCAGTTTGTTCATCTGCATCCCGTGTCACTATGTTTTTAATTATGGTTTGTGGCTGACATTCATTAAACGTTATTTTATTCTCTCACGTGCTCCCTCCGGCATGCGCACGTACACATGCAAACACGCACACAAGCGCAAGCATTGTACGCGCGTGCACTTACACATATACACACTTGCTTGCGCACGCACGCACGCACACACATATACACACAGGCATGCACGCGTGCACGCTCGCATGTAGATACATCATCATAATATTTTTCATCGTCCATGTCGACATATCATCATTGCCATACTCCCTTCTGTTCTTTTTCGTCGTCTTCGTCATCATCATCATCATCATCATCATCATCATCATACATCATCATCATCATCATTTTTCCCCCTTCTTCTTCTAGTCTTTTCTTCGTCTTTCTTGTTTTGTCTTTTCTTTCTTGTTTTGTCTTTTCTTTCTTGTTTTGTCTTTTCTTTCGGGTGGTTGTTCTTTTTTCCCCCTTCTCCTTTTACCATTTTCGTCTTGCGCCGTTTGTTCTTTCTGTCACCTGTATTCTCTCTTATTTCTGTCTCTCCGTCTCTTTCTGTCTGTCTGTCTGTCTCTCTCGTAATACAAATATCTGTCTGTCTCTCCAGTAACACTCATACACGCACGCGCACGCACACACACACACACACGACACCACACACACACACACACACACACACACACACACACACACACACACACACACACACACACACACACACACACTTTAATATTTTCGTTCCTACGTCTCTCTCTCCCTCCCTCTCTCCCTCCTTCCCCCCCCTCTCTCTCAACAGACAGCTAATGCCATTAGTCTTTCATCTCCTTATGTATTGTGTCTTACCTTATTGATTTACTGCCCCCCCCCCCCTCGCCCTCATGGGGATGCCGGGGGCTCTTTTGGTCTAAAATGGTATTCCCCACCTTCTGGAAAGTCTGTGCCCGAAAGTTCCTCTTTTCTGTCACTCGCTTTGTTCTGTCTTGTTCCTTTGCTTTCTGTTGTCTCTTCCTGTCATTTTCTGCCTTGCTGGCCCGTTCACCTGCATATATTTTTCATGAAACCTTCCATACTTTCCCTTTGGATTGATAATTGAGCACATATATTAACTGCCTTTTTGGCTGAAAGGAAATGCGATGTGCAGAAGCAGTTTTAGGCTAATTTAGACCAGTTTTGTTTTGTGTTTTAGTGTGCTTAGCTATGTTTATATATTTATTTTCTTGTTTGTTTTTTAAACCCTCTGGCAATAAATTTAACGGAGTGGTCAGCGTCAGAGAAATATCCTTAGAATCTGTGCGCAAATCCATTGATATGTGTACCTACTTTTCTTTTCCAAGTGGATGTTTTCTGGTTCAGAGAAGTGTTGAGATGGTTAAAGCCCTGATATGGCTCTGTGCAGTCGATGGGACTTTAAACAATAATATAATGGTAATAATGATAATTGATTTACTGATGTGTTTCTGTCTCAATATTCTTTTTTGTTTGTTTGTTTTTACTTCTAGGCAGATGTGTCAAACGTAAGTTAGCTACGGCGAGTTTGTAGGGATTATTGAAGTTATAACTTCTACCGATGGAAAGTAAAGTATCATTGTCATTGTCATTGTCATTATCCCCTTCTTCCTTCTGCTCGTCAGCGTCGATTCATTGTAGTCACTGGGTGAACGACTGATTCCAGTCGAAAGTTCTGGGTTCAATCCGCCTTAACACCCCGGCCTGGTGGGTAGAGGGGCAGATTTTCCCCGTCTCTCAGGTCAGCATGTGTGCAGACGTCTATGCCAGTGCCTATATCCCCTTCCTGTGTGAACGCATGCAGAATATCGAATGTGCCCGTGAAAGATCCTGTAAATCATGTCAGTGTATGGCTTATGGAAACATGAAAACACTCAGCACGCACACCTGTCGAGGACAAAGTAGGCCCCTACGCAGACTGTGCAGCAACATACCACCTGTACTGTGTGGACAAAAACGAAGTGCATACTTACGTCCATGAAAAAAATCAGAATGCGGAAGAGAGAGAGAGAGAGAGAGAGAGAGAGAGAGAGAGAGAGAGAGAGAGAGAGAGAGAGAGAGAGAGAGAGAAAAGAAAAAAATGTCCGAAGCAGCTGCTGCCTCCTTCAAAGGATGTGCAGTCCAGTGTGTCGATAAAGGTAACTTACCTGCTAGTGCCATAGAGCTTGAAATATTGTTTTTGCACAGTGTGGGAGGTCTACGGTCCGAGCGTTGACCCTTCACTCTCTAAACTCGGGCTGGCCGGCTGGCTGAGTGGATAGAACCGTGAATTCAATCCCAGCCGGCAACATAAATACAGGACAGGATTGGACAATGTCCCAATCATTCTAAGGATATGTTTGATTGGTTCCGTCCCGTCCCCTCCCCCTCCATATCATCCCGACCTTACGTCTGTTTTAAAACCTTGCCAAGCCTTAGAGTTTGGCGCAATGTCAAGAAGTCTACCAGATGACTGCTGGACGGTCAAGGAGTCTGCCGTATAGAATTGCTAGTAGAGGTGGGTTGAGCGTATGTGGAATTGTCTGCGTGCAAAGGGTCTCTCTTGAACTAATTGCATTTCTGATTCCTTGATGTTTGTGGGAGATGCCGGTCGGAGGATTCTGACTGTTCTGTAGCAACGTGCTAGCCAGAGTGGAACCTGTTTCAATTTCTCTGTTAATGGAAAGGAATGTCTTGAACTATCCCTGTGTCTGTGAATCTGTGTCTGTCTGATTTCACTCTCTCTCTCTCTCCCTGGGTATTAGCGAGCGTGTGCATGGCAATGATTACTCAGATGAGGTAACTACACAGCAAATACTAGAGTACCTTAAAGGACGCCCCCTGGACTTGACGTGAAGGTAGAGAGGTGAACCTCGGTACAGAACTCGTCGACAAAGGGGAAT
>JAPXFY010000019.1:26113533-26161033 GCA_030674185.1 Monoplex corrugatus
ACCAAATCATAAAGCAGCTGGATGAGCTGGTGGCCTCTTCAAGAATGAGGTTCAAACCTAAGAAATCCCGAAGTCTCTCACTGCGAAAAGGAAAAGTGGCAGATTCAGTCAAATTCATGGTAGCCAACCAAGCCATCCCCACTGTCACAGAAGAGCCAGTAAAAAGTCTCGGAAGATGGTATGATGACTCCCTGAAAGACACACAAAGGGGATGTGAAACCAAGCAAACAACAGAAGAAGGCCTGAAGAAAATAGATAACTGCGGACTGCCAGGCAAATACAAAGTCTGGTGTCTACAGTTCATGCTGATACCAAAGCTGCTGTGGCCACTGCTAATCTATGACATTTGCACCAGCACAGTCGAAGCAATGGAAGCCAAAATCAACAAATACACAAGAAAATGGCTCGGTGTCCCACCTGGTCTCACTGATGTTGCATTCTACTGTCGTCAAGCAATGCTGAAGCTACCTCTGAAATCCATAGTGGAGGAATACAAAGTTGGAAAAGCAAGACTGTTGAGCATGCTGGAGGAATCGGAGGACAATATCGTGAGAGCAGTTCATCCAAAGCTGAGAACGGGCAGAAAGTGGAAAGTCCAAGAGGCTGTAAACAATGCCAAGAGAAACCCAGCATCAAAGAAATAATTGGACACACGCAAACCAACAGACAGGGACTGGGAGCAACAAAAATGCAGTGGTGGTCCAAAGCCAAAGGGAAGGAAAAAAGAGACATGATCATACAGGAGTTGAAGGAAGAAGAAGATGTCAAAAGAGTGCAGAAGGCAGTCCAGCAAGGTCAACAGGGGCAATGGACAACATGGGACAGTGCACTCCAAAGAAGTCTCAGCTGGAACGATATGTGGCACATGGCTCCTCTAAGGATAAGCTTCCTCCTCAGATCTGTATATGACCTGCTCCCCTCGAATGCAAACTTAGTGAAATGGGGGAAAGCAGACGACCCAGCATGTCCGCTCTGTCAGAAGAAACAAACAGTGGAACATGTCCTAAGCTCTTGCAAAGTAGCGCTAGCCCAAGGAAGGTATACATGGAGGCACAACCAAGTTCTGAAAGTGATCACAGATGTGGTTAGCGAAAAAACCATGACCCCAAACGCACCAATTGCTATGACAACGTTCTACAAAGCAGGAGGGAAACAGGTCTGGCCCGAAAGGGCTATGACAACCAGCACATTGCCAAAGGGTCTTCTGGATGGAGCAGTCGACTGGGAGTGTACAGCAGACCTCCCAGAGTGGAGAAATTACCCAGATGTCATCAGCAAGACAGGCATGAGACCAGACATCGCTCTCCACTCTGACTCCTCGAAACAAGTGATTCTGATAGAACTCACTGTGCCATACGAAAGCAGAATGGAAGAAGCACATATCTACAAGACCGAAAAATACGCCGGTCTTGCCAGCACCCTGAAGAAAGCAGGTCTGCGGGTCAAAATCTTCGCCATAGAGGTCGGGGCAAGAGGGTTTGTGGGCACCTCCGCTTATGATCTCATGAAACAACTCGCCATTTCTGGGAAGAAGAGGGCTAGAGCCCTTAAAGCGATGGCAGAGGCAGCAGAAAGGAGCTCAAGCTGGATCTGGGCAAGGAGGAACCAAAAAAGTGAACTTCATAAGGATTAAATTCCCTACAGATGATGTGTGCCCCGTTAGCACATTGGTAAAACCGCGTACCGCAGTTCTGAAGCGCAGAATCGCCCAGGTTCGATCCCCGGCGTGGGAAAAAAAAAAAAAAGACAACAGCAGAAGGGCATCCAGGAGTCATGACCTGGATGTGGCCCGGCCCCCCGAGAGTGTAAGGAATTCAGGGCCGAAACACTTGTCTAAAGGGGGTTACTTCTCTGAAGACCTTCTGTTGTCTAGCTCTCCCTAGAGTTTCTTTCTACCATGTCTGTACACAGTATGTAGACGTTATATATCAGTATAACACATGTCTGTACACAGTATGTAGACGTTATATATCAGTATAACACATGTCTGTACACAGTATGTAGACGTTATATATCAGTATAACACATGTCTGTACACAGTATGTAGACGTTATATATCAGTATAACACATGTCTGTACACAGTATGTAGACGTTATATATCAGTATAACACATGTCTGTACACAGTATGTAGACGTTATATATCAGTATAACACATGTCTGTACACAGTATGTAGACGTTATATATCAGTATAACACATGTCTGTACACAGTATGTAGACGTTATATATCAGTATAACACATGTCTGTACACAGTATGTAGACGTTATATATCAGTATAACACATGTCTGTACACAGTATATAGACGTTATATATCAGTATAACACATGTCTGTACACAGTATATAGACGTTATATATCAGTATAACACATGTCTGTACACAGTATGTAGACGTTATATATCAGTATAACACATGTCTGTACACAGTATGTAGACGTTATATATCAGTATAACACATGTCTGTACACAGTATGTAGACGTTATATATCAGTATAACACATGTCTGTACACAGTATGTAGACGTTATATATCAGTATAACACATGTCTGTACACAGTATGTAGACGTTATATATCAGTATAACACATGTCTGTACACAGTATATAGACGTTATATATCAGTATAACACATGTCTGTACACAGTATGTAGACGTTATCTATCAGTATAACACATGTCTGTACACAGTATGTAGACGTTATATATCAGTATAACACATGTCTGTACACGGTATGTATACTATGTATCATTGTAACAAAAGTCTGTAAACAATGTGTAGACTTTGTATTTCACTGTAATACGAACATATACACACATATCTATACACAATGTTTTGACTTTATAGTGTCAATCAGTAAGTTTGTGCTTACATGTGTTTGTGTGTGTGCCCGCTTATGTGAGCGCGCGTGCATATAATAATAATAATAATAATAGTGCATTTATAGAGCGCTTTCCGAAACCTCAAAGCGCTTTACATCAGTAAACCATACATATATAAACCAAATAACAGGCTACAATACAAACAAACTCATCAAAAACTATCCACAGGAAATCAACAACCACACAGACACACCAAATAATCTCTCTCCCTCTCACCCCTCCCCGCCCACCCCTCTCCCCCCATTTTCAAACACACACACACAACACCCACACACACACAGCCACACATCACACACACACACACACACACACACACACACACACACACACACACACACTGGCATACACCCCATTGTGCACAATTTCATCCAGAATGTCAAGCAGGATCAACCCACTAGCCAAAATCAGGAAAAACACTGTTTAAAGAAGTAAGTTTTTAAACTTGTTTTGAAAGATGGTAGAGTTTTAGAGTGGCGGACGGACTGAGGCAACAAGTTCCATGTCTGAACAGCAAAAACTGCAAAGGCTCTACCACCGTGAGTTTCTCTGTTATATTTTGGCACACGAAACTTCTTGTCATCCACAGAAGAGCGGAGTGATCGAGAAGGTACGTAGACAGTCAAGAGTTCAGAGAGATAGTCAGGAGCAGTTCCAGAAATGATGTGATAACAAAGGCAGCAAATCTTGTATTTTATTCTTTGTTCAACCGGGAGCCAGTGCAGTGTCTGAAACAGGGGTGTGCAGTGCTGTGACCTACGTGCCTTGAAGATGAGTTTAGCTGCAGAGTTCTGAACTTGTTGCAAATGTTTGAGATGTTTCTGAGGGCAACCCGCAAGGAGTGAATTGCAATAATCTAACCTAGACAGAATGCATGCAGTAACTAACGTCTTGGTTGCGTCTAATGTAAGGTAGTGTCTAATAGAATTAATGCGTCTAAGTTCGATGTATGCAGCCTGACATGTTTTGATGATGTGCTGGTGCATGGAGAGATTATGGTCAAAGACAAAACCGAGGTCACGAACGCAATCAGAAAAAGCAATAGCGGTATTACCGACAGTAATAGTGGAAGGCAGAGAAGAAAGATCTGCAGGCAATGGAGAAACACGAAGGGCTTCAGTCTTGTCATCATTCAACTTAAGTCGATTTTCATACATCCAGGATTTTACTTCAGAAACGCAGTTCTGAAGAGACTGAACTAGATGATCGTAGTTAGAAGGAGAATCAGTATGATTGAGCTGGGTATCGTCCGCATACATTTCATGACGGATGGAATATGAGTCAATAAGGTGGGTCAGAGGAGAAGTATACAATATGAAAAGCACAGTGAGTGTGTGTTTGCGTATGTGCATTTATATATATATATATATATATATATATATATATATATATATATATATATATATATATATATATATATGTGTGTGTGTTGTGTGTGTGTGTGTGTGTGTGTGTGTGTTGTGTGTGTGTGTGTGTGTGTTGTGTGTGTGTTTGTGATCACAGGCATGTTTGTGTGTGATAAAATAGGGAGATGTGAGGGGCAAATGGATGGGGAACATAGAGGATTTATGAAGGCCGTTAATTATTTCATTACCACTTGTCTGTTTGATCTGAGGTTGTTGATTGGTTCTTCACAGATCATCTGTAGTTGATATAGAACAGATGGTTCCGTTCAGCATCGTTAATAGTTTCATAAAGCATGATTTATTGTTTAGTGAAATAAAGTTTTCGTTACTGGATAGTACACTACCTTTGTTGTCCTTACAGGTCGTTTATTGTTTGATTACATGTTGTGAATTGTTTTAAATGATTGCTTACATGTCATTTCATTAAGCTTCCAGAATTGTTTCTAGCGGGTCGGTGCACTTTTGGTCATTAGGTTTCATTTCTGGTCATTAATTGTTCTGTTAGGGCCTCGGAGATTTTTCTTCTTTAGTTTTCTTTCAGGATGATGGCACTTAATTTAAGCAGTTTCATTTTTGTTCACCTTTTTATCTGTCTCACTTTCTTCGCCACTTTAATGACCGGACTTTTTTCAATAAGTGTTTGTATTTAGGAGTGAGAATGAGTTTCAAATGTCTGTTTTTCATTTCGGGGACTTGAGCAGAAAATTACCACCGCTGATGTGGATACAGAGATAGGCAGCTACAGAGTCACTGCCTGTTCACTGTTTCACTTCTTTGCTGTTGGATGCGTACAGTCGGCCTGTGTATGCACAGTGTATTTGTCCGAGTTAAGAAAATACGAGTTTCGTCCTGTCCCAGATGTCTTTGGCCCATGCTCATGATTCAGTCTTACTGGTAGTGTCATTGTTTCCATTGATCCTGTTGCGACCCCCCCCCCCCCCCTCCCTATTTCAAGACCTCACATAGGGTTTTTGCACATGATCAAGGAGTTCGCCAGATAATTGTTAGCAGATTTGGGTTGAGCACTTAATTATTATCCAAGAGCGATGAATCTCCCTTGAACAAATGCCAGACTCCAAAGTGCTTCACCGTGTGGGACGAGTCACGGACAGCCTTAGCGGGACACATTAAGTAGTATATCGTAGAGCGAACTGCCGACTTCTGTCCATGTCTCTACGTTAGGAAGGATCTCAGGACCTTGCCAACTGATGGGGTTTATGTGCGGGCTTAAAGCTTGTACCATAATCGTTTGGATCTTCTCCGTCACATGGCACCAGTGGCGTCACTGCATATGGAGTTCATTCCGGGCGTGGAGACGTTATCTTGAGAAACAAACTGAAAGTACAGTGAAACTCTGTTATAGCGAGAGCGGACGGCCCAGGCACATTTTCTCGCTATTGCCGAGTTCTCGTTATTCCCAAATGAGAACGCCAACGGCACCGTGCGCACTCGAGCCAGACGAAGATGAGAGGAGGGAGAGGGGGAGGGGAGAGGGGATTACACACCGCACAAGGACGCGCCTTTCGTTGTTTTTCTTTGTTACCGGCCACCACGAGATGTGCCCTACCGGGAACTTGACGACGAGGTGGGGGTGGGGCGAGTTGCGAGAACTTTTGTGACCAGGAAGGATAGAAAATCTCTCGTTATTACCGAGATGATTATCCACTAACTCTCGTTAAACCCAATGGTTTATTCTTAAAGATTAAGAAGGATAAAAAACGGGGATTGAAAAATGTCTCGTTACTACAGTGTTCTCGTTATTACAGTTGTCGTTATTAATGGACTCCACTGTATCCATATCTGTGGTCAGACAGACTCGCCGTGTCATCGCTGTCCATTTACTGACTTACTCATCGCTCTGCTGTGTTGCCAAGGGATTTGTCACTATTGAGACCAGGAATTTTGGTGATAACTATGCAGCAAGCTTGCTAGGTTTGTCTGTTACGACAACGACTAAAGGCCAGAAGGCATGGTTGTCAGCTCAGTTACTAGTTGTGACACCAAACGCTCACATTTCATTTATTCACTAGTCATTGTTGTGTTGACGGACGCAGCAGTCGGGTGGGTAAGAGGTCAGACTTCCATATGGAAGGTGTGTGGTTCGGTCCTACTAGGGTGCCTCTCGCTTGATAGATAAACAGTGATTGTACCAATCCCTAACATCAACATGTTTACAGACCCCGTAGTATCTGAAACTCATCTCGCGTGTATACGAACGCAGAACATCAAATGTGCACGTTAAAGATTTTGTAAGCCATGTCAGTTTCTGGCGGCTTATGTAAAGACAAAAACACCCAGCACGCAAGCCCACCGACAACAGAGTATGCAGATTGTGCAGCAACATGCCGCCTGCACAGTGTGGGCAAAAACAACGTGCATAACGCACCTGGGAAAAATTAGAATGTTTAAGAAAAGCAAAACAGGGAGATAATACTGGACGGATTTGCGATGTGTGTGTGTGTGTGTGTGTGTGTGTGTGTGTGTGTGTGTGTGTGTGTGTGTGTGTGTGTGTGTGTGTGTGTGTGGTGGTGTGGGTGGGTGTGTGGTGGTGTGGTGATGTGAGTGAGTGAGTGAGTGAGAGAGAGAGAGAGAGAGAGAGAGAGAGAGAGAGATAAAGGTTCCAGTGGAAGTCATTACGGAATCATTATTTTTGTTATATTGTTATTGCGGGATTTACATTTTCATAATCACACTACTTACTGCATACCCTATACTGTATACTGTATGTAATAGTAAACGAATAAACAAACATATTAACAGACAGACAGGCAGGCAGACAGACAGACACGCGGGCAGATAGACATACAGATAGACAGACAGACGGTAGATAGAAGACAGATAGAGAGAGAAAAAAGAAAAAAGCCAGACGGCTAGATGGATAGGAGATAGAGAGATAGAGACAGAGAGATAGTCTTACGCTGAAAACCTTAAAAGTGTCGTGTACGCCTCCCTTTTCACACTTTTGATGTTTTAAAGGCTTTGCAGTTTGTGTCACTCAATCTGTGACTATGAGAGACTTACTCAAATTGAAACCGTAGTTTACTTAAATACTGGATAGTTTTGCTGTACTTAGATGTTTTGTTTTTAGTGTTTAATTACTTAACAAGATCACCCAGGGGATCTGGATGGGACCCAGAGTAACAATGCCCAACCACTGACCAGACAGTCACCTTCCATCTCCCAACGCCACTCAGTAGTCATTTCGCCAAGAGAAAGGAACTGTCTCAGCGCTGCATGACCCATTCGGACACGGTCACCAGTTACCATGTTTGATTATGATAGTGTTGTTTTAAGTAGTTGGAAGAGATAAGGGGTGGTGTTGTGTATGTGTGGTTCAACCAAGTGGATGCACTCTGTCGTTTCCAATTTGTCATTAATCATCATCATCATCAAGTGCCTTGCCACATGGCGTTGGCGATCATGGCCTTCCATCTGTTTCTATCTCTTGTTGCCTCAAGCACCTCTTCCACCCTCTTTGTCTTCAGCCACTCTGCAAGTCCGTCTAATATCTTCTCCCTGGGTCTACCTGGTGCTCTCTTTCCCTCCAGCTTTCCGTTGTGACCAGGTGCTCCAATTCCCCTTTCCTATGAAATGGCCTATAAATGTTGCCTGTCTCTTCGTAATCTTCCTTATGAATGATCTTCTTGTGTCTGCCTCCATCAAGACTGTCTCATTTGTTTTCTTTGCTGTCCATGGAATCTCAACATTCTTCTTAGAAACCACATCACGGCTGCTTCAATCTTGTTCTGGCTTTGCTTGTTTGACTGTCCAGGCCTCACAACCGTATATAACTAGTATTGGTTCTACATAACATTCAGGAACTCTCTTCCTGATGTTAATTGATAGGCATTTGTTGGTAAGAATGCTTTTCATGTTCTTGAGTGCTGTTTTGGCTTGGCCGACATAGGCATTTGTTGGTAAGAATGCTTTTCATCTTCTTGAATGCTGTTTTGGCTTAGCCGATTCTGCTGGCTATTTCTGATTGCATCTGCCGTCTGGTGAAATGGTCGTTCCCAGGTATTTAAACTTCAACCTGTCTCAAGGTTGTACCGTTTGCTTGTCATTAATAAGTATAGTATAGTATAGTATAGTATAGTATAGTATAGTATAGTATAGTATAGTATAGTATAGTATAGTATAGTATAGTATAGTATAGTAGTGTATAGTAGTGTATAGTATAGTATAGTATAGTATAGTGTAGTGTAGTGTAGTGTAGTGTAGTGTAGTGTAGTGTAGTTCAATGCAGTACAGTACAGTAATGTAAGTACACTGTAGTATAGTATAGTATAGTATAGTATAGTATAGTATAGTATAGTATAGTATAGTATAGTATAGTATAGTGTAGTGTAGTGTAGTGTAGCGTAGCGTAGCGTAGCGCAGCGCAGCACAGCACAGCACAGCACAGCACAGCACAGCACAGCACAGCACAGCACAGTACAGTACAGTACAGTACAGTACAGTATAGTATAGTATAGTATAGTATAGTATAGTATAGTGGAGAGTGGAGAAATTAGTGGAGAAATTACCCAGATGTCATCAGCAAGACAGGCATGAGACCAGACATCGCTCTCCACTCTGACTCCTCGAAACAAGTGATTCTGATAGAACTCACTGTGCCATACGAAAGCAGAATGGAAGAAGCACATATCTACAAGACCGAAAAATACGCCGGTCTTGCCAGCACCCTGAAGAAAGCAGGTCTGCGGGTCAAAATCTTCGCCATAGAGGTCGGGGCAAGAGGGTTTGTGGGCACCTCCGCTTATGATCTCATGAAACAACTCGCCATTTCTGGGAAGAAGAGGACTAGAGCCCTTAAAGCGATGGCAGAGGCAGCAGAAAGGAGCTCAAGCTGGATCTGGGCAAGGAGGAACCAAAAAAGTGAACTTCATAAGGATTAAATTCCCTACAGATGATGTGTGCCCCGTTAGCACATTGGTAAAACCGCGTACCGCAGTTCTGAAGCGAAATGAAAAGAAGTGAACAAATGGGTGAGGCTGGGATAAAGTAAAATATACGGAAGATCTACATCAGGGGCCTGTGATAAACTGTCGCCTGTAGATACTGAGTACTGTCGCCTACACACGCGATACTGAGTACTGTCGCGTGTCGATACTGAGTACTGTCACCTACACACGCGATACTGAGTACTGTGGCGTGTAGATACTGAGTACTGTGGCCTACACACGCGATACTGAGTACTGTGGCGTGTAGATACTGAGTACTGTGGCGTGTAGATACTGAGTACTGTCGCGTGTAGATACTGAGTACTGTGGCCTACACACGCGATACTGAGTACTGTCACGTGTAGATACTGAGTACTGTCGCCTACACACGCGATACTGAGTACTGTCACGTGTAGATACTGAGTACTGTCGCCTACACACGCGATACTGAGTACTGTCGCGTGTAGATACTGAGTACTGTCGCCTACACACGCGATACTGAGTACTGTCGCGTGTAGATACTGAGTACTGTCGCGTGTAGATACTGAGTACTGTCGCGTGTAGATACTGAGTACTGTGGCGTGTAGATACTGAGTACTGTGGCGTGTAGATACTGAGTACTGTGGCGTGTAGATACTGATTACTGTCGCGTGTAGATACTGAGTACTGTGGCGTGTAGATACTGATTACTGTGGCGTGTAGATACTGAGTACTGTGGCGTGTAGATACTGAGTACTGTGGCCTACACACGCGATACTGAGTACTGTCGCGTGTAGATACTGAGTACTGTCACGTGTAGATACTATACTGAGTACACGAGCAAAAGGCGATAGAGCCCGCGGCTGCTGTGTGTATGGCCAAGTGATAGACAAAAGGTGAAAGAAGTGTGAAAGAGGTCACAACGAGACACACCCAGGAGCCGTGTCTGGAGAATACCACAGGGGCGTGGAGGCACAAGTCAGATATAATAAATACATAAGACAGCATGAAGATTGTTTCCTCACGATATCAAAATAATAAAATACATTACGCAGCATGGATATTGTTTCCTCACCTCGTCGTTCAGAACGATAGAAATGCCTCACCTCAAAGTCTTATATATATGGTGAAGGTAAAGGACTGACCAGCGAACAAATCGGCTGGTCTGAGTTTGATTCTCAGAGTCAGACTGCATGAAAACGTCACAGGAATGCTGCCTAAAAGAGTATTTACAACGTACAAGAAGAGGATAGCAGGTGTAAAGTTAGGACTTTTTTTACGTTTGAATTTCGCTTACAATATTTTTCCGCAACCCGATTGTATGCGCTACGCAAAAATGTTGTGCACTTTTTGAAGTGATAAGACCTTTTCAGGCAACTTAGCCCTGCCTGGTAGCACCTGTCTGTTAAAGGGTGGAGATTTGTCCCCTCTCCTAGGTCTGTATTATGATAATAATATTACATCATTCTTGTACTCCGTTATTCTCTAAACCCGACTGGACTGATTGCACAAAACTTAATACATACAGATGCACTGATACACACATACATACACACTTGGGAATACATACATTCATACTTATGCACAAATAAATATGGTAGAAAGAAACTCTAGGGAGAGCTAGACAACAGAAGGTCTTCAGAGAAGTAACCCCCTTTAGACAAGTGTTTCGGCCCTGAATTCCTTACACTCTCGGGGGGCCGGGCCACATCCAGGTCATGACTCCTGGATGCCCTTCTGCTGTTGCCTATTTTTTTTTTTTTTTTTTTTTTTTCCCACGCCGGGGATCGAACCTGGGCGATTCTGCGCTTCAGAACTGCGGTACGCGGTTTTACCAATGTGCTAACGGGGCACACATCATCTGTAGGGAATTTAATCCTTATGAAGTTCACTTTTTTGGTTCCTCCTTGCCCAGATCCAGCTTGAGCTCCTTTCTGCTGCCTCTGCCATCGCTTTAAGGGCTCTAGTCCTCTTCTTCCCAGAAATGGCGAGTTGTTTCATGAGATCATAAGCGGAGGTGCCCACAAACCCTCTTGCCCCGACCTCTATGGCGAAGATTTTGACCCGCAGACCTGCTTTCTTCAGGGTGCTGGCAAGACCGGCGTATTTTTCGGTCTTGTAGATATGTGCTTCTTCCATTCTGCTTTCGTATGGCACAGTGAGTTCTATCAGAATCACTTGTTTCGAGGAGTCAGAGTGGAGAGCGATGTCTGGTCTCATGCCTGTCTTGCTGATGACATCTGGGTAATTTCTCCACTCTGGGAGGTCTGCTGTACACTCCCAGTCGACTGCTCCATCCAGAAGACCCTTTGGCAATGTGCTGGTTGTCATAGCTCTTTCGGGCCAGACCTGTTTCCCTCCTGCTTTGTAGAACGTTGTCATAGCAATTGGTGCGTTTGGGGTCATGGTTTTTTCGCTAACCACATCTGTGATCACTTTCAGAACTTGGTTGTGCCTCCATGTATGCCTTCCTTGGGCTAGCGCTACTTTGCAAGAGCTTAGGACATGTTCCACTGTTTGTTTCTTCTGACAGAGCGGACATGCTGGGTCGTCTGCTTTCCCCCATTTCACTAAGTTTGCATTCGAGGGGAGCAGGTCATATACAGATCTGAGGAGGAAGCTTATCCTTAGAGGAGCCATGTGCCACATATCGTTCCAGCTGAGACTTCTTTGGAGTGCACTGTCCCATATATATACTAACAATGTGTAGACATACATACATACATACATACATACATACATACATACATACATACATACATACATACATGCATACATAATGTATCCTCGTGGATCATAAACGTATATTGTATACACGAATGAGTACACCGTGCCACATGATCAGTAGTTAGAGGTGAAAGTACGAGGGTGAGTCAAAACGTAATGCCTTTTTCTTTAGTACAGGAACAATTACCGACACAGGAACATGTATCAAACATCAAAATGAAGCTGGACCTCTGGGAATCACATCCCTGCTTCTCAGCATAGTCACCGTTTCTCTCAATAGCAATGTTCCACCTTCGAATGAGGGCATGTATCCCTGCCTCGTAAAATTCTGTTGACTGTACTTGGAGCCACGTCTTCACTGCAGTTTTCCCTTCCGTCGCTGGCGGAATGTTTGCCTCTCAAACCCTCTTTCATGGGGCCGAAGAGATGATAGTCTGAAGGTGCTAAGTCTGATGAGTATGGAGGATGCGGTAAAGTTGTCCACCCGAATGAGGTGATTGTCTTCCTTGACCTGATCCTTGTGTGTGGTCGAGCATTGTCATGCAGAAGGAGGACATTATCGATTTGCAAGTTGGGTCTCACTCGTCGGATTCTTGCTTTGAGCCTCGTCAGGATCTTAATGTATGCCTCAGAGTTTATTGTTTCTCCTCTTGGCAAGAAATTAACCAGAATGACACCCTGAGCATCCCAAAAGACGGTCGCCATGATTTTTCCAGCTGACTTTTCCGTCTTGAACTTTTTCGGTTTTGGTGACGTAGCGTGGCGCCATTCCATTGACTGCCTCTTTGATTCCGGTTCATAATGGTGAATCCATGTTTCATCACTGGTAACGAGCCTTCCAAAGAAGGTGTTGTCTTTTTGACTTTGTTCAAGAAGTTCAGTGCAGGCGTTGATCCTGTCAGTCTTGCGTTCGGTAGTCAACTCTCTCGGTACCCAACGGGCACACACTTTTGAAAACCCAAGTGATTCAACAATGCTATAAGTATTTCCATGGCTCACTTCAAGGTTTTCTGCCAACTCCTCAAGAGTTATGCGCCTATCTTGTCAAATCAGAGCATCTGCTTTTGCTTTATTGGCAGGATTCGCAGAAGTGGACAGACAGCCAGAGCGGGGTTTATCAGCTACGCTCGCAGTTCCCACCTTTTCATCATTCAGACGACAGACTCACCTGCGAACTTTGCTATAATCTAAAATGTTCTCCTTATGCACATTATGTAATCATCTGTGAAAGTTCACAGGGGTTTCCCACTTAGCAATAAGGAATTCAGTCACTGCTCTTTGTTTTTGACGCACCTCTAAGGGGGCAGCCATTTTGAATTTTCCGCACGAGTCTATGAACCAGAAACATACCAAACAAAATATTTCAGTCCGTAACAGTTATAATCGTTTGTAACTGAGCAACATTTCAGGTAATTTTATCAAAAACTTCGTCTGATATAAATAAAAAGGCATTACTTTTTGAATCACCCTCGTATATATATGTGGATTAGCAGTTATGATGTCAACAATAACAAAAACGTGGGTGAACAGGTAAATCTATAATTGTGACTTTAAGTACGAAATGCGTTTCACCAGTATCACAAGCTTTTGTTTTGAGGGTGCAGAGTGTGTGGTGTTTGGTAGGTTTAGAGATTGTCTAAAAAGGCACAGTGGTAAAACAAAACAAAAAAAGATGATATACAAGGCTTTCAGTGTTTTATTGTCAGCGATATTTGAGTGGAAACCAGCGGAGTTCTTTGAGTAATGGTGGTATACAGTCATGCCTTCTTGTCTTCATTATTCGTGATGCATTTTTCTGAACCGTTTGCAGTTGAGAGATTTGTTCTGCTGGTATGCCAGCTAGCAGACTAGTGTGATCTGGTAGTTATTGTAGCAGAGACAAGCCATTAACTTGCTGTTTTAGACATATGTGATCGTGTAGGAAGCGATCCTTCTAAATTGTAGATAAGATGTTGCTGATCTGGTCTAACAAAACTAGAAAAACATATGAATAGAATCAGAATGCGTGGTCTAGCAAAGACAGATTTCGGTCAGTTTTCATCTGAAGGTATTTTACAGAGGTTTGGAATGAAATATCAATACCATCAGTGTTTGCATACTCACTGCAAACCAGCCTAAGTTGAGAAATAGTGCCAACGTACGTGCAGACCTCCCAGTCCCTGAATCCACCAGAAAATCAAATACAGACGTGAAAGATCCTATAAGCTATGGAGTGTTTGAGGTTTGTGGAAACACGAAAACACCCAGTACGGAATACGACTGCCTACATGGCGGGCATATAGATATAAATGATAACATGTCCATGTGTATGGTAGCATTTAAGAAAAGGCCGGCCATAAATGTAAAAGACACTCACAATGATATGAATGCAGGAGCGAGTTGCACCCCACAGATGCAGAAGATGGATAGAATAAGAATTGATCAACGTACGAACTGGATGCTGCAGATGAGACGTTTTGTTGTAAAAAAAAATGTCCTAGTTGCATGTTAATGCGACAGACAGACAGACAGACTGAATTGTTGTGGTTTCGAATCCACATCAATTGAAAAATACTGATATGGTATTTTTGGGGCTGTGACAAGCTTTTACCTTATTCTTCTTTCGTTTGGTGTTTACGTGGTCAGACCACATGTGAATGTGGCCAATTTTTCCACCTCTTGCCGCTGCTGTAAAGTTTGGTGGTCACAGGATTTGTAGTCGACCATGTCTCCTGTCAGTCCACTTGGTAGAGGCGAAATCGCAATGAACGAGCGCCAGTGTTGTCTGACGTAGATAACCGTGAAGACGTTTCCGCTGTGCTGCATGCTACTATGTTTTGTTAGAAAGCACCTGCAGACCCGATAATTCTGACTTCAGCCTTCTAGGTTTCTGTAGGGATAATCATCATCATCATCATCATCATCATCATCATCATCATCATCATCATCATCATCATCATCATCATCATCACATCATCATCTGTTAATGGGCAACAGACCTACCCTGTGAGCGCATGGAGCTGGAGCATTAGGTGGCCATTATCCGCTTGGTAACTTTCTCAGTATATATTGGACATATTGGGTATATATAAGGCTATCCAACCTCCCACATCTGCCACATGCACTTCATTGGGTAGGGAATGGCCGCCTCACACTACCCAGTTTGTGATAACCTTTCCCAGAGATTTCTACTAAGAGTTGAATATGCGGCTTAGCTTTGGAACCAGAATCTTTTAGTCGCTTGTCATTAACGACAAATAAACGTGTTGCTAGAATTTTCTGACCAACACAACGAATTCCTGCGTCTCTACGTCTGATTGATGCAAGAATATGTTATCTATACAGGAACAACTCAGTGGTGTTACGAAAACGGTACTCCATAGCTTCTTCTTCTTCTTCTTCATCATCATCATCATCATCATCATCATCATCATCATCATCATCATCATCATCATCATCATCATCATCATCATCATCATCATCACTCTTCATATGACATTGTGTGAAATTGTTTCAGATTTTGTGGCCAATCATTATCTGCTGTCATTCTGAACTTGATTTCAGTTTCTCCTGCCACGTCTATGCCTTCAGGAAGTTCACGTCAAACTTTTTGGTGTCGGTGGTTCATAGGGATTTTAGTTGGAGCCACACATTGGTAGCACCTAAGTCAGAGAGGTGTAGGGGGAGATAAGGAGGAGGGACTCTCACGCAGTCCGAGGTTGTGACTTACCGATTATTGTTACTAGTTGGAGACAGTAGACAACGTTTTGCGACTTCCCGATTATTGTTGATGGTAGGTGACTTAGTAGGTAACGTTCAAAATACGTTGGATCAAAACAGGTGTTACTGAATGACACTCCTCTGAAATAACGTAGCAGTGATGCACCATCTCCTCTGGTTTCTGGCCCTGTGGCAGACTGATAATGATGGTATAGTCTGTTGCGACTCGTGGCTTCTACTCCGTGTTCCTGTGGACAGAGACTCAAGGCCGACGTAGCCTACATAGAACACAGATGCATTTTGACAGATGTAGCCTATTATACTACTTGTCTCACCATACCATTTGTTTAGACTTGATGTCTATCTGTCTGTACATCTGCCTGCCTGTCTGTCTGTCTGTTTGTCTGTCTGTCTGTGTGTGCCTGTCTAGGACTTAATGGATTTGCTGAAGTTTGTGTGGAGTCGATGTTTCTGTGAACATATCTCCTGTCCTCCCCATCTGATTTTTCTCCAGTTTTATTTTGTAACTTGATTCATTATATTGCTTTGCTTTTAGTTTTATTTGATTTTGTTCTGCGAGCGTATTTGCTTCGGGTTTCTTTAATGATCGATTTCCTGAGTTCTCCGATTTGTATCATTTCTCTCCTTTTCCTGTTATGTAATCTGATTGCATCTGTCCACAGTTTGCTCTGTTGTGTATCTTGTTGTTCCCGTTACATTTTCATGATAGTCACGATAGCAAAGCTCCATTGCTCTTTCTCACTTTTCCTCGTTCCTTACACACACACGTACACTCACGCACACACACATGCACATACACACACACGCACACACACACACACACACGCACGCACGCACACACACATACGCACACACACACACGCTCGCACGCACGCACACACACACAGACAGACACCCACACACACAGAACACACACACACAGACACACACAGACACACACACACATACACACAGACACACACAACATACACACACACACACACTCGCGCGCGCGCAACACACACACACACCACCGCGCGCGCCACACACACACACACACACACACAACACACACACACACACACACACACACACATTCAGTACTATTCCCTTCCGTGCATGTCTTTTTTAATTGTTTGATTTCCTCCCTTATCGTGTCTTTTATTATTGATATATCCATGCCCATCTTCTTCTGTGTTTTTGATTCTACACAGATTAGCAACGGCACTGGAACTTTAAAATCTTCTACAGTAGGAATTAAGAGAAGTTTTAGATTAACGATTTTTTCTTGGACGCGTATATGCACGTAGTTTTGCCCACACTGTGCAGGCGGTGTGTTGCTGCACAGTCTGCATACTCCATCTTTGGTAGGCGTGCATGTCGGTTGTTTTCTTGTTTTAACATTACTTACAAGATCTTTAAAGTATCTATCTGATGTTCTGCGTTCGTATGCTCACAAAATATGCACACAACGGCACTGATATGCCAGCACACATGTTGACCTGGAAAGTTGGAAAAATCTTCACCTTACTTGTATTTACCCACTAGACTGCAGGCACCCAGGAAATTGGAATCTGGGCCTTCCTGTTGGAAGTCTGACGTTTAGTCATTTGCTTTGCCTACCGCACCCGTTATTAGCAAAATAAATTGTCATTGTCTTTAACTACATAACTTTCGATAGCACCTGTCTTGCTCTCTCTCTCTCTCTCTCTCACACTCCACTCTCTCTCTCTCTATATATATATATTATTATGTGCTTGGTATATATATATATATATATGTGTGTGTGTGTGTGTGTGTGTGTGTGTTGGTGGTGTTGCAAAACAGGCATTCCATTTTCTGTTCTTGTAGGGCTTGCTCTTGAATTGCTTTGCTTGTCATGCGTATGTATATGTTTATGTATGTATGTATATATGTATGCATGTATGTATACATGTGTGTATGCATATATGTATGTATGTAATATCATCATCGTCATCATGTGCCTTGCCGTATGGCGTTGGCGATCATGGCTTTCTATACGAATCTGTCTTTTGTCAATGCAAGCATATCTCCTACTCTTTTTGTCCCCACCCACTCTTCAGAACTGTCCAGCATTTTCTCCCTTGATCTACATGGTGTTGTTTTTCTCTCTAGCTTTCCTGTCGTAACTAGGTCTTCAAATTTCTCTTGCCTCATAAAATGTCCTGTAAATGTTGCTTGTCTTTTCCTAATATTCTTCATTAATGTTCTTTTTTCTTTTCCTAATGTTCTTATTAATGTTCTTTTTTGTGTGTTTGCTTCTCCCAAGTTTGACACATTTGCTTCCTTTGCTGTCCATGGAACTCTTAACATTCTTCTTAGAAACCACATGTTTTGCTTGTTGATTGTTTAGGCCTCGCATCTGTACAATAGCATTGGTTCTATATAACACTGAAGAACTTTCGTAACACTGAAGAACTTTCGTCCTGATGATGATTGATAGGCATCTATTAGTAAGAACGCTTTTCATTTTCTTGAATGCTGTTTTAGCTTGGCCAATTCTGCTGGATATTTTCAGTGTGCATCTGTTGTCTGGTGAGATGACTGTTTCCAGATATTTAAACCTATCCACTTTTCTCAGTGTTATGCCCTTTACTGTTATTTTACATGGGGATTTCTTGTTTTTAGTGATTACCATGACTTCAGTCTTTTTCTATTTAGTCCCAGCCCTTTATTTCTGCTTTCCATTTCTATTATATTCACAAGATTTTGTAAGTAATTTTTTATTTTCTGCAATTAGAACAGTATCATCTGCATATCGAAGATTGTTATTTGTCCTCCAACTTTTGTCCCAGGGCATTCTTCAATGTATGATTTTGTATGTATGATTTGTATGTATGTATGTATGTATGTATGTATGTATGTATGTATGTATGTATGTATGTATGTATGTATGTATGTATGTGTGTGTGTATATACATATATATGTATGTGTGTATATATACATGTATATATATGTATATATATATACATAATATATATAATATGTGTGTGTGTGTGTGTGTGTTGTGTGTGTGTGTGTGTGTGTGTGTGTGTGTGTGTGTGTGTGTGTGTGTGTGTGTGTGTGTGTGTGTGTGTGTGTGTGAACAAACTGATCAGGTATATGATCATTATATCTGTTCACAGATTGATCTGTACCGACTTTTCTCCGCCACCAACCACCAGCAGAATGGCAGAAGAACAGGACTTCTTCAAGCCTCATCCCCACCCCACCAAAGCACGCGTCAAGAACTCCATGTTCAACATGGTGCCTGACGCCTTTGAGGAGAAGACCTTGACCTTGACAGGTGACATCCGGCGTGTGAAGCAGAAGCCCAAAGGGGAGGAAGAGGGAGAGAACTCTCAGAGCAATGGCGCCGCGGAAGAGCAGGCAGATGACGCGGAAGGAGGGGAAAGGACGCCCGTGCAAGAATCAATGGTGGCGGCGACACAGGAGGTGATTGAGGCACATCCCTGGGATCACCCTGATGCTGTGAGTTAATATTGTTTGTTTCTTGGTCCGTTCTTTGTTATTCTTGATGTTGGTAAAAATGTAGTCTTGGTGTCCATTACTCTCTTGCACAAACCATCAAACACCATGACAAGACAAACAGTGGAATGAACCATCAAGGGAAGAGGAAAGTGTCCAGAGCACAGCATACACGGAGAAGATGCGCGGAGAACGAAGACTGAAGGAAGCTGGATGAACATTGGTCCAATTCGAGAGAACTGTCCGAAACCAATATGAATTCTTCTGGAGGAGTGCTGCTTTGCGGACCTATGTCCCAAGGGAGCTTTTCACGGATAGCCCAGGTTACTTTCGTGCACGACTGGTCAGTGTGAGTTCAACTCGGAGGAAATTTTTTGTGCGTGCGGCCTCCAGTCTGGCCAACTATAAAACAGTACGTGATTCTGTTGGGGGAAATGAAGCAAGGAAGGAGAGGAGATGGCCACCATCCTTACAATGTAGGCTTAGCGAGATGCTGAGTGAGGTCTTTGTCGTGTCACGCACCTACGACCTTAGTGTTATGGGACATCCGTAGTTGTTTTTTGTGTTATGTAGAGGTTTGTCTATCAAGGCTGTTCCCCAGGACTCTCCCTGTTTCCACGAATGACCATCGTTTGTTGATTAGTTTGTCTTTGCTGGCTTGTTTTAACCTAGTTAGGATTGGTAATTCAGGCTCCAACTCTGAAATAGGTCAGCGACCACAGCAGGGTGGACTTGGAGGCCGCACGCACTATTTGTATTCTTCCGAGCTAGATGTAAATACAACTTGAAATGATTATCACCTATTTGAAGATCACATTGACTACAAAAATGAAATCTCTTTCGACCAATTTCCCACTTTTTCTTTTGCAGTACAAGGTTTGATTATACCTTTGTCGAACGTTTGAACATTTTATGAATCAAGATATTTCAATTTTGAAAGGAAGAAAAATCCAACAACAAACAAACGGGGGGAGGAGGTGAAGGAATCACCAACCAATCAACTAAGCAAAGAAACAAACAAACAAAAAATATAATTACAATATTTATTTATATAGCGCAAAATCTTGATAAAATCAAATCTAAGCGCTGAAGCAGACACACACGCAAGCACGCACGCACGCACGCACGCACACACACGCACGCACACACACACACACACACACACACACACACACACACACACACACACACACACACACACACACACACACACACACACTCACACACACGCATGGCTATAAATGGGGAGAAAGAATAAAAGCAATAAAAGCAAGAATAAAACCAATGGAAAATTATAGAGAGCATAGCATATACAATTATATATTATAACCATGTGATTCCCTCCGAGCGGAGACAGGCTGCAGAGGGGGGGGGGGGGGGGTTGAGTGAGGTTAGGATTTTATGCGGAGGAGAAAAGGTGAGTTTTGAGAGCGGACTTGAAGGAGACAAAAGTAGGTTGCTGACGGACTGAGAGAGGAAGTTTGTTCCAGGAGAGTGGACCAGAAACAGAGAAGGCTCGTGGACCATAGGTATTGAGCTTAGTGCGTGGAAAGCGAAAAGTCAGAGGATCGGAGGCAGAGCGGAGGGTACGTGAGGGAAGATAGATCTCAAGTAGGCTTGACAGGTAATCGGGGGCTGCGTTATTGAGGCTTTTGTAGCACATGGTGTCTAGTTTGTACTGTATGCGCTTTGATACAGGGAGCCAGTGAAGTTGTGCCAGGAGAGGAGATATGTGGTCGGCTTTTTTCTTTTTGAGTACAAGGCGTACAGCATTGTTTTGAATGCGCTGTAGGATGTGAATGGTGGAGGCAGGAAGACCGGACAGGAGTGAATTGCAATAGTCAATGCGAAACATTATGAAGGAGAGAACGAGTTTTGCAGTTGTTTCGACAGAGAGATACTTCCTGATCAGCCTTATACGATGGAGATGATAGTAGCAGGATCTGGCAGTTTGAGTAACAAAGTTGTTCATGGAGAGGGTAGAGTCAATGCAGACACCAAGGTTTTTAGCTGAATCAGAAATTGGGACTGATGTGTTACATAATGGGAGAGAAAGAGGAGGCAGCTGAGAAAGTTTCTGACGGGTGCCAATGAGGATAGCTTCTGTTTTGTCGTCATTAAGCTGAAGTCTATTGTGTGTCATCCAGTTCTTAATGTCCGAGTAACACTCAGTGGTGCGAGTCAACAGGCGCTGTATATTATCAGGTGAGTCACTGTCTTGAAGTTGGGTGTCATCAGCATAGAAGTGGTGTTTTATAGAATGGGAGTTGATGATGGTGGACAGGGGGGAGGTGTAAAGAGTGAAAAGAACAGGGCCAAGGACAGATCCTTGTGGAACACCACAGGTCAGGTATGCGGGTTGAGAGTAAGTGCTATTGATGAGAACGGTTTGTTTTCTGTTGGATAGGTATGAAGTGAACCAAGACAGAGCAATGTCAGAGATGCCAAAAGTATGATGAAGTCTAGAAAGGAGAATACCATGATCAATGGTATCAAAGGCTGCAGACAGATCAAGGAGTGTGAGGAGAGAGACTTTGCCTGTATCAGTTGCAAGGAGGAGATTGTTGAGAATGTGTAGTAGGGCAGTTTCAGTGCTATGGCACTGGCGGTAGGCTGACTGGAAAGGATTGAGGAGATTGTTGACAGACAGGTGAGAGTTCAGCTGGTTGAGGACGACTTTTTCAAGGAGTTTTGACAAGAAAGAGAGATTAGAGATAGGCCGGTAATTTTTCAGTTCATTTGGATCTAAATTGTGTTTCTTGAGGAGAGGGTGAACAATAGCAGACTTGAAAGAATCAGGGACAGTTCCAGTTTGAAGAGAAGTGTTGATGATGTCAGTGATGAATGGGAGGAGAGTAGGGAGACAGTCGGCGTAGAGAGAACCTGGAAGAGGATCCAGTTCGCAGGTTTTGAACGACATGGATCTGATTGTGTTGAGAATTTCTTCTTGTGAGACTGGGGTAAAAGTAGTAAGAGGTGTGCCAGAGAAGGAAGGGTCAGGTGGGCATGGTTGACAGGGTGTCCTGTCAAGCCTGTCACGAAGAGTTTGTATTTTGGTGGTGAAATAGTTGGAGAATACAGATGGGAGTTCTTCATTTGTATGTTTTGTTGGGAGAGGTAAATCTTTTCGTGTGCCAAGGAGATGATTCATGAACAACAACAGGAACAACAACGACATCAACAACAACAACAGCAACAAACACTACCACCACCATAACAGTAATAGCAACACACACACACACACACACACACACACACACACACACACACACACACACACACACACACACAACACACACACACACACACACACACACACGCACACACACACACACACACACACACACACACACACACACAGCTTGTGAAAGGAAAAAGCAAGAAGACATTTCTTAATAGCACCAGTAACTGGAGAATATCAGTATGCTTTGATTACCCCTTCTCTCTTCACTCCCCGCCTTTTTTCTCTATTTATCTTTTTTATTTTTAATCCACGTGTTCGTACTGCATGCTGTAACCTACTTGGAAGAGTGTTTGGATGTAATCTTGTGGTGTCTGTCTTTTGTCTATCTGTTTGTCAGCCTGTCTCTGCTTTCTGTTTGTTCCTGATGAATGGCATTGCAACTTGCGCCAGCTAAATTGTGTTTGTAATTGGTTGAAAAATAGCCGAGAGAGAAAGGGACGAGGTGGGGTTGGAAAAGCTGCTGCTATGCAGTTTCAACATCAGTTTTGACTGAAGAGGTAAGTTATCTTCCGTAGCCAGTAATTAATTACATGTGTGTGCACAATTTCACAATGTATTTGGTGTTTTTGCTAATGAGAGAATACGATTTATATGACAGCAGGAAAGTTGCTTCCTAACTTTGCTGTTCAAAACAATACCAAATATCTCACCTTCAGAGTGGGGAAAAACCCGTCATATAACCACAGGCTTTCCGTCATGTGACGCGTTGTAACGTCATCAGAAGAAAGGAAAGAAATTTTGCTGCTCTAACCAAGTAGGACCAGTGTCATGTCATGTCTAATAAAAGGTATCCGAGCCGGCACATGATTGGTTTATATCGTCAACGTTAATTTAGACTTCTGTGCTGACACCGATGTCGGGATCATCTACTAGTATTAGCGAGAGCGAAGTAATGCACATCTTTGATGTTCATGTGTACTGTATCAGTGTGTGTATAATTCAGTTTAGACTGATCCATGCTCTCATTCTTGCACACATATAGTGATAGCGTCTGCATGTGAAAAAGTATCAGCCAATCCAGAAACCAACCAATCAGCTGCCGGCTCGGTTTGAGATGTAGTCGCATGTCGTGTAGTGTCACTTATAGTGAAGAGACGTTAAATGAAAGATGGAATGTGATTCAAGTGTTGCATTGCTATTAATTGGTTGGTTGGTTTCCAACTTCTCTGTTGAAAGTTGGACAGTGTTACAATGACCTCCATAGCTGTTTTTGTCTTCACCTTGGAAGTGTTATTATGCCTGGCCAGAATTTGGATAAATTCCTAGGGAAAATTATGACCAGTGTCAGTGAAGTGTTCTTTCACTGCTCTATAATTTGGATATGCGTCTTTGATGTGTTAACTTTTTTAAGTGAAGAAAACGTATTTTGTTTTGTACTGACAGTACACGCTTGGCATGTATATGTATGTCGCGACTTTAATCTCATTATCAATGTACTTTAGAGGTCAGCTACAGTGTCGTGCGCTTTTGGGGAACTGAAATATTTGGCATTGCTCCACATCTCCTTAATAATTGTTACTGACCCACGTATTTCATTTAGCGGGTTGTGTGTCTCAGTCGACAGACCCACGGACTCGGAATCATGTCTCATGCTTAATCCCAGCCCACAATATGAAAGTTAGTCTTCGATGTCCATGGTAAATTAAGATCAACACGTAATGCTGTGAACATTTTAGTCATGTCGGCTTAGTGTTTCATAGGTCCTTACATGGGCTGCAATTTTAAGACCTTTCCAGGGCTTCTAATTCTGCACAGGCTCAAGGAGTCTGCCAGCGCTGGAGAATCGTCCGAGTGTGATGAATCCCTGTAGAGCAAACTCAGATTAAAAAAAAAATTAGGATCATTGCACTCAGGGTAATTACCTTTGTGCTCACCTTTTTTTTTTCCGTCTCATTTTCTACACCACCTTAATGACCACGGAAGCTGGAATAGTTTTTACAATGCGATGATGATGATGATGTCGATAAGGATGATAATCATGATGCTATGGAGTTCCATCTAGGATTGAGACTACGTGACAGGGTTGTACTCTTCGCTTACTATCATGATATATCCTGGCGTCAACCAGGCCCGAGAGATACAGACAGTTGCGGTGCTGTTCAGAAGATTTAAGCAACACCCTCAATGACGCATCTGTGAAGTGGATGAGACTCGACTGTTTGGTCCCAGTCGTCTCAATGAGCCCATAGCACGCCCAACTCTGGGTAGAAGCCGGTTAGAGCCGAAAAATCCCACAATGATTTTTGAAGGGACTGCTGGGGACTCGAGCCCACAATCTTCCAGTCAGTAGTCCTTTACGCTTATCACTACACAACGGCGACTGGTGCAAACTCAGATTTTAGTTTACTGTGGTTCATCTAGTTTCTAAAATATTTATTATATTTTCCCTGTGTTGTTAGATAGTATGATCAGAATGGTGTACATAAAACTGTCCACAATGCATATCAAAAGTATCGAAATATTTGACAGATTCTCTCTCTCACACACACACACACACATACACACACACACACACACACACACACACACACACACACACACACGCACGCCACGCACGCACGCACACACACACATACACACACACACACACACACACACACCACGCACGCACGCACACACACACAAATATATTGTGTGTGTGTGTGTTTGTGTGTGTGTGTGTGTGTATATAACTAAAAATGGAAAGTTTCATTTTAGACTAAAAAGAGATCAATGGGAGTCTCAAATTCTGAGAGCTGCTTTTTTGAAAGTAAACTTAAATATATGTATTTCAAAATATGTCATCTTGACCTAAACAGTGTATCTGTGTTCTGCCCCCTCTCGCACGTGTTGTAGACCCACGTTGGCTAGGCCCCAGTATCTGGATAAGTAATGCACACCCATATGTCATGTTGCGGGTGTTTGGCATTCAACATCAACTCTCGCGCGTTTGTTGGGGCGGTTATTTTCAGGGACAACAAGGAGAGATTGCAAAGGGGCGGGCGACTGCACTGATGAATGGGATTGCTTCTTGAGGCGGGGTTGAGGTTGTAGGGCTATGAGAATTTCTATAAACAAGAAGTCGGCATGGCAAGGCGTTGCTTGGTGCTGAGGAAGAGGTTGAAAGAGCTGAATGTCTGTGTATCACTGAACAACCTGGTCACCATTATTAGTCAAGCGGTATAATCATGTTGTTGAAAGGAATTATTAAAATCATTTTTTGTCTTTTTGTATTGTACCTGGAAGAGGCATGGTTAGCATGGAGATAAGCCTTCCGCCTTCCAGTCTGACTCAGTTTTGAGTCTGCTTTAGGAACAAATTTGTGTGTTTAGCCTCCAAGACCATCCACATGTAATCCACTATGGGGATGCCGGAGGCTCTTTCAATACGAATAGTATCCCCAACCTTCTGGAAATTCTGTGTTAGAAATTTCCTCATTTCTGTCTTTCTTTGTTTCTGCCTTGCTTCTTTGCTTTCGGTCATTTCACCCCATCATTTTTGGCATTGCTAGCCCTTTCATCTTTATGGAGCCTATAAAGCATTTCATACTTTTCATTAGGAGTAACAATTGGGTATGTGTATTGGCTGCATTTTTTTGTGGCTTTATGCAGAGGCAATTTTAGGTGGTTTGGGCAGTTCTTGTGTATGTTGTGGTGTCCTTAGTTTTGTTAACAATTGTATTAAGGTTTTTTTTTTTTTTTTTTTTTTTAAACCCTTGGTGATCGATTGGCAGAGCGGTCAGCGCCAGGGGCGTACCGTGGATTATGTGCGCGAATGCATCGATGTGTGTGCTTGATTTTTTGTCTACACTGATATGTCTGTCAGTAAAGACTGATGTCTAAGTCCGAGGCTTCCACTGTCTTTTTCTCTTGTTCGCCGTTTAAACGGTCACGTCAGATCTGACGATGAATGTGGCCGTTTCTTGTTTTGTTTTGTTTTGTCTGTTTTTTTCCTTCAAATTCCTACTGGCTGCTATGGAGCTTGGTGGTTAGAGGGGCTGCAATCAGCATGTCTCCTGTTGCTCCATGTGATAGAGGCGACATGGCTGTAATACATGTTAAGCTGTGTGGTCTTCTTGACTGAAGGGGCGTTTAAGGCGTGAGTTTTAAATTGCGGTTAAGGCGTGAGTTTTAAATTGCGGTTCATGTGGGAGTACAGACGGTTGTGGCCGGTTGGGGGGGGGGGGGGGTTCATCAGGACCACTAGCTACTTTCTAAACAGAGGGTGACAGTCGTCCCTTTCTGTCCGTAGCGTAAAGATTGATCTGATGATGCTCCTTTTCTGGCTGTAACTGACGTTGATGTCTGGCTGGGATCGTCTTTTTGGTAGCTCATCTATCGTCTTGTTTCCTGGTGTTCCACAGTGAACGTTTGGTACTTCTGACTTGCTTGAAGGCCTTTTTTGCGGGGGGAGGGGGGGGGGCTGTCATTCTCTGGCGCCTCGAGAACAGAGAGAGTGCATTTGAGAATAAGATCTTTTGAAAGCTTTTATCATTTGTACATGTATTATGAATCATGGAGGCTGGTTGCGTGAATGATTCTGTTTCTCTCGGTAGTTGATACAGTGCTCGCCCTTACGAACATTGGCAATGTTGTTTGAGTCTCTGGGAAGTTTAAGAGAACACCGGCTTCCGGATTCCGTGTTTGTCACAGCACCGGTGGCTTTGGCATTGTGGCATTGGGTGTGAGAGCTGGGACCAATGTTCTCAAGATCATTGTTCCGACTAATGTATGTGTAAAGATTTATGATACCAGAAGCTGCTGCTCGCACTTAAAGCCTGATTTGTCATGAATGTTACATTGACAGATGTTGCATGGACCAATATTATCTGAGCATATAGTACATACATATTGTCTATATACCACTGGCATGTAGAACGGCAACGAAGATCCTCCCATTTCAGTCTGTTCTAGGTCAGCCTCTGTATGTACTCCAAGTGTGTTTCAGGGTTTTCAGTTCTCCTTCTGCTGTTCGTGACCATGTGTTTTGGGGTCTTCTTCTTTTGCGTTTTTCTTCTGTATAGAAGACAGTGTAGGCGATGTTTTCCTGTTCTCTTGGGATGGTGTGCACAATCCTTCTCCGTCGTCTTTTCATGGTGATGGTGTCCATGCTCTGGATTGCACTTGGCGAGTTGGTGGTTAGGGACGGTGTTAGTCCAGAAAATTGGCATGATTTAAAGGAGGTTCTTTGTGTTAGAGGTTGGTATATAGATTTACATGATCCACTGTTATACACATAGGTGTTAAATGGACTAACATTACGCGGACTAATGTTACATGGTCTGTTTTTATACATGCCAGTACTACTTGGACGATGTTATAAGGACTAATGTTACATACACCAGTGTTTCATGGACTCATGTTACATGGACTGATGTTTCACACACCAGTACTACGTGGACTGATGTTACATGGACTGATTTTGTATGGAACAAAGTAACGTGGACTGATGTTACATGGAGCAAAGTTACATGGACTGATGTTAGAGCAAAGTTACATGGATTGATGTTAAACATGGACTGATGTTAACATTAGTTAATGCATAATGGACAAAGTTATATGGATTGATGTTACATGGACTGATGTTAACATTAGTTAATGGACAAAGTTACATGGACTGATGTTACTTGGACCAACGTTATATGGACCAAATATCCCCGCAGTTTTGTCATGTGCTTCTCCTCATCTCTCTTTTGCTGTCATTGTGTGGGAGTTTCATTGCAGAGAACATAGAACTGGTAGGAAGCAAGGAGCCAGCGAAACGCTTGGAATGTTGTCTTCTTGACGAGTAGGACACATTATGATGTCTGTGTTTTTCTTCTATTTGAACGCTTGTGCTGAACGATGTGAGAAGTGGGGGATGGGGTGGGGGTGGGAGATCTATGTTTTACTCTCCCTTGGAAAATGTTATTCAGGTTGACGCAAGATTTGATTGTGTGTATGTATGTGTGCTTGTGTGTGTTTGTGTGTATTTTTGCGCGCGGGCGCGTGTGTATGTGTGTATGCATGTATGTGCGTGTGTGTGTATGTGTGTGTGCGTGTGTGCGTGTGTGTATGTATATATATATATATATGTGTGTGTGTGTGTGTGTGTGTGTGTGTGTGTTTGTGCGAGCTGGCGGGAGTGGGTGTAGGACACTTGGAGAGAGTGCAGGGTCTTATTCTGAAGCAAGCTAATTGCCTGCTGATCAAGACCAACGGGTCTTACAGCCCGACCTTGCTATTCCACACTTAGAAATATATATTAAAACAGTCTTAGTTTGTTGTTGTTGTTGTTTTGTTTTCAGTCAATTTGGCAGAGCTTTGTAATAGAGCTGTTGGACTCTAGATTTGATGTCTCAAGTTCAGTCCCAGCCCGCAACATATAATCTGGCCTGTTCACTCACTGCCTTTCTTAATGCTCCGATCATTCTGGTATTCTCGGCATAATGTTTCACAAATCCTGGTCCCCTCCTCCATTTCAGGACCTTGCCAGTGCGATTGGATTGAGTGTATATGGAGGAACCTTTTCTCACACTGGACGGAGCAGCAGGGAAGTTTCAGTCTTTTTCTTCTAATTTTTGAATCTTGTATTTGTTTGTTTGTGATCTTACGCTTGACAAAGGCCAGTTGGCCGAAAATTTGCGCCAGTCTTGTCTTGTTGCATTAAATACGCGTTTTTCTTCTTTTTTCGTTTTTTTTCTTCTGGTTCTTATATGTGGAGTTGTTTGAATTCGTCGTCAGTGAATTCCAAACTCCAAACTCTGCATGTAATTGTTGTATGGATTGCAGACTAGGATTGAACTGGAAAGAACCGCAGATGTCGAATGCGTGGCTCTGTACATGGACCCAGTCAGCTTGCGGTTTTGATCCTTTCTCTGTTTTATATATAGAATTGCTTAGGAAAGTGTAAGGAAGCTGTTTGATAGGGTGAGAGAATGAAAGGATTAATGAAGAGGAGTTTTCATACAGCCAGACGATCTGTCCATGCCCCTCCCTCTCCTCTCTCCTCTCTCCATCTTCCCCCTTCCTCTCCTTGCCCTCGTGTGTTAACGAGGTTTGTAAGAACAAAATCAGGGAGAGAGAAAGAGATTGTTTTTATTGTGAAGGCCATCGACCTGTTCATAATGTTACAGGTATATGACATACTTTTACCGTGCATGTATACACACTCGCATACATGCGTACATACATACATAGATACGTTACTTAAATACATACATATGTACATATCTAAGTACATACTGCATACATACCTCTGTACACACATTCGTACAGGCATGCATATCCCCATGGGGATGATGGGGGCTCTCTCAATATGAATAGTATCCCCCACCTTCTGGAAATTCTGTGCTAGAAATTTCCTGTTTTCTGTCACTCTCTTTGTTTCTGCCTTGTTCCTTTGTATTCTTTCATTTCTTCCTGTCATTTTCTGCCGTGTTGGTCTGTTCACCTGTATGTGTTCTATAAAGTCTTACATGCTTTCTCTGATGATTGACAATTGGGTACATGTATTAAGTGCAGTTTTGGCTCTAGGGAAATGTGATGTGTGGAAGCAATTTAAGGTAATTTAGGCCCGTTTTTATGTTTTAGTGTCCTTAGGGATGTTTAAATTTCTATTCAGGTACGTTTTCTTTAAAATTCTCTGTGTGATAAATTAGACGGATTCGCAACATGTTTACCCATATCTCAACATTTTTATCCTTATCTCAACATCTTTACCCATATCTCAACATGCTTACCCATATCTCAAGGTTTGTACCCATATCTCAACATCTGTACCCATATCTCAACATGTTTACCCATATCTCAACATGCTTACCCATATCTCAAGGTTTGTACCCATATCTCAACATCTGTACCCGTATCTCAAGACCTGTACCCATATCTAATCAACATCTATATCCATATCTCAACATTTGTACCCATATCTCAACATCTTTATCCACATCTCAACATGTTTACCCGTATCTCAACATCTTTATCCACATCTCAACATGTTTACCCACATCTCAACATCTTTACCCGTATCTCAACATGTTTACCCATATCTCAAAATCTATACCCATATTTCAACACCTGTACCCATATCTCAACATGTTTACCCATATCTCAACATCTTTATCCACATCTCAACATGTTTACCCACATCTCAACATCTTTACCCGTATCTCAACATGTTTACCCATATCTCAAAATCTATACCCATATTTCAACACCTGTACCCATATCTCAACATGTTTACCCATATCTCAACATGTTTACCCATATCTCAACATGTTTACCCATATCTCAACATCTGTACCCATATCTCAACATCTGTACCCATATCTCAACATCTGTACTCATATCTCAACATCTGTACTCATATCTCAACATCTGTACCCATATCTCAACATGTTTACCCATATCTCAACATCTGTACCCATATCTCAACATCTGTACTCATATCTCAACATCTGTACTCGTATCTCAACATCTGTACTCATATCTCAACATCTGTACTCATATCTCAACATGTTTACCCATATCTCAACATGTTTACCCATATCTCAACATCTGTACCAATATCTCAACATCTGTACTCATATCTCAACATCTGTACTCATATCTCAACATCTGTACTCGTATTTCAACATGTTTACCCGTATCTCAACATCTGTACCCATATCTCAACATCTGTACTCATATCTCAACATCTGTACTCATATCTCAACATGTTTACCCATATCTCAACATCTGTACTCATCTCAACACGTTTACCCATATCTCAACATCTGTACCCATATCTCAACATCTGTACCCATATCTCAACATCTGTACTCATATCTCAACATCTGTACTCATATCTCAACATGTTTACCCATATCTCAACATCTGTACTCATATCTCAACACGTTTACCCATATCTCAACATCTGTACCCATATCTCAACTGCTGTGTCCTCACAGCAGTAGCTTTGACGCCCTATGTGTGTGGCAAAGTATGTGTTACCAGCTAGTAGATGACGCCGGAATGTTTTTATATTCGTCTGTTTATGGCCTTTTACTCTTTCCTGCCAGAAACCTGGCTGACCTGTGTGGATTAATGGCCCATTGGTTGAAGCACTCACGTTGGAGGCGAAAAGGTGCTGCGGTCAGTCTCCAGTTGGACAGTTTTTGGTCCCTGTAAGATAAAGTTAAAAAGTAGTTCCAGTGATTATACAGTGTAGCAACTGATCTTTTTTGTCATCAAAACCTGTGATACCAGTGATTCTTTTTCGTGACCACGAGCTTTTGATGCAGATATGTCACTTTGTTTCCTGTTGCAGTGATTATGCTTTCTAATCTGTTTCGTGTCTTAAAGCTATGGTGCCAGTGAATTTTCGTTATTAAGAGATAGACGATGTAATGCTATTGCTTCTGTTTTATCAGCAGAAGCTGTGGATCTGTTTCGTCAGCAAAAATAGTGAGCGGTTGAATCTATTTCGTCTGTAGAATATTTTATGCCTGTGAATCTGCTTCGTCAAAGTTGGGGAGGGGGAGAAACACACACACACACACACACACACAACCCCACACACACACACACACACGCACGCACGCACGCACGCACGCACGCACGCACGCACGCGTGCGCGCAGATCAAACAGAAGAGAAGAATAAATAAAACTGAACTTATTCCGTTTCCAGGAAGTGATACCAGTGAACCTATTTTGTTATGAGAAAGTGATACCAGTGAACCTATTTCGTCACCAGAAAGTGATACCAATAAACCTATTTCGTCACCAGAAAGTGATACCAATGAACCTATTTCGTCACCAGAAAGTTGTAATATTGAACGTATTTCGTCACGAGAAATCTGTACCAACGAACCTGTTTTGTCACGAGAAAGTGATACCAACGAACTTGTTTCGTCACGAGAAACTGATACCAACGAGCCCGTTTCGTCACGGGAAAGTGACACCAATAAACCTGTTTCGTAACAGAAAGTGATACCATTGAGCCTATTTCGTTACAAGAAAGTTGTACCAATGAACCTGTTTCGTTACGAATCAGAAGAACAAGAAAACCAATGCAAGCGCGTATCCAACGAGACAAAACAAAACAAGCGCAAATTTTCGGCCAACTAGCCTTTGTCAAGCGCGAACGCACGGTCACAGACAGATCACAGACATCAAACAATGGATAATAAAAACGGGACTAAAAACTTCCCTGCCGCCTCGTCCAGTGGGTAAGAAATGGAATGCCCATGTCGTCATGAGCAGTAGTAAGAAATGGGGAGAGGGGAGGCAATTATGATGTCGAAGTTTTTAGTCCCGTTTTTATTATCCATTGTTTGATGTCTGTGATCTGTCTGTGACCGTGCGTTCGCGCTTGACAAAGGCTAGTTGGCCGAAAATTTGCGCTTGTTTTGTTTTGTCTCGTTGGATACGCGCTTGCATTGGTTTTCTTGTTCTGGTTCGTGTTTGCTTGGCGCGGGCAGTCAAACTTGTTTTGGATCCTGTTTCGTTACGAGAAAGTGACACCAATAAATCTGTTTCCGTCACTAAGTGATACCATTGAACGCTCGTCTAAAAGATACAGGATCTCAAGAAAGGCAGGATACAAAGTGAACCTGAACTGTTTCGTCACCAGAAAGTGATACCAGTGAACCTGTTTCGTCACCAGAAAGTGATACCAGTGAACCTCGTTTCATCACAAGTGATACCAGTGAACCTGTTTCGTCACAAAGTGATACCAGTGAACCTGTTTCGTCCCCAAAGTGATACAGTGAACCTGTTTGTCACAAGTGATACATAGTAACCTGTTTTGTCACAAAGTGATACAGTGAACCTGTTTCTCACAAAGTGATACCAGTGAACCTGTTTTGTCACAAAGTGATACCAGTGAACCTGTTTTGTCACAAAGTGATACAGTAACCTGTTTGTCACAAAGTGATACCAGTGAACCTGTTTTGTCACAAAGTGATACCAGTAAACCTGTTTTCGTCATCCTGCACAAGTGATACCAGTAACCTGTTTTGTCACAAAGTGATACCAGTGAACCTGTTTTGTCACAAAGTGATACCAGTGAACCTGTTTGTCACAAAGTGATACCATGAACCTGTTTGTCACAAAGTGAACCAGTGAACCTGTTTGTCACAAAGTGATAACCATTGAGAACCTGATTTCGTCTCAGAAATGACACCAGTGAACCTGTTTCGTCACCAAAAGTGATATCAGTGAACCTGTTTCGTCACCAGAAAATGATACCAGTGAACCTGTTTCGTCACCAGAAAGTGATACCAGAGAATCTGTTTCGTCACCAGAAAGTGATACTAGTGAATCTGTTTCGTCACCAGAAAGTGATGCCAGTGAATCTGTTTCATCACCAGAAAGTGATGCCAGTGAATCTGTTTCGTCACCAGGAAGTGATACCATAGTGCTGTTCTCTCTCGATACCAATGAATCTGTCTGGTCACGGGAAGCCATCTCCGTGAACGGATTTCATAAAGGAAATGATTATGCCAGTAGATTCCATTTCATGACGGAAAGCTGTGATGCCGGTGAATCTGTTTCATTAAACTTTTCTTTTCCTTGAAAGAAGCTGATGAACAGGGCAATGGTGTGAAAGAAAGGAGAAAAGCTGTAAAGTCTTAGAAAATCGGGGTGGAGGGTGGAGGTGGAGAGTGGGGTAGAAAAATCACTCCCGTTCAGCCAGACTTCACACCATATTATGCACGTTTTTCCACTTACACGCCCTGCCCGTGCCCCTCGTGCACGGTAACGAGTGCCAACATTCCTTCAGGCATTGACAAGTTGCGCGCTTTTACGGTGTCGGTTTGGCAATAAGGCAGGGAATGCGAAAACAATGATTGGCTTGTGTGTGTGTGTGTGTGTGCGTGCGTGCGTGCGTGCGTGCGTACGCACGTAATCCTTGTTTATTAGTTTGACATCTTCGTGATTGACATTTTGCCCATGTCATTTTGACTGTAGACGCTAAAGTAAAAACCAACAAGCGAACAAAGAAAGAAAGAAAAAGAAAGAAAGAAAGAAACAAACAAATAAACAAACAATATTCGAAGGAACGAACAAATTAAAAAAATGAACGAACACGCGCGCGTGCACACACACACACACACACACACACACACACACACACACACACACACACACACACACACACACACACACACACACACACACTCACTCATTCACTCACTCACTCACTCACTCACACACACACACACACACACACACACACACACACACACACACACACACACACAGCTGGCACGCACACAACACACAATCGCGCACGCACAAGCACGCACGCAAACGAGCAAGCGAGCGAACGAACGAACGAATTATTTCTGATGATCAAAACATGTTAACAAATGCTGTATTCCTTGGGCATTTAGACGTGAAAAGTTACGATCTCATTCTTACTTGTACACATGAGGGCTTCATGGGTTCAAATTTGACCATAAAACTGTTTTTAAAATCATTTTTACAATGTTCTGATTTTCTGATATACGATATAACTCTTTTTTTCCTCTCTTTCTCTGTCTATTGATGTATTATGATGTTTCTCTCTTTCTGTCTCAGAACTTTTGCGATGTGTATACATTCCTTTGCTGATAGATTTTTTTTAGAGAGGCTGAAAGTAACAGCATCGGCAACAACATCATCGACATCGTCATTTCGTCATCATGATCAGCAACAGCAGCAACAATAGCAGCAACAACAGGAACAACGACTTCAATAACAGCAACAATAAGGAGAACAACAACAAGAGCAACTGAAGAAAGACAACAAGAACAACAACATGTATAATGAAAATAAAACACACAAGAACGACACGCTTTAAGAGTTTTTGTTCCATCAGTCATATGTATTATTAACTGTGACAGATTCAATATGTAATAGACTGACGTCTGTTCATAATGTTTTTGTTGTTGGTAATGATCTTGTTGTTGTTGGTGGTGGTAGTGATTTTATAACTGTGTGTGTGTGTGCGCGCGTGTGTGTGTGTGTGTGAGAGAGGGGGTTATGGGTGTGTGTGTGCTAACGTGTGTGTGTGTGTGAGCTGATACTCGAAAATGTATGAATGAGCGTGCGTGCGTGTGCACATATATATGTGTGATCGTTTGTGATTGCATGTGTGGACAACGTCTGTCCACAGTTGATTATTATTTTCAGGTTTAGTTGTATATTGACTGTAATTCAGTCAGACGTTTTATCATCTCAAGTTGTCACTCGTATAAACGTATCAACTTCCGATGTCTGTAATGTATATGGAAAATTTCGAAGGCCGTCTGCGAAAGTTAACTTTTAAGGAATTTTCAACTCAATGATAATTTAAGAATTTGCTTCAGGGCCCTATTTACATAAATATTTGTGCGTGCCCACACACATACACACACACATATATACACACACACGCGCGCGCGCGCGCAAGCACGGCGAACGAACTGACGCACGCACGCACGCATATAAAACTTAACATACACGCACTTTTGCACTCGCTCGCGCGCGCACATACACATATTCATATACAATCGCATCTACTAACACACGCACACAAATGTGCACATATACAAGCATGCACACACACACAGGCATGCAACACACATACACTGACTCTTTAAATCAATCGTCACAACATTGAAATTAATGATAGATTGATAATGTAGCTTGACCACTGTCCCTGTCAGTTTCATAAACACATTTATTCTTAACTCTTTCATTCCCATTCCCTCTGCTCCTACCACTGTGTTCTTGGAACCGTGGGACAGTGATGTACAGGTTGCACATGGGTTACACATTCTACACTCATACCTTTTAAAATATATGAAGACACACCGTGATATGACCAAAAACATATGAAAACAGAATGAGAACGTGTGTTTAAACAGCAAAACAAGACAGGTACACATTTTCAGTTAATTGGCCTTTGTCAAGCGAAAGAAAGTACAACAAACACATTCACTAGATTTAGGGCAAAAACAGTAGTCACCTAACTCCTTGATGTTTCATTAAAGCATTTAGCTGGAGAAAATCTTCCAGTGAAAGGACTGAACGGATTAACACACGTTGTTTTCATTCACAGCGTGCAGGTGATAGTGATTATCAGTTTCCTGATCAGCCCACATGGGGGTAACACGTGGAAATGAGGAGTAACCCGACACTTCTTCGTCTGCTGATGATTATTGAAAGGAACCGTGCATGGCGGGGATTTGTGAGGGGTTGGGGGCATCTGAAACTTGATAAATGGCACCTCTGCTACTTACTACATGCGGTTTGTTGGTTAATAATGGATTGTCACAATGATCCTCGGAGAGTGAGGAATTTGTTTTAATGTGATTTTAAAAGTCTTTATGTATTTCTCTCTCTCTCTCGTTTTTATATAAGCAGATTAGAAATGGCAGATATTTACATGGGCCTAAATGCTGTCATCCACACCGTTGGAAAATAAAGATTCAGTTTAATTTCTCTCGTTCTCTTTCGCTCTCCCTCTCTGCCTGCCTGCCTGTCATTCGGTCTCAATATGTGTGTCTGTCTATCACACCCCCCCCCCCCCCCTGTGGGGATGCAGGTGGATCTTTCAGTATAAATAGTATCCCCACCGTCTGGAAATTTTGTGCTGGAAATTACCTCTTTCTTTCTGCCTTGTGCCTTTGCTTTCTGTTATTTCTTACTGTCATATTGTGCCTTGCTGGTCCATTCACCTGTTTGTGTTCGATCAAGTCTTACTTACTTACTCTTAAGATTACCTGTGGGATGCCGGAGGCTCTTTCAGTACAAATTGTATCCCCATCTTCTGGAAATTCTGTGCTAGGAATTCCTCTTTTTTGTCATTCTCTTTGTTTCTGCCTTATTCTTTTGCTTTCTGTCATTTCTTCCTATCATTTTCTGCCTTGCTGGTCCATTCACCTGTATGTGTTCGATAAATTATTACGTATTTTCTCTTAGGATTGATAATTGGGTACATGTATTAAGTGCATTTTTGGCTCTAGGGAAATGAGATATGTGGAAGCAATATTAGATGATTGAGGCCTGTTTTTATATATGTTTTAGTGTCCTTAGTTATGTTTAAAATTGTATTCAGGTATGTTTTTTAAATTCCCTGTGTGTTGAATTGGACTGATGGTCAACGCCAGGGGTATCTCCTTAGATATGTGCGCGACTGTATTGATATTTGTACTTAATTTTCTTTTCATTTTTTCCTGTTGAAGTATTGTATGTATTTTGAAACGGTTATAGCCTTGATATGGCTCTACGCAGTCGGCTGTCCTTTAAACAAAAATAACACTAACTCTTAGGATTGATAACTGGGTACATGTATTCGGAAGCAATTTTAGGTAATTTAGGCCTGTTTTTATATATGTTTAGTGTCCTTAGTTATGTTTGAATTGTTTTAAAGGTGTGTGATTTAAATTCCCTGTAATAAATTGGACGGAGTGGTCAACGCTGGGGTTCTCCGTAGATTATGTGTGCGAATGCATTGTTATGTGTACTTGATTTTCTTTTCCTGTTTTTTCCTGTTTAAGTATTGTATGTTTTGAAGCGGTTATAGCCATTGTATGGCTCTATGCAGTCGGCTGGGCTTTAAACAAAAATAACTAATAACCAATTTAGTGTATGTGTACTTGATGTTTTTTTCCCCTGTTCTTTTTTCTGCTTGAAGTAGTGTGTGTGTTTGGAAACGGTGAAAACCCTGATATGGCAGTACGCAGTCGGCTGGGTTTAAACAAAACTAACAACATTAACAATTATCACCTCTCTCTGATGTCCCCCTCCTCTCTTTCTCTCTTTTTTGTTGTCTTTCTCGTAGACAAGCATTCTGATTTTACTCGTCAGTCCGCCAAGGCGAGTAGCCGGCTTTTTAACGTATCTGTCTGTGCTTCAGTATGATTATGTCTGCTGCCATTTCTCTCTCTCTTGTTCTCATTTTCATATAGCTTTGCTACAAAAGGATGGAACAGGCCACTCACAGATGCAGGGGAGAAGGGGTGGTTGGGATAATTGAGAATTCCTACTCCAGTGGATTGTACATCACAAATGTTGCTGACAAACATTTCACAGATCCGTCTGATTTCAGCAGGTTATACCACAAGATGAATTCTTGAATGATTCTGTCTTCATTGACTGTCCGCTCATGCTCATTCAGTTCATTCACACACAAAGGAAGAATGCCCTCTTGCATCCCCTTCCTAGTTTTCAGGTTTTGTCGAGCGTGCATGTTAGTTTTGATGGTTTCTTATGGGGAGACAAACATCCAATTGAAACCCAGACAGGACTAGCACAAACAGATGCATAGAACAGAGTTAAACCAAGTCTCTATCTCATTTCATAGGACCACAGTGCAAATGTGAATAACATGAAAAGTGAAAATCTGTCAACACTCTTTCCACATATCAGACACCTTTAGTAATAGTGTATTTTAAAGCCAAACATGTCCTGAGTCTGTGCAGAAAATTTCAAGTCATTCCGATCAAAATTGTAGCTACACTGTCCAAAAACGCTGCAACCCAGAAAGCAGCATTTAAAGTTTAAAAACAAGCAAAATTAAGTAAAACTTGACTTTAGCATGCATAACTCACCAAGGCTATTCATGGGCACCTGCCAAGTAGAATTCCTGTTTCGTCTGCTAACTCAGTAGCTTCAAAAGTTCTTTTCCTCGTTGCAGCCTTCACTTCAGGCTTTGCTTGCACGAACGATGCAGTGACGCGTGCCTGATCCAGCTCCTCAAAACACAGTTTAGTACAATATCCCTGAGGCATACCTAATTCACTAAAAAATAGGAAGTCTATCACTCTCTGCCTCTGCCTCTGCCTCTGCCTTTGCCTCGTGAGGTATTGAAAATGTGATTTATTTACAGACCTTGATAACGTGAGGAACTGAAGAGTTACTAACAGAAACAGCTTTCAGTTACAGCAATAAGACAGTTAACAAAGGGACGTACACTTTTGGTTAACACGAAATCTTCATAGTAATAGAGTTGATTGTTGATTAATATGAAATCTTGCGAGCAACGGACATGTAACGGGCAGTTTTGGTTAACATGAAATCTTCCATGGACAGGACCGATTTATGTTTCAGTGGCAATAGACAGGACCAATTTGTGTTTCAGTGGCAATAGACAGGACCAATTTATGTTTCAATGGCAATACACAGGACCAGTTTATGTTTCAGTGGCAATAGACAGGACCGATTTATGTTTCAATGGCAATAGACAGGACCAGTTTATGTTTCAATGGCAATAGACAGGACCGATTTATGTTTCAGTGGCAATAGACAGAACCAATTTGCGTTTCAGTGGCAATAGACAGGACCAATGTATGTTTCAATGGCAATAGACAGGACCAATTTATGTTTCAGTGGCAATAGACAGGACCGATTTGTGTTTCAGTGGCAATAGAAAGGACCGATTTATGTTTCAATGGCAATAGACAGGACCAATTTATGTTTCAGTGGCAATAGACAGGACCAGTTTACGTTTCAGTGGCAATAGACAGGACCAATTTGTGTTTCAGTGGCAATAGACAGGACCAATTTGTGTTTCAGTGTCAATAGACAGGACCGATTTGTGTTTCAGTGGCAATAGACAGGACCAATTTGTGTTTCAGTGGCAATAGGACCAGTTTATGTTTCAGTGGCAATAGACAGGACCAATTTATGTTTCAATGGCAATAGACAGGACCAATTTATGTTTCAATGACAATAGACAGGACCAATTTGTGTTTCAGTGGCAATAGACAGGATCAATTTGTGTTTCAGTGGCAATAGACAGGACCAATTTGTGTTTCAGTGGCAATAGACAGGATCAGTTTGTGTTTCAGTGTCAATAGACAGGACCGATTTGTTTCAGTGTCAATAGACAGGACGAATTTGTGTTTCAGTGGCAATAGACAGGACCGATTTATGTTTCAGTGGCAATAGACAGGACCGGTTTATGTTTCAGTGGCAATAGACAGGACCGATTTATGTTTCAGTGGCAATAGACAGGACCGATTTATGTTTCAGTGGCAATAGACAGGACCGATTTATGTTTCAGTGGCAATAGACAGGACCAGTTTACGTTTCAGTGGCAATAGACAGGACCGATTTATGTTTCAGTGGCAATAGACAGGACCGATTTATGTTTCAATGGCAATAGACATGAACGATTTGTTTCAGTGGCATCATAACGAGAATGATGTATGTTTCAGTGGCAACACACAGAACCGATTTATGTGGCAATGGTGATGTAAAGGAGTTATTTAAATGTTTCAGTGACGATAGAACGAAATCGATTTATATATTTCAGTTGCGAAATTAGGGGACCAATTTATATATTTGACGATATATAGGACCGACTTATATATGTCAATGATGATATAAAGGCCTGACTTACATGTTTAAATGGATATGTAACGGGATTGATTTAAATGTTTCAGTGATGATATTCAGAACTGATTTTAATGTTTCAGTGGTGATATAAAAGGCTGATTTAAATGTTTCAGTGATGATATACAGAACTAATTTAAATGTTTCAGTGGTGATATATAAAGCTGATTTAAATGTTTCAGTGGTGATGTATAGGACTGACTTATCTCAGTGGTGATAGGCAGGACTAATTTATGTTTCAGTGAAGACATACAGGACTAATTTATGTTTCAGTGGTGTTATACAGGACTAATTTATGTTTCAGTGAAGACATACAGGACTAATTTATGTTTCAGTGGTGTTATACAGGACTAATTTATGTTTCAGTGAAGACATACAGGACTAATTTATGTTTCAGTGGTGTTACACAGGACTAATTTATGTTTCAGTGAAGACATACAGGACTAATTTATATTTCAGTGGTGTTATACAGGACTAATTTATGTTTCAGTGAAGACATACAGGACTAATTTATATTTCAGTGGTGATATACAGGACTGATTTATATTTCAGTGTGATATACAGGACTGATTTATGTTTCAGTGAAGACATACAGGACTGATTTATATTTCAGTGGCGATGTACAGGACTGATTAGTATGTTTAAGTGATGGTGTACAGAACTGATTTGTATGTTTTAGTGGCAGTGTAACGGACAAATCTATAGGTTGCTGTGTGACATTTTAGGATTGATCTGTACGTGTCCGTGACCAGTATCAGTACGTGCTTCCAGACAGTATTAACGGGACCAGTAGTACAGTAACGATTATCGCTGACAGTATAACGGACCAGTATCAGTACGTGTCCTTGCATGGACATTGTTGTACTAACGTGACCAGTATCAGTACGTGTCCTTGACAGTATAAACGTGGACAAGTAATCAGTACGTGTCCTTGACAGTATAACGGGACCAGTATCAGTACGTGTCCTTGACAGTATAACGTGACCAGTATCATAGTGTCCTTGACAGTATACGGGACCAGTATCAGACGTGCCCTGACAGTATAACGGGACCTATCAGTCGTCAAGTTCGCTTGTCAGTGTGAGCGACATAACGGACCACGTCAAGGCGTGTTGACAATGTACGGGACCATTGTCGACAGATGTCAGTGACGATATAACGGAACCTGTGTCAGTTTTTTTTCTTTTTCTTTTTTTTTAAAGATCAGAGTTGTTTCCCACAAAGCTTTGTGGGAGAGTACAGGGAATCTTGTTATTTATCTTTTATATAATTCAAGGATGATGTAATTAGATGGGCAGAGGTAGTGCATGCTCTCTCTCATCTGTCTGTCTGTCTGTCTCTCCCTCTCTCTCTCTCTCTCCCTCGTTATTTTCCCCTTTGATATCGCTGTTTATGATGGTGTCTTCTCTTTGTTCCTTGGTCTTTCCTCTTCTCTGGTGGGCTCCTTTTGTGGTTTGATGTTTGTATCGGTGACGTTATAATGGAACGAACGTCAGTGACGATATAACCGGACCACTGTCAGTACGAGCCAGGTGACTATACAACCAGACTAGTGTGTAGGTCAGTCACGTAATTTGGTTGATCTTTACTTTTCAGCGGAGAGTCCTGTCTGCTGCTGCGTCCCACGACACCCCACCCCCACTCCCACACAATGACCACGCTGGTCATGGAATTAGAAAAAGAAGTTTGAAGTTTGTCAATAAATCATCAGGACTTAGAGAAATGAGATGGTGGATACTCGATTTCTTTGGAGGTTAATCTTATGAGGGCAGTGCCCATCTCCCTTACAGTTTTACCTTCGCTAATCATGAACTGGATCAAGTACCCGTTCACAGCTGAGTAGACTGGAGGCCGCTGGCATGAAATGTGTCGCCGAATCAGGGTTGAATTCGTCTGTTGTGTCGCTAACGCGTAGTCGCAAACGGGAAACAAACCGAAACGCGCGAACAGAAATGACGAGTGATCGCCGCGTCGTGAAGCGAGGTAGTATGTTGTGTACCGTACTTTATAGAATAAACTCGTCCGATGAACGATAAACATGTAGCTCTTGCTACAGCAAGAACCATCGGATGCAGTTTAAGTTTTATTGGTGGGAATATGCCCCATGCTTCTGTCACATACTACAATATCTTGATCTTACCAAAACATGCAAACGAAAGATCTTCTGTAACGAGTTCCAGTCAGTGTTGTTGATAGTCGGCGGTGGCCATTTTCCCTTCGCTTGCCAGACTCCCCTAAAGGGGCAGAGCTTAATTAACGCCTGGCGATGCCTAGAGTGCAGAGGTCTGTTCTCCAGTTAAAACGATGGAGTACTTAGTTTATGTTCGAAGTCTCGACTGAACAATTGCTTTATCAGTTTGCATCTATTTATGACTGTTTTGTTGCGTTTACATCTTATTTGGTGTAGAAAAAGATATGCCAGTAAAATCTGAATTAATTCCTAATTGATTTAACGTCAGATTTGTGCAGTTAAAGGTTTCGTACCGATTAGTGACGGTGGTTCTCGTGAGCGATACGACACTCGTGCAGGGAGACGAGAAGTCGGCGGCTAACCCTTTGTCATGCTATCAAAACAAAAACTTAACCTTTTGGCTCCCTCACCCTATCCACCAGCTTCCTGCAGGAAGCTGGTCGATAGGGTGGAGGAGTCAAAGGGTTAAGTTTCTGCAGTTGCTGGATAAGGTGCGGGAGTCAAAGGGTTAATCTGTGAGCTAGCCGTGTCAGATACTACTGTGACCTGTCAAGCATGCGGCCGTTTTATACGAGAAAGTAAGCGATACAGTAGGCCTACTCATTGAAAGGGATTGTTAGACGACCAGTCTTTTCCCGTCTGTCTTTCTCTGGTGTTTGTCTTTTCTGACTTTTTGTTCTATTTTGTTGTTTTTTTTCTTAATTTTTTTCTTCTATTTCTGTCTTTTTTCCAGGGATTTTCATGGTGCGTCTTGAAGGCATCCATACTGATAAATGCTTTCAGACCGATACATCGGTTCTTTGGTCCAAGAACCGCGAAGTCGGGAGCCAAATTGGCAGGGCTTTCCGGGCTGTGCTGTGCATGTACGTGTGAGAGAGAGAGAGAGGGGGGGGGAGAGAAGAGAGAGAGAGAGAGCCCAAGTCAGTTATTATTTAGGGGAAAAATGTTCAACCACATTAAAATCAAAGTGAGTCATCAACAACATTTTGCCAAATTGTTTCAGTTACATGCAAATATGCAAGACTACAAACGCGTACCAAAAATCACCGATAAAACAAGAGCCATATAAAGGTCACAAGGTCTAGATTTTGAGTCACACTGCACTACTAGTATTACGACGACTACGTCTACTGCTACCGTTATTCTACTACTGCAAGTCACACTGCTACTACTAGTATTACGACGACTACATCTACTGCTACCGTTATTCTACTACTGCAAGTCACACTACTACTACTAGTATTACGACGACTACTTCTACTGCTACGATTATTCTACTACTGCAAGTCACAATACTACTACTAGTATTACGACGACTACATCTACTGCTACCGTTATTCTACTACTGCAAGTCATACTGCTACTACTAGTATTACGACGACTACTTCTACTGCTACGATTATTCTACTACTACTACAACTGCTGCTACTACTACTACTGCTGCTGCTGTTGCTGCTACTATTTCTACTACTGCAACTATTTCTACTTCTGCTTCTACTACTACTACTTCTACTACTACTATTGTTACTACTAGTACTGCTACTTCTGCTACTGCTACAAACATATACTACTACTACTGTTGGTGCTGCTACTATTGTTACTTCTAGAACTACTGGAGCTGTGAAGACGTAATGGGACGCACATGGATTTCCACTGGGAGACCGTTTGGAGCTTATTTCTTGCAAGATGTGGTACAATGCCAAAACCTGGCCAGCTGTGCAGGTTAATGACGTCTGCCCTGTTTATGTTGGATTCCGATGATATGGCATTTGTGTTTATATATATATATATATATATATATATATATATATATATATATGTGTGTGGGGTGGGTGGTGGTGATGGTCGTCGTCGTTGTCGTTGAGGACTCGCGAATGAAAATGCTTTGAAGACAAGAGTGTCAGTTTCAAGGTCACACGGGCAGAGTTGAGAAATGTGTGTAAACAGCGCTTTCTCAGGAACTGCTGCCAATGTTGACATTTTGTTTTCACTGTTGTGACAGTCTACCATTGTCTTCGCCTCACGTCAAGTCACGTCAAGCTGAAGCTTCTTCAAGGTCACAGTGACCTTGAGAAGTAGTAAATATGTTTTTGTTTGTTTAACGCTTCCAGTCGACTGACCCAGACCATTTGTCTTAAACGTTTTAATGTATCAGATCATATAGTGCTTAGTTTGAACAACCCCCAAGAACAGACCAGAAATCTTTGCGAACGTACATTTTCTGTCTTTAGACGGGCGTACGACGACACACCTGTAGATATCAAAAAGTGCGCCCGTGTGTCAGCACTCTAAGTGTTATTATTTCATTGTAGCCGCGTAGGGGTCGTTGATGTTTTCTTCCCACCGCAAGAGTCTGCACTCTGAGTCTCTGTCTTGAATCTCTGTCTCTGTCTGTCTCTCCGTCAATGTCTCTGTCCGTCCGTCCATCTGTCTCTTTTTCTCTCTCTCGCTGTGTCTGTCTTTCTGTCTGTCTGTCTCTCTGTTTGTCTGTCTGTCTGTCTGTCTGTCTCTCCCCCCCCCCCCCCTGCATCTCAACCTCTCTGCTTTTGTAAAGCGCTCGACCAATTGGGGTATAAAAGTCAAAATTGTATTACAAGTCATTTTTATAACCTCTTTCACATTGTACAGGTTATGGTTCATCTGCTCATGTGGTACGTGTAGAGTAGCAGGGATTAGCTGTAAGACAGCTCCAACGGGGTCTAATAGTAGTAGTAGTTGAGGGCTGGCTCGTAGCTAGGCCTTCTGGCCTTTAACGCCCTATCTTTTTTGTTTTACGCTTTCTCTCGGGTCTGAAAAGCATGCCTTAATATTCATACTTGAGCAAATCTGCTTCAGTCTATTTTTTTAAATAAAATTTTGATTCTGCGTCATCGTCCAGAAATTTTAGTAGTAGTAATGCCACTATCCTTGAGTAAAAAAAGTGTTTGAAGTTTGAACAAAAAAGTGTGTGTGTCTATCATTCCGTCTGTCCCTCGCCGTTTCTGCTCTGTCTTCTGTCTTGTCTCTCAAGGAGACTGAGAAAGGAATGTTGGTTGTGTAACGGTCGGCTCTCTCTCTTCTCTCTCTCTCTCTCTCTCTCTCTCTCTCTCTCTCTCTCTCTCTCTCTCTCTCTCTCTCTCTCTCTCAGGAGACAGAGAAAGGAATGTTGGTTGTTTAACGGTCGAAGAGTGTTCTTTCTGTGAATGTCTGCATTCTTGAGAGTGTTTCTTTCTTGCTTGCTTACAGACCGCGCACTTTACCCGTGTCACACTGACCTGCTTTCTGGTGCTTCGCTGTTTCTTTTCCACATTGTCACTGATGGCAGTTTGGGGTGGGGGTGGGAGAGGTAGAGAAGGGGTGCAGTGGGAATAGTTGGGGATTATTTCTTACCCCCAATTCTTTTTGTCTTTCCATGTTTCCATGTTTTTGAGGTTTTCATATCGAATTCTTGAGGATTTTTGTGTGTGTGAAGTGTGTGTGTGTGTATGTGTTGTGTGTGTGTGTGTTGTGTGTGTGTGTGTTGTGTGTGTGGTGGTGTGTGGTGTGTGTGTGTGTGTGGTGTGTGTGTGTGTGTGTGTGTGTGTGTTGTGTGTGTGTGTGTGTGTGTGTGTGTGTTTTGTGTGTGTGTGTGTGTGTGTGTGTGTGTGTGTGTGTGTGTGTGTGTGTGAGATAGAAATTTGCTGCCAGATTTACTCAGTTGTTTTTGGATGGATCTCTCCCGAACTGATTTGGTCAAAGGTATGAACAGTTCAGTTGTTCAGAGTGTATACATTTGGAATCACGGCACCGAGGTTAAGATTACATGGACAAAAAGTAAGTGAACAGCATTTTCTAAAGAGCTGTTTTCATTTATTCGCGGGATGTATAGTTATATTTCATCGGCTTCTTTCTTCAAGTTCCCTTTGACATTGAGAGGTGCATATGTAGATTTTCTATCATTATTTTGTATAAAGAGGGTGATTGTCAGACTGGCTTGACTGCTTCTTTCATATTGTTTCTTTCTGTCTGTCTTTTTTCTCCACCCATCATCCTTCCTTCTCCTTCCGGTTTTTTTCTTCTTTCCTTTCTTTCACTTCTACCCTTTTATTCATTCATTATTCCATGTTCTTTCTCAGGGTTTTCCCCATTTTCTTTCTTTTTTTTTCCAATTTATTTCAGGTCAAGAACCATTGTCAGATTAACAAATATGGCATTGAGTTTTTTTCTCTGTCTTTTTCTTTCATCCTTCTCCCCCCCCCCCCCCCCACCCCACAGCTGTGGAGGCGGCTGACAACAAGCATTTGCCGGAGTCAGGGTGGACCCCGAGTAGTGAGAGTGGAAGGCAGGAGCTGTATCTGTTCGCCTTCTGGCCTCTGTAAGGAATGCTGACTTTACGTAAAACATGCAGACTGTTCTTTCTGTGAATGTCTGCCTCCTCCAGTCTGGTCACCCTGACCTTGCGCCTTGCTTCTCACGGTGCGCGGGCTGGCGGCTGTTCCGATAGATTCGTGGACTCAAAATCTCACGTATAGAGTTCAATCCCAGCCCTCAAAAACAACAACAACAGCGACAACAAAACAACAACAACAACAATAACAAAAAACTGAACCAAACCAACCAAACAAACCAACCAAACAAACGAACGAACAAATAAACAAAAAAAAACCCCAAAAAACAAAC
>JAPXFY010000019.1:26166033-26188533 GCA_030674185.1 Monoplex corrugatus
TTATCCCTGTCTGTCTTTCTGTCAGTCTATCCTGTCTTTGTCTTTCTGTCATCTATCCCTGTCTTTTGTCTTTCTGTCAGTTCTATCCTGTCTTGTCTTTCTGTCAGTCTCTATCCCTGTTTTTGTCTTTCTGTCAGTCTATCCCTGTCTTTGTCTTTCTGTCAGTCTATCCCTGTCTTTGTCTTTCTGTCAGTCTATCCCTGTTTTTGTCTTTCTGTCAGTCTTATCCTGTCTTTGTCTTTCTGTCAGTCTATCCCTGTTCTTTGTCTTTCTGTCAGTCTTATCCCTGTCTTTTGTCTTTCTGTCAGTTCTATCCCTGTCTTTGTCTTTCTGTCTCTATACCCTGTCTTTGTCTTTCTGTCAGTCTTATCTCCTGTCTGTCTTTCTGTCAGTCTTACCTGTCTTTGTCTTTCTGTCAGTTCTATCCCTGTCTTTGTCTTTCTGTCAGTCTATCCCTGTCTTTGTCTTTCTGTCTCTATCCCTGTCTTTGTCTTTCTGTCATCTATCCCTGTTTGTCTTTCTGTCATCTATCCCTGTTTTGTCTTTTGTCAGTCTATCCCTGTCTTTGTCTTTCTGTCAGTCTATCCCTGTCTTTGTTCTTTCTGTCAGTCTCTATCCCTGTCTTTGTCTTTCTGTCTCTATCCCTGTCTTTGTCTTTCTGTCTTCTATCCCTGTCTTTGTCTTTCTGTCTCTATCCCTGTCTTTGTCTTTCTGTCAGTCTATCCCTGTCTTTGTCTTTCTGTCTCTATCCCTGTTCTTTGTCTTTCTGTCTCTATCCTGTCTTTGTCTTTCTGTCAGTCTATCCCTGTGTCTTTGTCTTTCTGTCTCTATCCCTGTCTTTGTCTTTCTGTCAGTCTATCCCTGTCTTTGTCTTTCTGTCAGTCTATCCCTGTCTGTCTTTCTGTCAGTCTTTCCCTGTCTTTGTCTTTCTGTCAGTCTCTATCCCTGTCTTTGTCTTTCTGTCAGTCTCTATCCCTGTTTTTGTCTTTCTGTCAGTCTATCCCTGTCTTTGTATTTCTGTCAGTCTATCCCTGTTTTTGTCTTTCTGTCAGTCTCTATCCCTGTTTTTGTCTTTCTGTCAGTCTATCCCTGTCTTTGTCTTTCTGTCAGTCTCTATCCCTGTTTTTGTATTCTGTCAGTCTCTATCCCTGTTTTTGTCTTTCTGTCAGTCTCTATCCCTGTTTTGTCTTTCTGTCAGTCTCTATCCCTGTTTTTTGTCTTTCTGTCAGTCTCTATCCCTGTTTTGTCTTTCTGTCAGTCTCTATCCCTGTTTTTTGTCTTTCTGTCAGTCTCTATCCCTGTTTTTGTCTTTCTGTCAGTCTCTATCCGTGTCTTTGTCTTTCTGTCAGTCTCTATCCGTGTCTTTGTCTTTCTGTCAGTCTCTATCCGTGTCTTTGTCTTTCTGTCAGTCTCTATCCGTGTCTTTGTCTTTCTGTCAGTCTCTATCCCTGTTTTTGTCTTTCTGTCAGTCTATCCCTGTCTTTGTCTTTCTGTCAGTCTCTATCCATGTCTTTGTCTTTCTGTCAGTCTCTATCCGTGTCTTTGTCTTTCTGTCAGTCTCTATCCCTGTTTGTTTTCTGTCAGTCTATCCATGTCTTTGTCTTTCTGTCTCTGTCCATGTCTTTGTCTTTCTGTCTCTGTCCATGTCTTTGTCTTTCTGTCTCTGTCCATGTCTTTGTCTTTCTGTCTGTCTCTATCCATGTCTTTGTCTTTCTGTCTCTGTCCATGTCTTTGTCTTTCTGTCTGTCTCTATCCATGTCTTTGTCTTTCTGTCTGTCCATGTCTTTGTCTTTCTGTCAGTCTCTATCCATGTCTTTGTCTTTCTGTCTCTGTCCATGTCTTTGTCTTTCTGTCTGTCTCTATCCATGTCTTTGTCTTTCTGTCTCTGTCCATGTCTTTGTCTTTCTGTCTGTCTCTATCCATGTCTTTGTCTCTCTGTCACTCTATCCCTTTGTTTTTCTGTCAGTCTCTATCCCTTTGTTTTCTGTCAGTCTCTATCCCTTTGTTTTTCTGTCAGTCTCTATCCCTGTCTTTGTCTTTCTGTCAGTCTCTATCCATGTCTTCGTCTTTCTGTCAGTCTCTATCCGTGTCTTTGTCTTTCTGTCAGTCTCGTGTCTCTTGTGCATCTTTGTCTGATAATCTTTCTCTGTCTCTCTTTGCCCCCCCCCCCCCCTCGTCTTTCTCTGTGTCTGGCTCTGTCTGACAGTCTTTCTCCCTGTCTCTCTCTCTGCCGTCTCCTTCCCCCTCTCTCTGTTTCTCTCTCTCTCCACCATCCTCTCTTTTCTTTGTCTTTATTCCTTTCCACCTCTCTTTCTCTCTCAGGCTCTGTCTCTGTCCGTCAGTCTCTCCTTTCTCGCTGTGTCTGGGTGCCTGTCTCTCCTCGCTCCTTCTCTGTCTATCTCTCAGAAGCCTTCATCCTCACCTTGACCCGAAATTTAAAAAAAATGCACCGATAGGTTTGAGCTGGTCTGCTTATTGTTTTCTGTCTTCAGTTACTAAGGCTTACTATGTGCCTGCGTAACATTGTATACACGGTAGATGAAATCAAGCAAACATACACATTACACGTGATTCCTTCCAAAAATTCACCACCTCACTCTCTTCCACTTCACTGGGTCCCAGTTAGTGTTGTTTGATTGTCCATAATGTGTGTGTGTGTGTGTGTGTGTGCGCGTGCGTGCGTGCGTGCGTGCGTGTGCGTGCGCGTGCGTGTGCATGCGAGGTGTGTGTGTGTATGTAAAAGGAGATAAATAGAATAGTTAAATAAAAGTACAGTTAGACTGAAAGTTCAGAGAGAGAGAGAGAGAGAGAGACTCGCCTGGGAAAATGTCAGCTGCACATGATAGCATCGTCAGCCAATCGAATAAAGTATTGGGGCAGGGGAGGCAATTCATGCTGCGTCGGAAAGATACGCGCCATTCCCTGCAGCGATGCTGGCCCCTGATTTATCAGTTCGTGCCTTCACTCACACTGCAGATAGTCTTGTACTCGATCTTTTTTTTTAAAAGGTATTCTCACCTTCCAAAAGGACTTTATCGTGAAGATTAACATCTATAAAAGTTCCTTGCTCGTAGAAGGTGGGGGGAAATCGGTGTCTGTCTGTATCTCAAAGAATTTCATACAAATTCAATACGTTCCGAGTGCAAATGTATTCTTTTGTCACCTACTTGTCTCAAGGACCACCCCAAAATGTCCATCCCTGCCCTACTCTTCGTTTTGTTTCTGATACCATTTGTTTACAAAATCCTCTGTACAGATGTTCTACATTCAGTTGCTGTTCATTTTCAGCGTCTGGCCCATACAGTTCGAAACTACCTTTCACTATCTCTTCGACATTTTCTTCCTTCAAATCTAAGTTAACCCTTTGACTCCCGCACCCTGTCCACCAACTGCAAAAATTTAACCCTTTGATTCCCGCACCTCATCCACCAACTGCAAAAACTTAACCCTTTGATTCCCGCACCTCATCCACCAACTGCAAAAACTTAACCCTTTGACTATCTCATCCTGTCTACCAGCTTCCTGCAGGAAGCTGGTGGATAGCGTCTGGGAATCAAGAGGTTAAGTTTTTGCTTTGGTGGCATAGTTGACAATGCAGGATGCTGGTGGACAGGGTGCGGGAGTCAAAGTGTTAAAGATATCATATTTGTCAAGCAGTGATTTCTTCAGCGATCCGCCTAAATCTTTCCCCCTCAACCCCGTCTCGTCTTGTTTAACCCGTTTTAGTATGCCTGTGCTTGCTTCTATACCCTTATTATATTTTTGACACTGTGGATGTTATACACAATATATTTAGCGCGTTATAAATAGCGTTATCAAGTGAAAACTTACGATTTTTATATTACAAGAGCTGAAAACATTTTATTTTTTAATGATGATGATGATGACGATGTTGATAATAACGTGTGTGATTGTGTGGTACATGTGAACAAAAGGTGTCGGGAACGGGTCTCTAATAACTGTGAAAATAAACCCGGGCCAAACGGAAAATCGTCACTGCATAATGTGAAGTTCATAAACGCGAATACCTCCTTCCCGCTTTTTGTGTGTTGGTTCCAATGTTAAACCGTCATCGCGAGGATTTCTCGCCTGGTTATGGACAGAGTTACTAAATTAGGATGACACTTTAGTTTGTATTTATTTGTTTACTCATGTATATTTATTTATTTATTGTCTCAATGTGGAACTCGGGATTCTGTCTCAGGGGAGAGTGCATCTCCGCTGTACAGCGCCACCCATTTTTCTCTTTTCTCGTGTACAGGTATGAGCGTGTTTCTATGCAAGTGTATTTTTGTAGAGACTGTTGGCAGGGACAGCAGTGTTGTTGCTGTGGGACTTGTGGCGTGCACTGAGTGCATGCAGCACACGGGGTCTCGGTGTATCGTATCGTCCCAACAATTAGCACATAGACCACCAGGTAACATCTAATGGAGAAAAATCCTGCTCACTTCGTGATCAAATCCTAGTTTGTCGCTAACGAGGCAGATGTTTGAACAACAAGGCCACGACACTGTACATATTAAGACTATGAAAGAACAGTGACGGCGTAAGTTTCTAAAACAGCAAGCAGTTTTTTTTCTAGGTAGATATGGTGGTATGTGCCTCTGGGGCACTGGCTAGTAATAAAGACATGTTTCAGTTTCTCAAGATGACATCTCCGCGCTCGGAACAAATTCCACATGCGCTAACGTCACAGGGCCACTTGTATGGTGATAACCGTGGCACGAGCCTTAAGCCTGCACACAAACCCGTGAGCTGGCCGGGTCCTGAGGCCCAACCGAGATTATGTTTTTTACCTAGTCTGTATTTTATACTGGTATTTTATCAGCCTACTACTAGAATAATCTTGGTTACATGTAAATGACATGTGTATGTGTGTATCTTACCTTCAAAAATAGACATAACATAAATATAAAGTAAATGAATAAATAATTAAAGGTCTGAATCACAACACAACTAGCTATTCTATATAAACTCGTCTCACGTGACAGACTCCCCCCCCCCCCCCCCCCCACCAGTCAAGACATGAAAAAACCTGTTGCCGGTGCAGCAGCCTTCACCAATCCACGACAGCAGTGTGAACCAAAGAAAAGGCTTGTGTTTGTACTGTTTCCATGCAGTGTAGTGTTTGTTTTTCTGCAAGTTGCCGGAGAGAAGCACCACTTCTTTTTCTGCGTGTATTTTGGTTTACATGTGACATGGAATTGCTTTTCTGTTGCAAGGGAAAGACGCATTATTTGTTGCCACGAGTACTTTTAGTAAAAGTACGCTATGTTGTAATGAAATAAGTGGGATTTTTCGAGTGTTGTTCAGGTGGTGGAGGTGGAGGTGTGGGGTGGTGGTGGTGGTGGTGGTGGTGGTGGTGGTGTGTGGGGTGTGTGTGTGTGTGTGTGTTGTGTGTGTGTGTGTGTGTGTGTGTGTGTGGGTTTTCGTGTGTGCGCATGAAAACAAAGATAGAAAGAACCTCTCCCTTCCCCACACACAAAACTGTCCCATACTGAGCGTAGGCTGGCGGAACCCCAGGTCAGAGCAGGGTTTTCCCCCTTTTTCTCCAAACTCGAGTTGGCTTCGGCAGTCTGATAAAATTCTTTCCTGAAAAGTTGGCTGGCTGGTTTGGCCAGAAGAAATCTCTCTCTCTCTCTCTCTCTGTATATATTGTGTGTGTGTGTGTGAGAGAGAGAGAGAGAGAGAAGAGAGAGAGAGAGAGAGAGAAGAGAGAGAGAGAGAGAGAAGAGAGAGAGAGAGAGAGAAGAAAAAGAAGAAGAAGAAAATGTCCGAGCCATCCAAACAGTTTTTCATTTTGACACCAAATTCATTTGAAAAAAAAAAAGTCAGAGTTTATACTGCTTAAGAGGTTTCTCGAAAAAGCGTCAGGTAAAACAAATCTTGACATGAACCAAAGACATTGATAGAGTCACACCAGTGAAATCAGAATGTAAATATTATCAAAAGTTTCTGAGATAGTGCTATTCACACGCGTTCCTATAAAAAGTGCTGGTTTTATGTTGTTGGGATTTATGTTTGTTTTTGGTCTGTGTGACTTCTAGACTTACAGTTCGAAACTTCTCTGCGGTTCAAACCCTAGACCCAGCTTTGGTAAAGATCCATTAAGAGACATCTGAGAAAATCTTGGTGACAATTTTTTGCAACATAATCTTATATACATAGACACAGGCACACAGAGCCAAACAGACACATACACACAGGCAGACACAGATAGACAGACAACACACAGACACACACAGAGACACACAGACACATACAGACGGACAGACACAGACACACACACAGACACAGACACACAGACACAGACACACACACACGCACACACACAACACACACACACACACACACACCACACACACACACACACACACCACACACACACAACACACACACACACACACACACACCACACCACACGCACACACACCCCTACGGTCGATGTGAAAAATCCCGAGTAGTAAAAAAAAGCAAGATTGAAAAAAAAAAAAAAAAAAAAGACAGTGGGTGGGTGTTTGTCCAATAACACCAAGATAGTAGGGGAATGAAGTGGTAGAGACCTTTGTTTTATTGGGGGCCAACATTATGAAGGTAGTGCACATATCTCCCCAGCTGCTCGCTGAACAAGGGTCACAGTGGGTCGAGTGGAGACTGCGTCTACTGGAGCCAGATCCAAACCCTTGCAATCAGGTTGGACAGAGGACCTGTGCCACAACAACTAGGCCTCATATGGACTCGGTCATCTTATTTGATGCCCCTGTGGAGGTGCCAGGGGCTCTTTCAATACGAATAGTATCCCACTTTCTGGAAATTCTGTTTTAGAAATGTCTTCTTTTCCTTGCTTTCTTTCGTCCTTGTTCCTTCGCTTTCTGTCATTTCTTCCTATTAGTTTCTGCCTTGCTAGCCCATTCACATGTCTGTGTTCGATTAAATCTTACGCTTTTTCTCTTAGTATTGATTATTGGCTACATATATTAAGTGCATTTTTGGCTCTAGGGAAAGCAGATATGCGGAAGCGATTTTAGGTAATTTAGACCTGTTTTTATATATGTTTTAGTGTCCTTAGTTATGTTTAAAATTGTATTCAGGAATATTTTTTAAATCACCAGCGCGATGAATTGGATTGAGTGGTCAACGCCAGGGGCATCTCCTTAAATTATGTGCGCAAATGCATTGATATGTGTACTTTATTGTCTTTTCCTGTTTTTTCCTGTTTAAGTATTGTATGTTTTGAAGCGGTTATAGCCATTGTATAGTTCTATGCAGTCGGCTGGGCTTTAAACAAAAATAACAAAATAACCAATCTTAGTGTATGTGTGGGTAGTGGGTGAGGGTGAGTGGGTGGATGTTTTTCTTATCTCCTGCCTTGTTTCTCCCCCACCTCTTTATGGCACGTGCAATCTGTGCCCTGTAGTGGCAGGGAGATAGGTTTTGGCACAAATCGTGTAGCATGCTGTACGCGTCACTGTGTGTTCGGCCAACGCTTCAGTCCTTGTCTTCCTGCTGCTGCTGATAAGAGACGGACCGCAGTATCGTGAACTGCTGGCACCACAGGTAGAAATTTTGCCAAAAAATGAGTTTTTTTCAACAAACACAGTAACTTTTTGTTTGAAACCGGATATTGCAGTTTGATTAAACGTGTCCTTTAAGGCGTCCATAAGGAACATCGGAGTTATCCGTTCTGTGAAAAACGGCATTCGTTAAGGGAAAAAGGTCCCTCAAAATTTAGTATCATAACTTTGCCATGTTGTGTCGGCCAACTAATTCGGCTATAGCCTTGATAATTTGCAGTAAGCTCGGTAAGATTCTTTATTGTAGTATGATATCCTTAATTTTCCTGTGAAATTTGTGAAAATGACTGAAAAAAAAAAAGAAATAAAAATGTAAAAATGCGGAAGTGCAAAGAATACTACATAGTGGAGACCTCACTCCCACTTAACTACAAGCGACTGAGGTGCAGTATTTTGTATACATGATAGGCATGGGAACATGTATTGCACGAAGCACTGGCTTTAATAATAATAATTACAATATTTATATAGCGCAAAATCTTGATAAAATCAAATCTAAGCGCTGAAACAGACACACACGCACGCACGCACGTACGCACGCACACACACGCACGCACGCACGCACGCACGCACACACACACACACACACACACACACACACACACACACACACACACACACGCATGGCTATAAATGGGGAGAAAGAATAAAAGCAATAAAAGCAAGAATAAAAGCAATGGAAAATTATAGAGAGCATATCATATACAATTATATATTATAACAATGTGATTCCCCTCCGAGCGGAGACAGGCTGCAGAGGGGGGGGGGGGGGGGGGGGGGGTTGAGTGAGGTTAGGATTTTATGCAGAGGAGAAAAGGTGAGTTTTGAGAGCGGACTTGAAGGAGACAAAACTTTGTCGTGGGGCTGTAAATTTGTGTGGTACCGCCTGAACAAATTTATAAAATAATTCAGCTAAAAATGCAGATTACATAGCCCCATGAATAAGCTGGTATCAAACATGGGCACAATATTTTGCTGCACACCAAAGGCACTAGACCTGGCAGTATTTGTGCAAATTTTGGTGAAAATGTATTCATAATCAAAGAAAATAAGTGGAAAAGAGTGTGTGCACATCTCGTTTTTTGGCAACTTCCGCCATCAAAATGTCCTACCTGAACACAGCTGATATCACCGGCCTGATATGGGTGGCCCTTCCTGACTGCGTGCTGTACAGATGTGCTTGTTTTACGGACTGTTTTGTTTATTGCTTGATAATTACTTCCCCCAACTGGTTTGGGCAGATCTATAACTCCACAGAAAGTTTCTAATTCAAATCTGTCAGCTCATGCATCCGATGGCAAATGCCGCTGTTCGATTTACTAAAATGACAGCAGAATTGCCAGGATGAAAACAAACAAACAAACAAACAAAACTGGCTGCCTATTTTTGCAGTGCCTGTTGATAATGGAAAGCAAAAGTACTTGGCAGGCCTTTTCTTTCTGCTTCATACAGCTGCACTGATGATGACAGTGACCGCACACTAAATTTGATGAAATATTTTCTAAGATCTTGATATCAGCTTCCTGTTCCCCACTGGTGCCTCCACCCCCACATTCACTTCACAACAATCTTCATTGTCTTCGTTGCCACTGTCTGACTCCTTTTCTTCTTCACAATCCGATTATACAAGCCGGGTCCTGTAGTTTCTGCTCTGATCGAATTGGCGTGTCCCGTAAACTGTCAGCGTCACTGTTTGAACTGACAATTATCTGTTTTGCTTAACAAAATTTCTGCGGTTGTACAACATTGCTGTCACTGGTTTCATTCCCTTTTGTGTACCGATTTACACAAAGCCTTTGTTTTTTGGGCTTAGTAGGCCGTACTTGCGATAACTTGGCATATTTGCACCAAAACAAACCTCTCGGCACGATACACACCGATACACACCAAACCTGAATGGAAAATTTCAAACACGTGGTTGAACAGCCACCATACTCTGTCGGAAGACAGGGAGTGCGCATTACTTTCAGTTAGCACGGCGAGCAGTCGTTGTATATCGGCAGTGCATGGTAGTGAATAAAATGTTGTTTTCAGTCATCTGGGCCGCCATTTTAAATGTGTGGACGGATACCCATATCCTCTTTGGAGACAAATATTTTAAATTTGTGCTCTTGTGAGTAAAACAAAATTATACCACATGAAAGATGAATGATTCCTGAATAGAATGAACAATAATAAATCAGTGTATCTCACAAACAATTTTAATGATTCCTGAATAGAATGAACTATGATAAATCAGTGTATCTAACAAATAATTTTTTGGCAAAAATTTGGGTCACTCTGTCTGGCATAACTGAGGTGAAAGTGTCACATGTCGGAAACAAATGGACAACTATCATTTATATGAAGCGTGTCTGCCATTGTGATTGCTGTCTGATGAAGTATGAAGCTAAACAGTAACAACAACAAAACCAAATTTACAACCAAAAAAAAAAAAAAAGAGAAGAAATGTCAACTCATACTATCGTGAACAAAAGCCGTATTACATGAAAAGAATTTTAATCTTTGAACCTCTTAGCACAGTTCAAAATATCTCATAAGAATTATACAGCTATAAAAACTTTTAAATTTTTAAATTTTCTCCCTCCCCCCTATCTCTCACACAACAAGGTTCATTAACAAGTACACTCTCAAACACACTCACACGCACACACACACACACACACGCGCGCGCGCACACACACACACACACACACACACACGCGCACGCACGCACGCACGCACACACACACACACACACACACACACACACACACACACACACACACACACACGCACACGATGGTGAGAACTACAGAAATGAGAGGGGATTTTTTTTTCAAAGAGTAGGGATGGGAAAGGACTGGTAGGAGAGAAGGACGGAGGAAGTTGAACGGTCTGCAACTTAATTGTGTGTGGTGGTTTCGGCTTGCCATTGATAATTGGTTACGATGGGAATTGAGGGTGTGTTGATTGCATAGGCTGGGTCCATAGGTAAGAGAGGAAAAGACCTTCGGGTTGAAGTAAGGATAAAAAGAGAACTTGTTTGAAACTGAAATATTTTCTTCATTTAGAATAAAATGTAATTGTTTATTTTATTCGAGGGAAAATTCGCTAAACATAGATGTCAAAGTTTAAGGTGTGTGTTTGTGTGCGTGTGTGTGTGCGTGCGTGTGTGTGTGCGCACGCGTGTGCGTATGTGTGTATTTTAGGGTGGACGTGGAGTATCTGGTCCCCCCCTCTCGTCTGTTTCTGGTTCTAAATGACAGGATCAGGGTTTAATTTGTTTACTGTTTGATAGATTTCTGCATCAGTCACATTTACGTTTCGTATCAATTGCCCAGGATCAGCTGAAAACCTTTTCCTAGAGCTTTGCACAGTGAAGCTTGGAGTTTAGAATTTATTCAAGAAGGATTTATCTCGCTAGGACAGCTCCTTGGGCACTCCGCCCAGTCTGACATCTGTTATCTGGGAGATACCATGAGCTTCAGTGCGCGAAACCCTAGCTATGCGCTGGCAAGGTCTTGAAATGGAAAGGGATGGTGGGGTAAGTGGTGGGGGGGGGGGAGGAATAGAATGCATAAACATTAAGCTGATACGACCAGAATGATAGGAGCATTAAGAACAAAGGTTATACACTGTAGCATACATTTCTTGCTTGCAAGTGTCCTTACCGATAGGAAAAGTGTCCTGCGTCATGTAAATTTATTGCGCTGCACCCAGATCCACATACGCTGAGTATAAATCAACAGTGTAGACAGAGCTTAACCAAACCTGACGTGGAGCAATGCTGGAAAGAGGGTCAAGGATAGACAGGTATGGAAGTCGATCGTCGCTGTTTTACGCCCTGGAGAGAGGATAAAAGAGGGTGATGGGACAGTAAAATGATTACAACTGATTACAATTAATTAAATCCAAAACAAGTGTGACCGCCCGCCGTCAAGCAAACAAGAACCAGAATCGGAACGCGTATTTAAATAATGCAACCAGAAAAGGCTGGTGCAAATTTTCAGCCAAACTTAAACGTACGACCACGAAAGAACAAATAATAAACAAAAATTAGGAGAAAAAGACCAAAACTTCCCTGCTGCCTCGTAAAAGACTGAAATGAAACATAATATGTATGTGAGTAATAGGAATTAAAGCGTCATTGTCATCACTGCTGTCATGAAATCATCATGACTTTGACAACATCGTCCAAGATTCTGTGGTCATGGTCTGGTGACTCCAGTTTCGGTTTGTTCATTCACTTTCAAGTCTGCAGTAAATTTGTGTCAGTGTCTTGTAGCGGCTGTCATGGGGCTGTCACCATTACTGAGCGAAGACTGATCGCGTAGTGGGCTCCCTAGACGCTGTCCTTGTGTTTGTCATTTGGTTTTTATGCCATTGGTCTTGCTGTTTAAAATCCTTTTAAAAAATGAGTGTGTGTGTGTGCTGTGTGTGTGTGTGTGGGGGGGGGGGGTAGTGATGGGAAGGGCGATAAAGAATGCTTGTAAATGTCACTTGATTTTTTTCAAAGGAGGTGATACCGGCGTTGCTCGATTTGACATTCAGCAATAGACAGACGTGCGGCTGTGTTGGTTGGGAACACTGAGAAAGCTTCCAAAACTTGGCGCTTGATTTTGATCAGCTGCTGTTAACGGTGACTGTATACTGCCAGTTGTTTTTTCTCACACACTGTGAGTTTCTGAAGAGAGGAATACCAGGGGAAGGTCATTTCAAGAAGGATGAACAGGAAGGGGGGATGGAGAGTGGGAGAATAGAAAAGATACTTTCGTTGTTTTGAGACAGTCCTTGTAATGACAGGGGGTATGATGAACCCTCCCATCAGTCCATCGGGTTACTAGGCAATCTGTATTCATCAAGTGGTGTGGGTCTTCATGTGGGATGGAACACCAGTCTTGGAGGCACACATTCTTATGGAGGCGCTGCGGCCTAGGTTCTGCTTCAGCTGGCCCATGTGTTTGAAAGCAGCTGTTGTGCGCTGTCCAGATGTGATTGTGTCCTGTGTGCACGTCCAGCTGTCGCCAGCATGCTCTGTTGTGGGCAGTGTCTTTCAAGTTGGTGGTGTTAAGACCACAGCTAATGATGCGGGCCTTCAGAGTGCTCTTGTGTCGCTTTACTGGTCTTCTCAGGTCATGGTGCATTTGCTCAAGCTCTTTTAACAGGAATACCTTTGAAATGCGATTGTCTTCCATACTGACTGTGTGTCCTGTCCTGTCCAAAGCTGGTATATTGTTGAGTTTAACATTATACAAAATTATACACTGCAGGTCACACCTCTTGAGAACTTGAAGGTTGGACACTCGGTCTTGGCACATGATGTAGATGTTGTGCAGACATCTTTGTTGGAATCGTCCCAGCTGCCTAATGTATCATCAGTACGTAGTCTAGGTTTGGCAACAGCACAACAGGGCGTTCAGGACAATCGCTTTGTAAACAGCAAACTTCGTGGCTGAGCTTGATGCCTGGTTTAATCTCCTTATTTATGTTACTTTTTCTCAACATTTGGCTTGTTCGACTGATTTATGATGATAGTTGGTTCTATTTTACTCCTTGTCTCCCCCCCCCCCCCCCCCCCCCCCCCCGCGCCCTCTTCTCCGTGTGTGTGTATGTACGAGTTTATGCGTTTGTAATTGTGCGTGTGTGTATGTGCGTGCATACGTGCGTGCGTGCATTTGTGTAAGTGTGTTGAGTGTGTGTGTGTGTGTGTGTGTGTGTGTGTGTGTGTGTGTGTGTGTGTGAGTGTGTGTGTATGTATGTGTGTGTGTGTGTGTGTGTGTGTGTGTGTGAACTAATGTTTTGATTTGACTTTTTATATAAACTGGTTATGTCTTAAATGATAATTTTGATTTGACATTAAATGAAATAGATTTATTTTTACACTAGTTTTTCAACCCCTACCCCTTTCCCCACCCCCTTGTTTCCCTCCAGCGGGTCAGACCCAGGATTTGAGGAAGTTGGGATCACTTCCCTGCCCCGGCCCTCCCTCTGTGTTTAGCTTTACTTAATGATGCCAGAACGTGGTTTTCGTTTAATGGCAATAGGTTGAAGGCTTTACCGTCTTCCAGTTAACTCACTTAGGCCAAAGACACCCTGCACCCTTCCATCCCCCACCCCATTTCCAGCCTGCTTTTGGGTAAAGCTGGCAGTGATCTTGAGTTGACGGTATGGCAAATAACTGGCTGCGCGAGGGGAAAATTAGAATTTTCTTGTGAAAAATTTTTTCAGTGATAATTTCATTTTTGTGAGAAAACTAGAGTAGTTTCTAAAAAAAAATTTTTTTTTTTAGTGTTTCCCAATTTGGGGCACCGTTTAGAAACGGTCGGAATTCCTCTTTTTTGTACCTACCCCCGGCTTTTTTTTTTTTTTTTGCGTAACGAATCTGACTGATGTACAGGGTGTTTCAAAATGAATACGCCAAAATCATCACGTGATGTGTCAAAAACGAAAAAAATTACAAACCTCTAGCATGAACACATGTGTTGTATATACATTCAAGTTTCATTTCATGTTTTATAAGTGCTCAATGTGGCCACCACCGGCAGCGCGGACAACATCAAGCCGATATGAGAATTCCTCCCAAACGCGCCTCAGCATGTCACGGTCCACCGTGTTGATTGCAGCTGTTATTCGATCTTTCAAGTCATCGATACTTGCTGGAAGTGGTGGAACATAAACTTGGTCTTTAACATACCCCCACAAGAAAAAGTCACACACAGTGAGGTCCGGGGATCTGGCAGGCCAAGCACAGAGAGCAAGGTCTTTAGCACCTCTCCTCCCAATCCATCGCTGAGGCACGTTTTCATTCAGATAAGCTCTAACCCCGAGATGCCAATGGGGTGGTGCTCCATCTTGCTGAAAAATGAAGTCATTCGAATCTGCTTGCAGTAAAATGAATAGCCAGTTTTGGAGCATTTCGAGATAGGTTTGTCCTGTAACGGTGTTTCCTTCAAAGAAAAAGGGACCATAGACCTTGTCTTGAGACACAGCACAGAAGATGTTCACTTTAGGGGAATCTCTTTCATGCTCAACAGTTTCATGTGGGTGATCTGTTCCCCAAATGCGCACATTGTGACGATTGACTGTGCCGCTCAAATGGAAAGTCGCTTCGTCACTAAAAACTAAACGTGAAAAGAGAGTTTCATCACCTTCCTCCATCTCCAGCATTGACTCACAGAATGTCCTCCGCATCACCTTGTCATCATTAGTAAGTGCTTGGACGAGGCTTAGTTTGTATGGTTTCATGTGTAATCGTCTCTTTAACACACGCCAGACAGTGGTATGAGGGATGGCAAGCTGAAGACTTGCTCGACGTACGGACTTACGTGGGCTGCTCTCAAATGCATCATGAATCCTCTCCACTTGCTCCTCTGTAACACGTGGTCTTCCAGGACTCTTTCCTTTGCACAGACACCCACTCTCTTTAAACTGTCTAACCCACCGTCGAATGCTCTCACGATGGGGCGGATCAATGCCGAATTCTGTTCTGAAAGCACGTTGCACCGTGACAATGGCGTTTGTTTTCGCGAACTCAAGCACGCAAAACGCCTTCTGCTGAGGAGTCGCCATTTTGATTGATCTTCCCACAATTCAGCTGCACCGGAAGTTACACTAACGACAGCGGTGAAACTGGCACCCAATCAAACTTTGATAACTACTCTATCAAATAACCACTGATTCAGTCCACTACAATGCTATAGACCTGAAAAAACTGCGTAATGATTTTGGCGTATTCTTTTTGAAACACCCTGTATAATAGACACTCTATATCGACACTTGGGAGCATACCTCTGAAAGCTAGCTTTTGCGTTCTTCGATACATGAGGAGTTATTGACCACGCTGTCCTGTTAGGTCAGCGATGATTCTGCTGATGTGGCTCCAGCTGATGCAATACAGTTGAGTACAATGCAGTATGAAACAGATCGGTACGATATGACACGATACGATATGATACAACTGAGCACAACGCGACAGAAAATGATTCGATACGATGCGATACGATACGATACGATACGATACGATACGATACGATACGATATAATACGGTACGATATGATACAATACAATACAGTACCGTACAATAAACTAAACACAATAAAATGCTTCTTTTTTAATTTAAGTTTGGAAATTTAACTGCTGGGCTGGTGCCATACTTTACACCATTCTCACAAATCTCTAAACCACATACACAAATCTCTCATGATGAAAATACAATGCCCTCAGAAAGTGTAGCTGGATGGTATGGCGCCAGTTCAGTGCAGGCCTATCTCTCCTGTTTATTGGTAGGTAGGGTTCAAATTTAATTGTCTGTTCTGTGCGTGTGCTACATGCTTTATGGGCCAGTGATTGCTGCACTAGTGCCTGACTTGGACCCCCGAGGACAAAATTATATCTCTGACATGCGTTATTTGGGAGAAGTGTCAGCGTCAGCGGACAGACTCGACATGATCAGAAACACCAAAAATCAGAGAAAATGGTGGTAACAATATCAGTCCACCATCATTTTTTTAGGATCATGGCTCTCAGGTTCTCACCTATAAAAAATTTTTGTCTCATTTTCTACGCCACCTTTATGGCCACAGAAGCTGGGGCAGTTTTTTTTTTAACAATACGATGATTATGATGTCGATGAGGATGATAATCATGATGCTATGGAGTTCCATCAAGGATTGAGGCTACGTGACAGGGCTGTACTCTACGCTTCCTATCATAATATATCCTGGCGTCAACCAGGCCTGAGGGATACCGACACCTGCGGTGCTGGTCAGAAGATTTGAGCAACACCCTCATTGAAGTGGATGAGACTCGACTGTGTGTTCCCAGTTTGCCCAGTGAGCCCGTAGCACGCCCAACGTTGGGTAGGAGCCGGTGAGAGCCCGAAAAATCCCACAATGATTTTTGAAGGGATTGATGGGGATTTGAATCCACAACCTTTCGGTCGGTGGTCCATTGCGTTAACCACTACACCACGACAACTTGTCCAGTCCACCATCATATTCATCAACAGAAAAGTAAGGTTCTGTATGCCATGAAATTTTCACTCAAACGACATAGCTTGAGGAATCTGGTGAACTGTCTTTAGTGCGGCACCCCAATGACTCTCACGGAGTTAAGGAAGAAGAAGAAGGAGAAGCCATATTGGTCTTCGGTTTCATTTTGAAAACACGAAAACAGCCAACGTATCAGCCACGGAAGGCGGAGTATGCAGTGTGGGCCAAACGACATGCATGTTAGCATCCGAGAAAACATTGCACAGAACGAGTGGGGGAAAAAAAAGATTATAAAAGACACAGATGAACGATCATATCCGCTGGTGTGTCTAGTCGGTTCCTTCAATGACCACGTTGGGTGTGGGGGGATTTTAAGAGATAAAGGTTAGCGAAATGGACTTGGATGAGTCCAGGAGATAATACCAAAAATCAGATTGACTACATACTGATCAACAAAAGATTTAGAAATTCTTTACTGTCAGCAAAAACACTATCAGGCGCAGACTGCAACAGTGACCACAGTCCTGTGGTGGGAAGGTTTAGGCTGAAATTGAGGAAAAGGAAAGACCAAAAGCAACATCAAAGTGAACCTTGGACTCTTAAAGACAGATGAAGTGATACGTAAAAAAATTAATGTACATGTTCAAAACAGATTCAGTGCTCTGGAAGACGTTGGTGACAGTGAGGAACAATGGACAAAGTTGAGAAATTCGATAAATGAAGCTTGTTAAGAAATCCCTAAGGCAGATAGAAAAGCAAAAAAGAACTGGATGACTAATGAAATTCTGGGCTTGATGGAGGAAAGGAGGGCAAAGAGAAACGAGGAGATATACAGGACGATAAACAAAGAAATCAGGTATAGGTGCAATGAAGCTAAGGAAGCTTGGCTGAACACAAAATGCAAAGAGATAGAAAACCGACACAAAATGGATCCTCAGGGTATGTACAGACGAATATAAGAAACTGTCCACAGGAAAAAGACATGCACATCAACTGGTTGCTTAAAATCGAAAGATGGCACGCTTATCATGGGAAAAGACAAAATACTGGACAGATGGGGAGAGTACATTAAAGACCTTTTTGAGGATGACAGAAACGAAGAACACATTATAAAAAAAACTTTGAAGGACCACCCATAATGAAAGATGAAATTAGAGCAGCACTGAAAAAGATGAAACCAGGAAAAGCCCCAGAACCAGACAACATTACTACAGAGATGATTGAAGCTCTGGAGGAATTTGGCAGAGAAAAAATAACAGTCCTCCTAAATGAATTTTACGACACTGGAAAAATCCCCAAAGATATGTCAAAATCAATTTTCATTGCACTTCCAAAGAAGACAGGGGCTATGAATGCGAACTCCATCGCACAATCAGTTTGATGAGTCATGTAACAAAAATCCTATTAAGAATAATCATGATGAGGACAAGGAATAGAATCAAAAGAGAAATAGCAGAAGAACAGTGTGGATTTGTGGAAGGGAAGGGAACTTATTAATGCCATATACATCCTAAGAACTATCATAGAGAGGTCAATTGAGATGAATAAGGATTTGTATCTATGCTTTGTTGACTATACCAAGGCTTTCGATCGGGTACGACATGAAGAATTGATCAACCAACTGGAGAGACTCAATATTGATGGAAAAGATCTACGAATAATCAGGAATATGTACTGGGAACAAACAGCTGCAATGAGAATAGAAAACAATTTAAGCTCTTTCCAAAACATCAAAAGAGGAGTCAGACAGGGTTGTGTTTTGTCACCAGATCTGTTTTCACTTTACAGCGAAAACATCACGAGAAACCTAGAAGAAGAACCTGGATTAAAGGTTGGAGGGAAAATGATAAACAACATTCGATACGCAGATGACACCGTGCTAATTGCAGAAAATGAAAGAGACCTACAAAACCTTGTGAATATACTAGAAATAGAAAGCAAAGGTAAAGGGTTGGAACTAAACAGCAGGAAGACTGAAGTCATGGTGATCAGTAAAAAACATGAAATCCTCTCATGCAAAATAACAGCAAATGGCACAACCTTGACACAGGTTAATAAGTTCAGATACCTGGGAACGGTCATTTCATCAGACGGCAGATGCACATCGGAAATAGCCGGCAGAATCGGCCAAGCCAAAACAGCATTCAAGAAGATGACAAGCATTCTTACCAACAAACGCCTATCAATTAACATCAGGAAGAGAGTCTTTGAATGTTATACAGAACCAATACTGTTGTACGGATGTGAGGCGTGGACAGTCAGCAAGCAAAGCCAGAGCAAGATTGAGGCAGCCGAGATGTGGTTTCTAAGAAGAATGTTGAAAGTTCCATGGACAGCAAAGAAAACAAACGAGACAGTCTTGATGGAGGCAGAAACAAGTAGATCACTCATAAGGAAGATTAGGAAAAGACAGGCAACATTTATAGGCCATTTTTAGAGGAAGGGGATTTGGAGCACCTGGTCACAACGGGAAAGCTGGAGGGAAAGAGAGCACCAGGTAGACCCAGGGAGAAAATACTAGACGGACTTGCAGAGTGGCTGGGGACGAGGAGGGTGGAGGAGATGCTTGGGGCAACAAGAGATAGAGATGGTTGGAAGTCCATGATCGCCAACGCCATGCGGCAAGGCATCTGATGATGATGATGAAAGGGTAGCGAAACATCGAATTGAACCGGTTGTACAAATAACTCTTGACTCCACAGTGACACTCATGGTGTGCTCGCGTCTCAAGGGTAAACTTGTTCTTATTCCTAGTTTTGAGCTTTTTTCCTTGATGAAAGTTTAAATTTATCCTTCGTTACACAAAAAGTCTTCCATAGTGTGTAATCATGATCCTTTTCTGTAACACCCTTTCGATCGTTTACTGTCTGTCTACGTTGTGTGTGTGTGTGCGTGCGTGCGTGCGTGCGTGCGTGCGTGAAAGAGAGAGGGAGTTTAGACTTCAGACGATTTATTCATATATTCATTGCCGGCATGATTCATACCCATGACATTCACAACATCCTTATGAACATAGTTTTTGGTTGTTGTTTTTCCCCCACTGACGCAGCTGTAGATCTCAGCTTAATCAGATGCTTTGTACAAAATAAATTGACAAACTTCTAATTGTCCTTTAAGCAAATTTAATTGAAATTGGCTTGGGAATTAAAAAATATTAACAATGTGTGTTACGCTTATAAACTGATAAGCACCAAGCAGCGTATAAAATGCATTTCATCTTCTTTTGTATGTTTGCACAAAAGACAAATTGCTTCGTGTTCGCAACGGAGATGGAGGGAGAGAGAGAGAGAGGGGGGGGGGGGTTATAATGCTGTTTTTTCATCCAGCCGTGGCCACTTGAGGGTTTGAAGATACAGGTACAGATACAGATACAGATACAGATACACACCAATTAACAGCATGAAAATATCAGAATGATACAAAGTTGTGATATTGGAGAGAGAGGGTTGCTGCATCAAATAAAAGACTTTACCTGTGTACGGTTTTTGATCAAATTGACTAAATAGCCTTTGCGTTTGTGCGTCTGCGAATGAAATACACGACAAAGAGACCAAATCAACTGGATCCTCTCTTTCCAAGGGAACTAATGCGCTTAGATTATGTAAGTAACGATGCATAACGAACAAGATTAATGTCCCCTCGACTGATGGTTTTTGCCACGTGGATGCATGCCCCCTTCCCTGTCTCTCTCCCGCCTGCCCCCTTCCCTCAGTTTCAGAAGGGATCATACCTACTCTTTATACGTTTGCGTTTACATCTAGCTTTGATTTAGACATGCTATGTATTAAACAGTACCCTCGCCGTGAAAGTTCTTTTTGTCTAAGCATACATTGAATCATCGTCATCACCATCATCATCATCATCATCATCATCATCATCATCATCATCATCATCATCATCATCGTCGTCGTCGTCGTCGTCGTCGTCGTCGTCAGTATTAGTAGTTTGGCGGTCCGATTATTCTCAGATACGTGCATGCACATTGTTTTGCCCACACTGTGCAGGCGGTATGTTGCTGCACAGTCTACATTCTCCGTCTTAGGTGGGAATGCATGCTGAGGATGTTCATTGTTTCATAAGCTGCTAGGCACTGACATAACTTACATAGGATCTTTAACGTGCATACGCGTTTATACACTGAAGGGGGTTCAAACACTAACACATCTGTACACATATTTTCGATTAGAAAGATGGGAAAAATCTCTACCTTTTACTTACCAGGCAGGAGGAACCCTTCTGGGATTGAACCCAGACTTTCCCATTGCAAGTCTGAATTTTACCCAAATGACTGTCGCGTACGTCTGAACATATTCGCGGGCTGTTTGGTTCTTGTGATAGAGCCGTGAACTTAAGATTGATACTTGAGTTCAATTCCAGCCCGTCACGTTAAAACTGGCCTGTTTGCTGCCCATCTTAATGCTTCCATCATTCTGGTGGTGTCAGAGTAATGTTTCATGGTCCCTTCACCTCCCCCCCCCCTCTCTCCATTTCAAAATCTTACAAGTACATTGGGTTTTCCGCAAACTTATGGAGTCTGTCAGATAATTGCTGGTAGATTTGGGTGGAGCGCATATGGAATTGTCCGAGTGCGATAAATCCCTGCGTGAAGAAACTCTAAAACAAACTCAACGAACTTCCAACTTATGAATCATCTCAGCATTGATTTCTACTTTCTATCGTCTGATGAACTCTTGTATACTTCGAAGTGACTTTGAAACAAATTAAAGATGGTTGCTCAGTAGGTCCTATTGTACTGATGTGGCGATAGTTTACTCCTACCTGTATATGTGTATTACGAATCAGACGAGAGCTTTTTCGCAAGTCTCTTTCCTTTTCTGTTTTAATCTCGGCATTTGATTTATGGTAAGCTTCTCTGTTCAGGATAGTTCATATGTTTATTATTTTTTGTTTTTCTTATAAAAGAATTTTTCAACAAAATAGAATTGAGGCTAGTCGCATGACACAGCAGCGTCACTTAATTGTGTATGCACGTGATCCCCATAGCTAAGCCAGGCGATTTTTTCACAGAATGCAACAGAGCTAGTGGCCTGTCAGCTTGTCCATGTCTGTGATCATATCACAAAATGCAACAGAGCGAGTGGCCTGTCAGCTTGTCCATGTCTGTGATCATATCACAAAATGCAACAGAGCTAGTGGCTTGTCAGCTTGTCCATGTCTGTGATCATATCACAAAATGCAACAGAGCTAGTGGCCTGTCAGCTTGTCCATGTCTGTGATCATATCACAAAATGCAACAGAGCTAGTTGCCTGTCAGCTTGTCCATGTCTGTGATCATATCACAGAATGCAACAGAGCTAGTGGCCTGTCAGCTTGTCCATGTCTGTGATCATATCACAAAATGCAACAGAGCTAGTGGCTTGTCAGCTTGTCCATGTCTGTGATCATATCACAAAATGCAACAGAGCTAGTGGCTTGTCCGTCGTTTTTTAGGTTTAAACTTCAGTCTATTTATAAGATTCAGTGTGAATTATATGCAATAGTTTCATTTTTACGCTTAATGTTGCACTGTGTTTATGTACGTGTTTTTGTTGTAGATTTTATTCAAGCGGTGTTCATTCCACTTGGACAGTTCCGTATGCGCTCAGTTCAGTCAGCCATCTGTTACCTTGCAGATTCTGTGAGCCTTCACAAAACCATGTGAGCTTGTAAGGACTTGAAATGATGTCGCACTAAGCTGGCACCACCAGAATGATTGAATCATTAAGGTGGGCAGCGAACAGGCCAGTTATGTTGCGGGCTGAGGCTGAACTCGAGACACGAAGTCTGGACTTCATGGAGCAGTTACAAGAACTGGCTCACTTCACCTGTCTCACCTGTCGGCGTCACCGGGTTCAGTGTTGGCCGCTGCATTCTTTGATACTGCTGCCTCCCTCCAAACGGCTCTGTCTTCACTTTTGTGGATAACTTCTTTAATATTTAGGCCACTGATGTT
>JAPXFY010000019.1:26193533-26196033 GCA_030674185.1 Monoplex corrugatus
TGGTTATGTCGGCAGGGTTTTAAACAACTATAATATTAAGATAAAATACTGTTGAAAGTATACATCTTTCGTGAATCTTTTTCGTCAATTTCATTCTTATTGGTTTTTTATACCCATACAATAATTATCCAGGATATGGAGGTCATCTTCAACCATACCACAAATTGTCCATTTTCTGTCTGCTTTAGATGTCAGTGAGGGAAACAGGGATGGTGTGGTTTTAGGATAGAGTGAGCAGAAGATGTGTGTATGCTGTTTTTATCTTTGTGTGTGTGTGTGTGTGTGAGAGAGAGAGAGAGAGAGAGAGAGAGAGGGAGAGGTGCGCGTGCGCGTGTGTTTGTGTGTGTATGAGTGAGATATATACATATGTATATAAAGATATGTATGTATTTATGTATGTACACACACGCACGCACGTACGCACACACATATACATATATATGTATATATAGTCAGAGAGAGAGAGTGTGTGTGTGTTTTTAGACCACAGAAGACTTTATTACTCAAAGAGAGTTAGCATATGGTTCCATTAATCCTTGTTACTCAACATACACAATATAACCATATTAAAACACCAGATGAACCGTATCATATACAGAGTGAAATAGGTTATAAAATTGAATTGTAATGAAATAATGATTGACTTTATATGTGTTAATAGGAGAGGGAGAGAGAGAGAGAGAGGAGAGAGAGAGTACTTCGGTTCCATGTTCATCACAGTTGTCGCTTACGTGCCAGATGTCTCTTTCATACACTACTAGGCACACACACTCGCACGCGCGTGCACACACGCACACACATGGAGACAGTGAGTCTCACACGCACGCACACACAGGCAGCACGCACGCACGCACGCACGCACGTACGCACACACACACAACACACACACACACACACACACACACACACACACACACACACACACACACACACACACACCAGGCAACCCAGCTTGGCATTAGTTCTGTTTCTCCGAAGTTGTTTATTGCCAAACAAGAAGAGCACAGTGCAATCAAATGTAGTACTTATTATTTCATATTGTAATAACACAAATATCAAAGTTCCTTTAAAGATTACGGCTGGATTGTGTTTTGCATGTTGTGTACCTTTACAACAAAACAAAACAAACAAATAAAAAAGCAATGGACGTCGTCACAGATTTTGGTCGTCGTCTACCACTGGTCTCTCACGCCACCACGTGCATTTATTATGAACATGGCGAGCGCGCGTAAAGTTGTGACGTCGACACAGCATCGCTTTCACTTTTGGTTATGCTCGCTCCAGGGCTGTATAGCCTACTTTCGGTGCGGATAGTGCGTTTTGAGATACGAGCTATCTGGGAACTTGCGGTGCCGCTTTGAGAATCGCACCTCAAGAACGGAACGGGGCGGTATTTTGTCATTTCCGCACCGTTTTGCACAGTGTGTTTCCATCTGTCAGGTTTCCGCTCCCTTCTCACACATTTTGTGGCCGCAATTTTTCGTGTGCCAACATCGCTTTGTGTTTACCGGTATTTGTGGCGCGTGTTGCCGCTGACACCCATTCCAACTTGCACGGAGCGAGAGCAGACGATCGATGTTTTGAGGGGCAGCAACCACTGACTCGAATAAACTGATTAAATTGTTTGAAGTGAGTGAGTGACTACTGTATGCTTTTTTGGAGCAGTAGCAAGTGTGGCCTGCTAGATCGAGATTTTTTTCAGAGTTTACAACATAACAAGGCTAATCCGATTGGACGTATTGTTTTTAAGCAGTAAGTGTCGTCTGCTTGACTTGTGTTGGTGTCCGTGACACCGTTGTTTTGTAGACAGCAAAGGTAATTGTGTGGAACACAAAACGAACGCAGAGCGGACGTAAATCACCATGAGCCGTACGCCAGTGAAAAAAGTGCCGATCCATTTACAGGTGGGTAGACCTACCTTTTGCTCTGTGTGCATGTTGGCATGGATGTACGACCCCAGTGACGTGACCTTTCTACTGCATTCTGGTAGCAGGTGTTTTGCATAATCATTTTGTCGAACGTCGCAATCCACAGGCTGCTAATTTTAGACTGGACCAGAAAATTATTAAAATGTTTAGTTTAGTCACATTAACTCATGCATGACTTAATCAGCAGCGCAGTGTTTATAATGGTCGAGAGTTTTACAAGGGAGTTCACAGAAAATCGTCTATTTGTATTGTAACAGCTGTTTTAATTTGGATTAGGCCTAATCTGTCTTCGACATCTCATCAATCATTAGAAACACGCCCCAGATTTTCACCCTCACGTTTTCTTGCTTCCAGTGCTGTGAATGTCACACAATACTTTGAATAAAGATGTAAATCAGGAGGGGAAATTAACACACGTTTTTATGTTGAAAAAAGTCGTCTTGATTTTTGACTGTTATATTCAAATATGTCACAGTCCCTCATGAATGGATGTGATATCGGATCGATTCTTCTGTCCTGTTACGTTTCAATGCGCGGACTAAAATATTAATATATTGATCCTTGCATAGTCC
>JAPXFY010000019.1:26201033-26221033 GCA_030674185.1 Monoplex corrugatus
GGTATATTCCATCTTCCTGTACGCATGTAAGACATGGACGGCCACAGTAGATTTGAAAAGGCGAATCGGAGCCATGGAAATGAGAAGTTATCGCAAGATACGAAACATCAGATACACTAATCATATCACCAATGAACAAGTGCACCAAACCACTAAGCAGCATATCAGACCATATGAAGATCTGATATTAGTTAAGAAAACTACGTTGATTTAGCAACGTAAAAGATCCAAAGGCCTTGCTAAACCAGTCTTCCGGCGAAGTGTTGAGGGAGGGAGATCGAGAGGAAAACAGGAAAGAAAGAAGTACTGACAACATTGCGGAATGGACAGAGACCATTTGCAGAGACCCAGACTTTGGCACACAACCAACATAGCTGGAAGAATCTGGCTAACAGTTCTTTAGTGCGGCCCCCAGTGACTCTTCATGGAATTAAGCGAGAAGAAAAAAGAAAACAAAGAAGAAGAAAAGAAGGATGAGGTGTAATGCTTTTTTTTCCTTTTGGTTGGCAGTCTGTTCATGGAAAAAAACCGATCCTGAGGGTGAGGGTTGGGCTGGTGTTCCTGTCAGGACTATGACCGATTACTACGTGTTCCCACGCAGGGATTGTGAGATAACTAAACTGCACATATACTGAATTACTAATACTACTACTAATGATATTTACATGGCGCCAGACCTTGAGATACAAGTCAGATCAAGGCGAACACTCTCATCACTCACAATTACTAAAACTCAAGGGCGCAAAGCACGCGCACCGCGGGAAGGGGAGGGGGGGGGGTGGTGCGGAATGGGAGCGGGACGAAAGGGTGGGCACGCAGAGGGCACAGATATCTTAGATGTCTGTGGCAGAGGGGCAAATCACTGCTGGGCAAGACTTAAAGAAAGACGGAATATGTACAGAATATGCGATTTGGCTGTTGAAGAGACGGGGGAAGTTCATTCCAGTTGTGTGGACCAGACGCAGAAAATGAGTGGCGGCCGATGTGAAACATCTGTATCGAGGAACTTGTAAACAAGTACTAGCAGAGGCAGAATCGTGTATGTCTCTGTGTGTTCAACAGTTGTTTGATATACATTTATCATAATTTATTAAATTGTCCGCTGAGAACGTTATGTTATTTTAAGTGAACTTTATCAAGTATTACTAGGTATACTTGTCACTATGCATTATTCATGTAATTATGATTGATGAGAACACTATATTACATTCATTCTGTGCAGACGTGACTAGGGGATCCAAAAATGGTTTTATTGGTTTCGACGCTTATCTTACGCGTCCATTCAGCTTCTGTTAAACACATACACGCTGTGGAAATAATATATTCACACCCAGCTACATCACAATAATGATTAGATGAGTGGCAACAGCTTTTGGGGAGTGCTGATCTATGTGAAACAGGTGTGTGTGTGTGTGTGTGTGTGTGTGTGTGTGTGTGTGTGTGTGTGTGTGTGTGTGTGTGTGTGTGTGTGTGTGTATTGTTGTTTGTTGTGTGTTGTTGTCGTGGTGGTGGTGGGGTGTGTGTATGTGTATGTTTTTTGTGAGCTTGGATGGTGTGTGTGTGTGTGTACGCGCGCATGCGAACGCGCGCGCGCGCGCACACGTCGCTACGGTATGTGTGTGTTGTGTGTGTGTGTGGTGTGTGTGTGTGTGTGTGTGTGTGTGTGTGTGTGTTCCTGCTTGTAATATTGTTAGCAACAGTACAACAGCTGCTCTATCTGACATTCAGCTTGTCCTCGATACTTCTGAAACATGTATACGTACATATATGTGCATATCTTCCCTCCCTCCCTCCCCCCCCCTCTCTCTCTCTGTCTCTCTCTGACTCTCTGCACGCTTGTGTGTGCGTTCGACTCTTTCTCTCCGCCCCCGCATCCCCGCCTCATCTCGCCTTCCGCCTATCTTACTCTGTGTGTTAGGTCTTCTCTCTGTCTCTCTCTGTCTCTCTGTCTCTCTCTGTCTCTCTGTGTATTAGGTCTTCTCTCTGTCTCTCTCTGTCTCTCTTCTCTCTCTGTCTCTCTCTCTCTGTTTCTCTGTTGTCTGTCTTTGTCTCTCTCTCTCTGTCTGTCTCTTTGTCTCTTCTCTCTCTCTCTTTCTCTGTCTTTCTTTCTCTTCTCTTTCTCTTTTCTGTCTCTGTCCTTGTCCCTTCGTTTGTCTCTCTCTCACAAGCGGTTTTCCCTGAAGTTACAGTTGCCTAGTTCTGTTAGCCCGAGTTGTGTTGCTCCCAGGACTTGCATTCAAAATGATCAAACGAATACGAGACCTGTTTAGGTTACGAATTGGGCGTTAGCTTTCTCCGCGTGGTTGCTTTAAGATGACCCTGTGCTACTACATGATGAGATTGCTGATGTTCAACAGCAAGTTGTTGGAAAGTCTCAAAGCCTTAAGTTCTTTCTAAAGGGTTCCGTGCCTGTTACCTGAAGAAGCAACAGTAAAGACCATTACTGAACAGTTCAATCTCTGTCAGCGCACTAATGTCAGGCCATGCAAGTCAGAAGACCAAAGAATTGATCAGACTTGGAAAGAAGATTGGGGAAATTGAAGATGGACAATTCAAGGAACTGTCTTTGGTCACGATGGGAATCTCTACAATACCTCATACAGTGCCCACTGTGAATGGATTTTTCCCATGGTCAGAAAGAACAGAACATGCTAGAGATCCAGCATGTCAGACTCTACAATGGAGAGCCTTGTGGTTTTGAAAAACCAGTACTAGTGATCGTGTGGAAGCAGACTAGAAGTTGTCAGCTGAATCCCTCAGCAAGCTCAAGAGTTGCTATCTTCAAAGCTTGAAGCACTTAAATAGACAAACATTTTGAAACGATCACCATCATCAGGTGCCCTGCCGCATGGCGTTGGCGACCATGGACTTCCATCCATCTCTATCTCTCGTTGCCCCTAGCATCTCCCCCACCCTCCTCATCCCCAGCCACTCTGCAAGTCCGTCCAGCATTCTCTCCCTGGGTCTACCTGGTGCTCTCTTTCCCTCCAGCTTTCCCGTTGTGACCAGGTGTTCCAAATCCCCCTTCCTCATAAAATGGCCTATAAATGTTGCCTGTCTTTTCCTAATCTTCCTTATGAGTGAAACACACACACACACACACACACACACACACACACACACACACACACACACACACACACACACACACACACAGACACACACACACACACACACACACACATATATATATAGATATATTTGTGTGTGTGTGTGTGTGTGTGTGTGTGTGTGTGTGTGTGTGTGTGTGTGGCCATTTTACTTGAGTAATGTACTCTCCCAACTTTACCATCTTAGTTACATATTTCAGAACTTTTTTTTAATACATTGTAAATAGATTTTTCTCGCAAAACAACTGTGATAAAGATTAGGGAAAACTCTGTACACATTTGCCTTATTATCTTGTTTTGAATAATGTTTGAGTCAATGGTCAGTGCTACACATTGAAGCCTAAAACTACACTATGCTCATCCAAGCTACACTTACACAAGACTAGGGGCAAACAGGTCTGGAACACGCTAGTCAGAACAAAAGGGTTTTGTCTGCGTCTCGGTGTTTGGACATAGAGCATAGAGAAGAGAGCTACGATAAGCAAAATCGCCTTGTTTTGACCGTTCAGCACACATACATACATACATACATACTTACATATATACACACATGCACGCACGCGCACACACATATGCACATGCGCATGCACATGCCACACGTACATACACACATCATATCACAACAGAAACACACACATCACAACAGATATAAATATGCACATGTATCTATATATGCCTACGTGAAAAGTGTCCTTAATCCGCTTACTCAAAGCAGAACAAAAACAAACGAACAAAAAACAAAACAAAAAAAACCAATTCAACCTCTCTTATCATTTACCGCGGGGTATCGTTAAACCACTAGGCATGTTTTGTTATATATACATATAGCGACTGGCTAGGAATAACAAATAAGTAATGGGTTGGTTACTGCACTGTCAGGACCACTGTTTGATTTGTCATACGAAGTATTCATGGCCAACCCTGGCTACAAAGCTGTCAAAACAGCGGGGCACAACTTTCATTTCGTTCATGGTATAAGTAAAGTACTACAGAAAAAGTGAAAAGAGAGGGGGGAAAGAAACGACAACAGAAAGACTGAATTGTTTTTATTTTCAAGTGGTAAAGGACTCAATACAATAAGTCTTGGTCAGTTGTCCATGCCTACCATTGTGAACATCTGTTATTGAGAAAGAAAGAAAGAAAGAAAGAAAAGATGATGCGGAGATAGGAAGTTTCCTTTCTGAAAGGGAAGAGAAATTAAAAACAAATAAGCATGCATGGGGATAGTGTTTATTTTCCCTTGTAAAAATATCATCAAGGGTGTTGTTTTCTCCATTTGGGTAAGAAGGAAAGCAAAGAAAGAAACTGTAAAAGAACCGAAAAAGAATGGGGAAAATGAAAGAGAATATCCCCATAAATAGACAATTAAAACAATATAAAATAGACAATTAAAACAATATATAGATAAATAAAATAATGAGATGAATGTGTCAAAATTTTTTTAATGAATATGTCAAAACATTCCCAAATTCTTTACCATTGTCGTTGAATGAGTGATTAATATGTTCAAATAAATATTTCTTTGTAATTGATTTGTATTGCTTCTTCGTCCGTTTCATCTTAGCGGTAGAGGTTGACGTGTGTTTATTTTACGTATGTCCGTTTGTAGTACTTAAGGTTTTGTGAAGCTCTTAGGGCTTTTGTTAGATAGGCGCTCTAAAGATAGTCAATACTACTAGTAATCTCTCTTATCAAGCTGCATGCGCATTTGAAGCGTACATGCGAGCGTGCATTCGCGCACGCGTGTATGTTTGTGTTTGTGCGTGTGTGCTGATGTTTCTTCTTTGGTTTTCCAAGTCGACTGTGAGAGTGTGGGTCGAGTTTCATATAGGCTCACGCTTTGGTCTCAGCGCAGAATTGAGGAGTAGGAGACAAACAAGCAAACCAACCAACCAACCAACCAACCAACCAACCAACCAACCAACAAACCATCCAACCAACCAACCAACCAACCAACAAACAAACAAACAAACAAACAAACAAACAAACAAACAAACACAACTGACTACAGCCAGCTGTTACATGAAACAGGGATAGTTTTCGGGTGAGTGACTGCATCGGACAGCTACCAACGAACAATACTGTGAATGGGTGCTTGTACCCGGTAGTGACTCGTAACTTCCACAGTTCTGCCTTCCAGGCTGGATGACTGGCTCTTTTGATAAGAGTTGTGGACACAAGATCAGATTTGTCCAGTTAAGTCCCAGTCTACAACATAAAACACCGCATAATAGCTGATCTGCTAGCAGCCCGTTTTGATGTTCCAGTCATTTTGATGCTGTCAGCTTAGTTAATCATAGATCCACCCCCTCCCCTTTTCCAATTTAAAAAAAAAAAAGAAAGAAAGAAAAAAAAAAAAAAAAACACCACGGGGGTGCGAATGGGACCCGGGAGCACCAGTACCTCGCCACTCTCGGGACTATCACCTCTCCAGCTCCTGAAGCCACTTGATAGTCATTTCATCAAGCAAAGGGGTCCATGCGTTGTATGACCCATTCGGACCCACTCATCAATTACCTTCTTTACAATTTGAATGGCAAGGTGGGGGGAGGGGGGATGAGCGGTCGGTTTTTTTCGGATGCATGTATGCGCGTTGTGTTCACTCTGTGCTTGGTAGGTTGCTGCACAGTCTGCATATTTTACGGGATGCATGCTGGGTGTTTTCTTGTTTTCAGATGACATTGGACACTGATATTACTGACAGAATCTTTAACGTCCATATTTGATGATGTACGCGTGTACACAGGATGGGGGCTTAAGAACTGCAGGTCTACACACGTTGACATGGAAGATCGGAAAACATCTCCACCCTTTACCCAGCAGGGGCGAGGTATCCAGGCTGGATCGAACCTTGGTCTTACTAATTGAAGTCCGACATCTAGCCACTTGTCTATCGCGCCCATCATAATTCTTGCTTGGTTTTTACATGACCGCACAAAGTGCAGAGTGAACGTACACAGGTAAAGGTAATGCCATTGCCTTTGGCTGAGTCGTAAGGAGAAAGGTGGTAGGTTTCACATCTCACGGTTGTTTTTAAAGCGGATCCCACTCCTCTCCGTCGCCGCTTTATCTTCCCAGCCTTGAAATGGGTTAGGTGCCCACTTACAACAGGGTGAACTGAAAGCCGCTAGCAGTTTCCCTGAATGCTGAATATACATTGTATTTGCCTTATCCAGGGAGATGTGTATACGTGCTGTGTATGAAAATGCATGTGCATAAATACTCACGGATTCGCGCGCGCATGTGTGTGTGTGTGTGTGTGTGTGTGTGTGTGTGAAAGGAGGTCAGTGAATGGATGACTGGCTGGTTACGTATGCTCAGATGTGACTCACTCGGTTACTAACAGCTTGAGCTGTATTGATTGATACAACTAACTCCCTACCTCCATCTCTCCCTCTCTCCCTCTCCCTTCCTTCCATCTTGTCTGACCCCGTCTCTCTCTGTTTCTTGTCTCTCTTTCTCTATCTGCCCCTGTCTGTGTCTGTCTGTCTCTGTCTGTCTGTCTGTCTGTCTCTCTTTCTCTCTCTCCCCGTCCATCCGTCAGTCTGTCACCCCCTCTCTTCTCTCTGTGGCTTTCTTCTTTCTCTTTCTGTCGAATACGCGCGGACAGACACCAGACACTGTTAAAGATAGATACACGCACTCACATACCCCCCTCCACATACGCACAGACACACACAGACACAGACACACACACACAGACACACACACAGACACACACACACACACACACACACACACACACACACACACACACACACACACACACACACACAGAGAGGAAGGGAGGGAAGGAGGGAGGGAGAGTTTCCAGGGTCACGCTCAGATTCCTGCGGTCAGATTAGACGGGTGGGATGGGGACGTGTGGGAGGGTGGGGGCTAGAATCTCTTCCACTTCATCAGTCAAATCGCGTAAGTAGCATACCACACCTAGAGAATAAAACTACTATTATGTTAATAGCAAATACCACCCCCGCAGCACATCAAGGGATTGTGTGATAGCAAAAGATCACACACGTGAGAGAATTGACTTTCAAAGCACGAAAAAGCGTTCTATTTTTCGCACTGGTATGCGGGCTTTGGGAAGAAAAGTGATGTACGTACGTATCTTTGCCTTGGTATACAGTCTATGAGGAAGACAAGCAGAGAAATGAATCAACGTACTTAGCTTAGTTTGTTGGCCCATAAATAACTCTAAAGTCATAAGGGAATGAGGTGGTAGAGATTTCAACTATTCTCAGGGTCAGCATTATGAGGAGGGCGCCTATCTTTTCTTGTTGATTGATTGATTTGGTTCCGTTTTTACGTCGACAACCACCTCAGGTGATATGGCCGATGGGGATAACCATCCCAGGGAAGCGGGGGCAGGGGGATTTATCTAATCCTATACTGACACGACCAGAACAACAATGATGTTAAGATGGGACAGTGGGAAGGCCAGTTTTAATGTAGCGCACCCCGCGAGTGGAACCCACAACCATTAGCATGTGAATCCAACGCTCAATCAACTGAGCTACTGAGGCCCGCCCATTTCTTGTTATTAGAGCGCTTTGCTTATAACGCAGGGGTTGTGGGTTCAAGCTTCGGGCTGGCTGTTTTTTCAATGGGCTGGTTGGTTCTTTTGGTAGAGCCGTGCACTCCTGATATCTAGAGTTCAACCCCAGCCCGCAACATTAACATCTGGCCTGTTTGCTGGCCATCGTAATGTTTCCATCATCCTGGTGGTGTCAGCTTAGTGTTTCATTGGCCCCTTTCGTCCGTTTTCAAGACCATACCAGCAATAGGTTTTTGTGCAGGCTCAAGTAGTCTGCCTGATAATTGTTGGCAGATTTGGAGGGAGCCCATATGGAAATGCCCGAGTGCATTGCATCCTTCTTGAAAGAACTCATAAACGCCAAAATGCTCACTGTGTTGCCATCCCAGACCTTGAACAGGGTCATCAACCCATACTGGACACCGAACGCATCAAGTTCTGTTCGGATGAGATTCAAACCTGTGCACACAAGTGCAGACTGGAAGGCGGGGGCTCTACGTCCAAAAAGCAGAGAAATACATACGTATGTAGTAGGTATCTTTGCCTCGGTATGCAAGCTTTGAGTAGAATAAGCAGATTGTGAAATGGTGTCTAGAGTGGTTTCCAGGTGCTGTTAACGGTACTGGAGTTGTTCACATTCCGTGTCGGTTTCCTGTTGGGTCCAGTAAAATGTGTGTAAAACTTGTTTGTTACTTTTCTTCTCTTTTCCTTTCTTGTTTGTTTGTTTGTTGTTTTGTTGTTTTTTTCGTTTTTCCCCGGTCTCTTTCTCTCCTCGCCCCCATTTTTTTTTCCATTTCCATTTCCATGTGTGTGTGTGTGTGTGTGTGTGTGTGTGTGTGTGTGTGTGTGTGTGTGTGTGTGTGTGTGTGTGTGTGTGTGTGTGTGTCAGAGAGAGAGAAAGAGAGAGAGAGGGGGAGGGGCAAATGTGTCGGGAGAGATTTCTTTGGTATTAGTTTATATTTTTCTTTACCTCATTCGGACTGTGGGATCAGCCTAGCGGGAGATTCCAATTTCTGATGAGCATAGCCCTTGTGTGTGTGTGTGTGTGTGTGCGTGCGTGCTGTGCGTGCGTGCGTGCGTGCGTGCGTGCGTGCGTGCGTGGTGTGTGTGTGTGTGTGTGTGTGTGTGTGTGTGTGTGTGTTGTGTGTGTGTGTATGAGCCAGTTGTGAAAATTTTGGGCAAAATTTTTTTGACTGTTTGTCAGTGAATCCTGCCAAATAGTGTATTATATTTAGGTTGTATTTTTGAATGAGTAAGCAGTTATATCAGTTTGTTTCTTGCTTTCAAGCAAATTTGGGTTACATTTTTAGATGATTTAGGGGTTGATTATTTTAGCTTTACAAGTATAAGAAAATCAAGCGATTTTTAGGACACGCTTCCATAGAATTGATTTGTAACAACAGTTTTGTAGGTCACATACGCACAGTTTGTGTGCTATAAGAAAATACACTGCCTAGTTTGTTGTCTCGTAATTAAAACCGTATGTCCCATGTGTGAAGAGTCTTCTTAATGTTTAGCGAAATTGCACGTCTTGATATTTTTTCAATTCCAGTGAGAATGACCAGTTTTCAAGGACAGTCTTGCAAAACTACAGAAACCAGGAACGTAATTTAATACAAAGGGACATAGTTTAAAATCAAAGAAAATTATTTCCTCTGAGTTAACATCACAACAGGTGATGTTTGGAGTTTAGTCCCACCCCGCAACATAAAAACTGGCCCATGTTGGCTGCCCATCTTAATGCTTCCTTCGTTCCGATGTTGTCAGCTTAGTGTTTCATTGGTTCCCTCACGCCCCTGACCTCCTCATTTCGGACTCTTGCTAGCGGTTGGGGCTTCGCGTAGACTCCAGAAATCCGCCAGATAATTGTTGACAGATTTGGGTGGAGCGCATATGGAATAGTCCGATCTCCTTGAATCCTTCTTGAACAAACTACTAATTGTAACGCGAAGGAAAGTAAGTGTGGGTATCTGTGTTGTATTTCTGTGGCTGTGTTTTGTTCTTGTTGCCTGTGGAAAAAAGGGGGACTGTTTGTGTGGTTTGATAGTCTTGTTGTTTGATAGTCTTGTTTCTCTCTAAATTTTACCTTAGACTTAATCCCATCAGGGTTTTCACTGGCTGAGTGACGCGGATTTTGCAGATGTATACATGGAAACTACATTTCTTGATGTGTGCAGGTGGTGCTTTGTGAGCGTGGACAAAAAAATACGTGTACGTGGTCTCTGTTTCCATGGGTATAGATTATGCAAATGGCATTTTGGTCATGTAAAAGTGTAATCCTATCCACCAAGGGGAAGGGTGTATTAATGATCCTATGTGGTGCACAGCAGGATGTCATTTGTCCTTTAGCTGCGATGTAATACTTTTTAAAATACCTTGTAATGTGATTGATACGATTTGTAACCGTGCCGTTCTGCCTGTTATAAAAGCGCATTCCGACTGTGCGACATTAAACCACAGTTGCGAGGTAGGGAACAAAAACAAAGTACACCCAAGTTACTTCAGTCGTATTGTATTAATTCCCATATGTTACGTACGACCTTAGAACATAGTAATCACACATAATCACAGAGTGCCCATCTGTTATATTGTAAGATGGGAGTAATTAGCAGAAGCAGTTTATCCGAGTCTGTCGCAGGGCGGGATGGATTTTTAAACTGCAGCAGGTCAGACCCTGAAATGTCTAGTTTGTTTATCTTGGATTGGATTGGATTGGATTCATTTCTGTTGTCACAACCAATCCCCCACCCTGTCCTATCCACCCGTGGGGATACTGGTGGCTCTTTCAGTATAAAAAGTATCCCCACCTTCTCGAACTTCTGTGCTAGAAATGTCCTCTTTTCTTTCACTCTCTTTGTTTCTGCCTTGTTCCTTTGCTTTCTGTCGTTTCTTCCTGTCATTTTCTGCCGTGCTGGTCCATTCACCTGTATGTGTTCGATATATGTGTTCTCTTGGGATTGGTGATTGAGTACATGTATTTGAGTGTATTTATGGCTTTAGGGAAATGAGATCTGCGGAAGCAGTTTTAGGTAATTTAGACCCGTTTTGTATATAATAATTTTTGTATCTGGTGTTTGTTTGTTTGTAATCTTACGCTTGACAAAGGCCAATTGGCCGAAAATTTGCGCCTGTCTTGTCTTGTATTAAATACGTGTTCGCATTCTTCTTTCGTGTTTTTTCTGGTTCCCGTTTTTGTATATGTTTTGGTGTCCTTAGTTGTGTTTAAATTTGTATTCTGGTATATTTTTTAAAATCCCTGTGTGACAAATTGGACAGAGTGGTCAGTAACAGGGTCATTTCCTTAGATTATTGCACGAATGCCTTGATAGGTGTGGTTAATTTTCTTTTCTTTTTCTTTTCCCTTGCTGAAGTGGTGTATTTTGAAACGGGTTTATAGCCCTAGTATGGCTGTACGCTTTAAACAAAAACAACAGAATAACTCCCCCTCCAATAAAAGCCGTCTGCTGTACCTAGTATGGCTGTACGCTTTAAACAAAAACAACAGAATAACTCCCCCTCCAATAAAAGCCGTCTGCTGTGAAGCACGCCCCCATAGTACGGCGCCGTCAGTTCCCCTCTTTTCCCTGAATGCATACAGTTTTGTTTTCTGGTGAAAGTTGATTTTTTTGTTTTTGCAGAAATATGCCAAGTACAACTCTTGTTGCCATGGGATCTTTGACGTGCACAAAGGCTGTGTAGTCGAAAAGGAAATGCACAGGAAATCGAATAGGAACGCTTGTTTAATGAATTAAACAAGACAGGATCATAATTATATATATATATATATTATATATATAGTATATATATATATATATATATATATATATATATATATGTGTGTGTGTGTGTTTTGGTGTGTATGTGTGTGTGTGTGTGTGTGTGTGTGTGCATATACACATATTGTTGTCCCATGATTATCATGGAGTCTCCTATCACAAAAGAAATGGGTTGTTGGTGTAATTTTTGTTCTGATATAGACGGTGACGAATTTTGAAAGCAAAATGAACGGTGCAGACTTGAGAGAATCGTCATTCTAGTCCTGTGATTATATGGTCCTTTCTTTGGCGTTTGGACATGACTGCCTTAAATGGTCAGTATCGTAGTCTGGGTGAAAGATCTGATCATAAAAGGTCGTATTTTGTTGTCCTAAAACGTGTTCTTCCAGAGTTGCCGCGCTAATCCACCGTGATTCTTCGATTTTAGAACACTGGACAGAAGTGTAGAATGTGAGCTTGAGACTGTGGTCCCGTCTGGAGTAGCTCTGTACAGTGTTATAAACCCTTTGACTTCTGCACCCTGTCCACCAGCACCCTGTCAACCATGCTACCAAAGCAAAACCTTAACCCTTCGGCTCCCTCACCAATCCACCAGCTACCTTTATGAAGCTGGTGGATAGGGTGAGGGAGTCAAAGAGTTAAGTTTTTACAGTTGGTGCATAGCGTGCGGGAATCAAAGGGATACACCTGTACTTGGATACAAATCTCCCGTGAGCTGTCCCATGTAGCCTCCATCAGCGGTATCGTTAGTGACATTCAATGGGAGGCCATCGGTCTTGAGTTGGGCAACCTTTGACCTGACCCCATCACACAGGAGGTCACATGGAAAATATTATTGACGGGGGAGGTGGGAACGAGTGGATATGGGATGTGGGTGGTAAGAGAAAGTGGGGGGTAGGGGTGGGGGGAGGCGAGGAAAGACAGTGAGAGACGATGAAAGAAGTTAACTCTGAATAGGGAGGAGGAAGGAAGTAGAAAAGACAGAGAGTGGGGGAATGGGGACGAGGATGAAAATTGATGTCACCGACAGGTCGTGTCATAGGAATATGATGTGTGACTGTACTGTGTGGCACTAAGAGGTCAGACAATAGTTCTCATGACTCAGGCCAGTATCGTATGCCAGTAATTTTACCCACATTACCAGTATAATGTTATTTCCTGTACGCCTCTGTGTGTGTGTGTGTGTGTGTGTGTGTGTGTGAAAGACAGAGAGAGCGAGAGAGAGCAATACTTTATGCCACCATAATAGTATAATTTCCTGTACACCTACCCCCTCCTCCCAATCTGTGTGTGTTTGTGTGGGTGTGTGGGTGGAGAGAGAGAGAGAGAGAGCGTCGGATCTACATACACTAGTAATTGTAGGACATCTCTCCCTCTCTCTCTCCGTCTCTCTGTCTCTATCTCTCACCCTCTCTCTCTCTCTCTCCTCTCTCTCTCTCCCTCTCTCTGTGTGTTTATATTTCACACAAACTGCTTATCTAAATACAGAGAAAAGTTCACTTTCATTTGGAGCATACACAAAACCATTCTTGATCTTTGTCATGCCCAAAACACACAGTCACCAAAATAAAAATAAATAAGGATGAAAAGTGGATCCCTACTTTGTAAGCTGCTGATTCAGGACTATCGTCACCATGTCTTTCGCGTCTCCACACGCGTCTTTCACAGCTTTCAGAGGAGAATTGAAATAATAAACTGTCAGGTGTGCACGAGCTTTATCTTTCCCATCTCGGGCTTTTTTCAGCTTCAACCACGTACTTCGTTGTTCCTCTCCAATAGTGCGAATTACTACAGACTGCCCCGGGGTCCGACTTCGCGTGATTTTTTTACGAAATATTAAGGAAGCTGCACATTATCTGCAGTACAGTGGGATCTTCTCACATGTAGTCGATTTCAATTAAAAATCTCACGTCTCGGCATTTGACGACAGACATGGTGTGATTCCCTGTCACTAGCGAATATCGACACAAAACACAACGTCAACCACCTGAAAAATTCCAAATGCGTATTGACAGTTACTTGGATCTGGAAATGTATCGCCAGTATAGCCTGTTAATGTTTGAAATACTTTATCCTTCACAAGAAAACCACATGGACTGGGACCGGCCCTCAGATCAGTCTGTAGCTGTTTACCTCCATATAATCATTGCTTACAGTTTGAGGTCATCTCTGAGCTCCTCTATTTCGACGGAGTACCTTTGTTAGTAGTCTTTTTGAAGTGTGGTTGTGTTTTTGTTAAAACACTTCTTGGTTTAAGGTGCAAAGGTGAGGATTCTCCTTCCTACGCCTCCCTGTATGTTTTGTACTGTGATCTTGGCGGTTGTACGAGCTTGTATTATGACCAGTGTAAGTTAAAATACAGTAACTAAATTGGCATTGAACTAAACGCATTGCGTAAATATGTCGCTGCTGCTGCTGTTCTATTACTACGATTACTGTAAATAGTACTGCCACTGCTATTGTTGCTACTGTTGTTGTTGTTTACTACTAGACTACTATTACTGAAGTTGCAATAAATACTGTAGTACGCGTAGTTACTACTGCACTACTACTATGACGACTATTACGATTGTTGCTGCTGCTGTTCTATTACTATTGTTACCATTTCTACGACTGTTGTTGCTACTAGTATTACTGCTATTACTATTCTACTGCTACTACGACTGTTGTTGCCGCTACTATTGCTACCCCCAGTACTACTGTTGGTACTACTACTAGTGTTATTGCTGCTGCTACTACCGCTTCAACTACTAATTTTCTACTACTGCCGATGCTACTACTACTACTACTACTATTACTGTGTTGCTGCTGCTGCCAGTACTACTGTTTCTGCCGCTGCTGCTGTTACTACTGCGTCATCGTTTTGGTTTTGACTGTTTGGCTTTATAACCCAGAGATGACTCATGCGGTTTTTTGTGTAATATACATGAAAACGAACGATACATCAAAAGCCAACAGAACTGCTTTTTGTGTGTCTGTTTTGGAAATGGATGTAAACTTTTAACTGAACTACAAGTTGAAAGAGCTTTCTAGAGACGGCATACACTTAAAAGGAGATTTTTCCCTTCAAATACGGAGCTGTTCAGTAGTGGAAACCAAATAAAACATTTAGACGACGCAGGCAGCTCTGCTTTTGACTAGAGAACGTTTTCATTGGCGAGGGGGGAAAAAAAAAGGAGATTTACACGTATTTCTTATTGCTGGCTCTTGTACCTTTCTGTTGGTACCGAATCAGGTTCCTGACATTTTACTCTGCTGGTTTTACCTCCAAACACCTCATGCCTGAGGTAGCGAGTGCACATTTTGCAATTTACTCCGCCCCTCCATCCCTTGCATCTGTCTGTGTCTCTGTCTGTGTGTCTGTCTTTTTGTTTATCTGTCTGTCAGTGTGTCTCTCTCTGTCTTTTCTGTCTGTATGTCTGCCTGTCTGTCTGCCTGCCTGCCTGCCTGTCTGTCTGTCTGTCTGTCTCTCTCTCTCTCTCTCTTGGCAAACTCTTCCGTATCCACACGAGCGCTGACGCACACACTGGCACACACACACGGACGTACACATACGCACATACACACACGCACGCACACCCACACACACACACACACACACACACACACACACACACACTTCCATTCCCGCTTTTGATTCATATCAACATGTGGCATGTGTCGGCGTCTGTCAGTTGACAGAACCACCATAATATTAATATGTGCTTCGTCTCTCTACCGTGAGGGAATGGAGGACTCTGTTTTTCAGCTATGAAATTCGGTTAAGTTCACATCTCTGTCACAATTGGTCTTTCGACCGATAATATTTTTTTCATAGAACGAAAGAAAAATAAAGGCTTTATTAGTCAGATTGAATTTCAGTTTGTTTCAGAGGGATTCATTATACTTCGATAAATCCATATGCGCTCCACTTTGATTTAACAGCGATAATCATCTGGCACCCAGCTGTACAAGTGATAGCTTTGCAGACTCCGTCAGCCTGTTAAAAAGTGGGGGCAGGTGGGGAGGGGGACCTATGAAAGAACAAACTGACACCACCAGAATGATTGGAGCACACAGATGGGCAGCGAACAGACCAGTCAGTGCTTTGGGCTGAGACTGAACTGGAGATGTCAGATGTTGAGTGTACAGCTCTCTCACCAGAGCCAGACAACCCGTTAAAACCCTTGTGATTCTCCTGAGGGTCAAACCCACGATTCTGCGTGATCAGGATGGCGCTGTAAACGACTAGATTCACGGCTCATAGGGCCACTGAAAATGTGTCCCGCCCGAGATCGTCAGAGGTATACAGCAAGACAGATTTTGTCGAATATCGTGATGAATACGCATTTATTTAATATATTTGCTGCATATTTCTGTACTCTGTTTCTATTTTGAGTCTCAGGTTATTGTCGGAATACATAGGGAAACAGTAATTAACATTGAAGAAATTCAGTTATGTGGCTGGCATTGACTGACAGAATGGGCCACTAATGAAGTCATTGAGAGTGATGTATTTAATGAGATGGCCAAAGTACGTCATTAAACTGTTTAAGGCGTAGTATCTGAACGGTCGCCATTTCCCTCCTCTTTTAGATCATTCGCCTCCACCTCTTGCTCCTCCCGCCTGCTCCTCCTTCCATCTTCTTTTCAGTCTCCTCCTCCTTCCATCTTCTCTAGTCTCTCTCCTCCTCTCCATCTTCTCTAGTCTCCCCCTCCTCTCTTGCCCTCTCTTGTCATCTCGCTTTCTCTCCTTCCTTTTGTAGATGCTTCTCCTCTTTCCTTCTTTGGGTCTTTTTTTGTTTTTCTCCTGTGTGCTCCTTCTTTTTCGTTTTCTGGATCATTATGCTTCGTTTCCTTCGCCTGGATGGTCCTTTTCCTTCTTCTTGTTTATCTCCTTAAAGTCCTTTTCTTGGATGGTCCTTTTCCTCCTTCTTGTTTATCTCCTTAAAGTCCTTTTCTTGGATGGTCCTTTTCCTCCTTCTTGTTTATCTCCTTAAAGTCCTTTTCTTGGATGGTCCTTTTCCTTTTTTTTCTCCTAACGTTTTCTTGGTGGTCCTTTTACTTCTCTTTCTCCTATCCTTTTCTCTGGATGGTTCCTTTTCCTTCTTCAGTTCTTTCGTTTCCTTTCTCCTAATAGGCCCTTTTCTTTTTCTGTTGTCCTTTCTCTGGATGTCCTTTTCCTCTTCTGTTTTATCTCCTTAATTCCTTTCTTGGTGGTCCTTTTCTCTTTTTTCTCTCTTCGTTTCCTTTCTCCTGGGTGTCCTTCTTCTTTTCCTACTTTTCTCCTGGTTGGTCCTTCTTCTCATCCAGTTCTTCGTTCTCGTTTCTCCTTGTCCCTTTTCTTTATGGTCTGTTTTCTCTTTCTCGTTATCTTTTTTTTCTGTTCCTTTACTCTAGATTTCCTATTTGTCATTCTTTCTTTTCCCTCGTTCTTTCTCCTTCCATTTTTTCCCGTCCTCTCTCTCCTTGTCCTTCTTCCCTTCTCATTCTTGTTGTCCTTCTGTTTCCCTTCCCCCTCTTTTGTTGTCCCCCCCTTTGTCTATTTTTGGTCCTTTTTCGTATCATATTCTTGGGTGGTCCTTCTCGTTCTTCTCCTTTGTCTCCTTCGTTTCCTTCTCATAGAGAGTCCTTTTTTTCTCTTTCTCTTTTATCTTTTTTTTTCTGTTCCCAGATACTCTAGATTCTCCTATTTGTCAAAGATTCTGTTCCTGTTCCCTCGTCTGCTTCTCCTTCCCATGTTATCTTCCAAGATCCTCCTCCTCCTCCTTGTCCTCGTCCTTCTCATTGCCTTTGTCCTGCTGGATTCCCCTTCTCCCTCTTCTTGTTTTCACCCTCCTTTGTCTTTTTTTGTCTTTTTCTTGGATCATATTTCTTCTGTTATCGCCATCCGCTTTCTTCTCCTCGTGCGTTGATGTCTCTCTCCTCTTTTTCTTAATATTCTTCATCCTTTGTTGTTTCCACCTCTTTTTATTCTTCTGTCTCATTCTCGCTCTCTTCCTTTCCCTGCTGTGTGTAGGCCTATATATTTGTGGACATGCGTTCACCCATTGAAGTAGGTTAATGACCTAATTGGTAAACTAGTCACATCAAGACTCGCACTCGTTTTTCCTTTATACATTTTGAAAATATAGTTTAGGCGGAGTCATTTTGAAGGCCCGGAAATAACATGATAGCAGACTCTTTGCTTGCCGTAACTTTCCTCTCCCCTCCCTCCACAACATGTACAGTGCCTTCATCCACCCCCTCCCGACCTCTTTCTCACCGTCTGTCCCATGTACAGTAATCCGAGTAGACAGGTAGGTGGAGTGTGGGAGGGACTGGGAGATAACCAGGTTACCTGATTAATCATAGTCTGTGGCGTAATAAAATAGACTGGCTGTCAGTTTCCTCTTCCCTTCAAACATAGGCCATATTTGTGTTTGTGCTGAACTTTTTTTTCTGTTCTTTCTTTTTTCTTTCTTTCCGTTTTTCTGAATTCCTTGGACCTCAACCATCACCCTTTTCTTGTTTCTGGAAAAAAGAGAGAAAAAAAATCGGCTTGAAAGCATTCATTGTAAAAATAAACAACAACAACAACAACAAAAACAAAACAAACAGTTGTACTTTATGTACACCAATAATATTGTGGACACAGTAATTAGTAATATTGAAACGAGAACATATACACAGTTTTATATTTTTGTTTCTATTTCCCCTTCCATGCCTACCTGTACACATCACACACACACAACACACAACACACACACACACACACACACACACACACACACACACACACACACAACTACACCACACACACACACACACGCACATATCACACACGAATACACACTCGCGTACGCGCACACACATACATACATACTCTCTGTGTCAGCTGTAGTCAGATAATATGAGTGTAGGGCGTCATGCATGAGAAGCAACCACAAATAACGGGGGGGGGGGGGGGGGGGGGGCTTGGAGCCGTGGGCGTTGAACAGTCAGCACTATCGTTTCCCTCTATCATCTGTCATTTCCTCTTCCCTAACAAGGTCATTTTGTGCGGATGTTGGAAATAGTACACCAGTTACCAGTTTCCTTACTGTAAAACAGTACATAACAAGATGGCAAAGCCATGCTAATTGACGGATAGCCTGTTTTCGGTTTGATGATAGTGGCCTGAGAATTGGACCATACTGTTTTCTGTTTTTGTTTACTGTTACATGCTTAGGCCACATCAGGGGATGCATGTGGCCGGTTTTTTTTCCAGTATCTACCTGCTGCCATGGAGCTTGGTGGTCGGAGTAGTTGTAATTTTCCTTCCATGATCCCAGGTACGGCAAGACGGACTGAGAGACTTCCAGTAGCTAAGGGTGGATCCTGTTAGGCGGCCTACCCGGCACCGCTCCACCCTGAAGGGATCTCGATTGAGCGAGTGCCATTCTCATCATGTAATTGATCATGTAGACATAGTATTATGATTTGTCCTGCAGGCCTGGTACCTCTGACATCGCCTTCGGCCGTATTTTGTAAAGGCCTGTTAAGTCATCATTTGATGTTGCACTCTATCGGGTGTGATGATGGTTTTCAGTAAACAGCCAAAATGTCCTCAGTAACCTAGGAAGAATTAATGGGCCTTTGAATACGGCCGAAGGCGATGTCAGAGGTACCAGGCCTGCAGGACAAATCATAATACTATGTCTACATGATCAATTACATGATGAGAATGGCACTCGCTCAATCGAGATCCCTTCAGGGTGGAGCGGTGCCGGGTAGGCCGCCTAACAGGATCCACCCTTAGCTACTGGAAGTCTCTCAGTCCGTCTTGCCGTACCTGGGATCATGGAAGGAAAATTACAACTACTCCGACCACCAAGCTCCATGGCAGCAGGTAGATACTGGAAAAAAAACCGGCCACATGCATCCCCTGATGTGGCCTAAGCATGTAACAGTAAACAAAAACAGAAAACATCGTGAAAGTGATTGCCATCATTGGTACTGGTCTTGTCTGTAACGCTAGGTGTATTGACTAGCGTGTCACGTTTGTTGACATGTGACAATGTGTACAAACTGTGCTGTGCTAATAGGTCACATTTTTTATGTACTCTGTAACTTGTGTGATTGAAAATGTGTCATTGCTATTAAAAGTTGTGAAATGGAATATTCTGAATCATTTGCGTCTCTACACAGAAATTCTGTTTAGAAACTGGGACAGACTCACCCAAAGATTGCCAGGAGAACTTTGGCATCACTCATGATTGCATGATTGTGACTCAGCTTATATGCCACATCCAGTTATATGCATGTGATTGTAAGATATTCCCATATGTTGCTGTTATATGCATGTGATAGGTATTCCCATATGTTGCTGTTATATGCATGTGATAGGTATTCCCATATGTTGCTGTTATATGCATGTGATAGGTATTCCCATATGTTGCTGTTATATGCGTGTGATAGGTATTCCCATATGTTGCTGTTATAGGCATGTGATAGGTATTCCTATATGTTGCTGTTATAGGCATGTGATAGGTATTCCTATATGTTGCTGTTATATGCATGTGATAGGTATTCCTATATGTTGCTGTTATAGGCATGTGATAGGTATTCCCATATGTTGCT
>JAPXFY010000019.1:26226033-26263533 GCA_030674185.1 Monoplex corrugatus
CAACCCTGAAAACGATCAGGTTCCCATTCATAATGGGATGGGATGGTGGCTGCGCGCACCAAGTTCCATCGCTCGTCCCCCCCCCCCTTCCTCACGCAACCCCACATCTGTTATCAAACTTGTGCAGTCGTCTGGAAAGCGGGAGTCGTACCTCTACGCCAAGCAGGCTCCGACGTGACAGATTGCAATACATACAGTCTAAACAGCACAACACGTAAATGTCTTACGATACAATACACTTACAATACATCTAAAAGCACAACAAGTATAATTCTTACGATACAATACAGTTTACAAAACAGTCTAAAACAGCACAACACAGTATAATGTCTTACGATACAATACAGTTTACAATACAGTCTAAAACAGCACAACACAGTATAATGTCTTACGATACAATCACAGTTTACAAAACAGTCTAAAACAGCACAACACAGTATAATGTCTTACGATACAATAACTTTACAATACAGTCTAAAACAGCACAACACAGTATAATGTCTTACGATACAATACACTTTACAAACAGTCTAAAACAGCACAACACAGTATAATGTCTTACGATACAATACAGTTTACAATACAGTCTAAAACAGCACAACACAGTATAATGTCTTACGATACAATACAGTTTACAATACAGTCTAAAACAGACAAAACAGTATAATGTCTTACACAATACATTTACATATCTAAAACAGCACCATACAGTTAATGTTTACGATACAACACAGTTTACAATACAGTCTAAAACACAACACAGTACAATGTCATACATACAATACAGTTTACAGTACAGTCCAAAACACAAGAACAATACATACATTACAATACAATCTAAAACAGCCAACACAAGTTACAATACATTTACAATACAGTCTACAAAACACACAACATCAACATACAAAACATTTTACATACAGTCCAAAACACACAACACAATACAATTTTACAATACAGTCCAAAACAGCACAACACAATACATTTCACAATACAGTCCAAAACAGCACAACACAATATACATTTACAATACAGTCCAAAACAGCACAACACAATACAATCATTTACAGTACATACAACAAACAGCACAAACAATACAAACATTATACAGTAGCAAAACAGCACAACAATACAATTTTTACAGTACAGTCCAAAACAGCACACACAATACACATACATACAATACATTTTACAGTACAGTCCAAAACAGCACAACACAATACAATACATTTTACAGTACAGTCCAAAACAGCACAACACAGTACAGTGCATTACAATACAATGCAATGCAATACGTAGCAACATAAACTAACTTCAATGTGATACGATACGATGGGTTATAATGTTGACACTGCACGACAAATATAAAGTTAGCATCAAACACCCGAGGGTGTTTACCTTATACGCATACAATAGTTAAGTGATGTGAAACAGCACAGTTCAGGAAAATGTTTCCAAAGACTGCACTTCAACAACGCGAACACAGAGAGCATCCAGCAACAGTGAAATGTCACAGCGTCGATCACAGGCGTCTTTTTCTCTGTAAAAATTGCTTTTCCCTCACCTGGGCCTCAAAACTGAGGCTCTTTCCTCAAATCTCAGTTTAACTTAGATACTTACCAAGTCAAAATCCTGGGGTTTTGAAATGGTAAGTATCCGAGTTAAACAGAGATTTGAGGGAAAAGCGAACAAACAAAAACAACAAATCCAATAAACTCATTTTAGCCTCAACTGGGCCTCGAAACGGTATTCCTTGCCGATCTCATTTAAGAACTGATCGTGCAATGTGTATCGACCGGGAACATAATTATGGCACACTGTGTGATCAAGACTTGTACTGGCAGTTGACAGAATAACCTTTGTTTTTATCGCAGTAAAACACTACAGTGATATTATTTCAGTAAGGGTGAAGGGTGAAGATAGAGTTGTCGCTTCCAGTCAGATTGCACGAGATGGATGACTGGGAAAATGCACTCGACCTCCAGTCCACCCAGCTGTGGGTACCTGACCCTGTTCAAGCGTAGGGAAGGTTAAGCAGTGAGGGAGAGGAGATGGACACTACTTTCATAATGCTGGTCTTAAGGAAAACATGAGGTTTTGTCATGCCTTTTTTGTTGTTTGTTTCTTTTTTCCATTGATAGAATTGTGTCCATCAGTATTTATATGTGGTAGGGCAGGGGAAAAGTGGTGAGAATACTAGAGCAGATTGAAAAGTCAACATGTACATGTCGTTAGATTACTTTTACAGACACATTATAGTAATAAGTGTCTGTCTGTCTCTGTCTGTGTGTCTGTCTGTCTCTGTCTGTGTCTGTCTGTCTGTCTGTGTCTGTCTGTCTGTCTCTGTCTTCTGTCTCTGTCTGTGTCTGTCTGTCTGTGTCTGTCTGTCTCTGTCTGTTCTGTCTGTCTGTCTCTGTCCGTCTGTCTCTCTCTTGTGTCTGTCTCTCTCTCACCTCCCCCGTCTCCTCCTTCACCTCCCCCCCTCCATCCGCTCTTTCGCTTTCTCTGTATATGTATGTATAAGTGTATGTATGTATGTATGTATGTAATAATGATAATAATGTTTATTTGTATAGCGCATATTCCATATAAAAACATGCTCACCAGCGCTTTACATTTCGCAAGAAAGGCAAAAGGTGATAAAAAATGTTCACAATTACATACACAATAAGATAACAACAAACATTAAAGATATACAAGTAAGAAGACACATAAGAAACCACAGAATATTAAAATTTAAACACTGACTTATGTAATGAAGAAAGATTAACAGATTTTTCATATGAATAAAGAGGCATACTGTGTTTATATATTACTGCGTGTGTGTGCTTGCGTACGTGTGTGTGTGTGTGTACGGGTGTGTGTGTGCGTGCGTGTGCGTTGCTGTGCGCGTGTGTTTTGTAAGAATGTGTGTGTGTGTGAGTGTGTGTGCGTGTGCGTGTGGTGTGCTATGTTTGCATGCTGTGTGTGTGTTTATGCATGCAATAGTTGTACATAAAATTATAATCAATATTTTGAATGAAGATAAAAACAAAAAAATTCTAATCCAAATACAGGAAAAACGTTATAACTTCAGTATTACAGCATTAACACCTTGACAATCAAAATTACCTCACAAATTATAAACTATTCGCATATCATACATCACAATTTACATACAAACAAAGATTTTAAAAAAGTTTCTTAAAGTATTTCAGTCTCTTTCCCACTCACTTTCTCCCCTATCCTCTCCTCAGCTGTACACATACAGTGATACACACACATGCTCACTCAAGCACACACACACACACACACACACACACACACACACACACACACACACACACACACACACACACACACACACATACACACAGCACGCACACACACACACCTTGCTCTGTAGGCCCTTATACAAAATACTGTTATACAGGCAGGAGAGATTAGTCTGATGACAGACTTGCAAACTAAGGCTCTTCAGGTTAGATGAGTTTGAAAGAGGTGGTTTTTCAGGTGCCGTTTGAAGGTTGAGAAACACTTAGTTTTTGTGAGAGACAGTGGTAGAGAGTTCCACACATTTGGGCCATGTGTGTATGTATGGATGGATGGATGTATGTATTTATGTATACATGTATTGATGGATGGATGGATGGATGCATGGATGGATGGATGTATGTTGTATGTATGTATATATCGCTTGCTTATATATCGCTTGCTTGCTTGCTGTGTGTGTGTGTGTGTGTGTGTGTGTGTGTGTGTGTGTGTGTGTGTGTGTGTGTGTGTGTGTGTGTGTGTGTGTATGTGTGTGTGTGTGTGTGTTGCTGTCACTGACGGCGATTAAGATGATTGAGAGGGAGAGTTAAAGCGCAAACTTCAGCGTATCATCGGAAAGAAGATAAGTATCAGGTTTCCTCGGGCTTTACACAGATAACTGAAGCAAATCAGTCTGTACCATTGGTTGCTTGCTTGCTTGTTTGCTTTTTTCTTTCTTCTTTTCTTTCTTTCTTTGTGTGTGTGTGTGTGTGTGTGTGTGTGTGTGTGTGTGTGTGTGTGTGTGTGTGTGTGTGTGTGTGTGTGTGTGTGTGTGTGTGTGTGTTGTGTGTGTGCTTTCAATTCCATCCTTTGTTTCGTTTGTAAGTTAGCTCGGTTTATTTTCTTATCATTTTTTAAGTGGATTGTAAACGACCAATCGACAGATAAAGGTACACTGTTATCACATGTCACTTACTTTTTGTTTGATTAATTATTTCTTTATTTGGTCAAGTAGTGCAGGAAACAGGGTCTGTCGTCCTGTATGTAGCGTTTCAAAAGATGTAGTTATAACTTTCATTTTAACTCAGATTAGACAAAAAAGTGTTTTTTGTGAAATTTAATAATCACACGTACAAGTTCACACACGTGCGTGTACACACATATGTTATGAGTGTACAGAGGTTCACAGTTTGTTTGTTGTGTTTTTGTCACTGTTTTGTGCGAAGCTTTGACCATCCAGCCCTTTATTCCGATTTCCTCCATCCAGTAATTTCACATGTTATCTTCTATAATATCAGCAATTTTTCAGTGTTTCTTGTCACTATTTTTTGCGAGGCCATGACTATCCAGTCCTTTATTCCCACCTCCTCCACCCAGTAATTTCATCCGTCGTCTTCTCTATATGATGTCGGCAATCTCTTATAAATGACTGTGGTAATGCTCCCTTTAATTCTTTGTTTCTGTTCCATGGTGTGTTGTTTGGAGACTGGGAAATAAAGTCACAGAGAGAACGTCACGGGGAAAAGGTCACAGGGAAAAAGTTACAGGGAAAAAGTCACAGAAATAAAGGTACAGCTGTGGGCCAATTTACCACAGAACCCACCTGAAGCTGAAAACCTACTGGACTATATACATAGGATGTATGTTAATGGCCACGACTGCCAGATTCAGCACCAAGCTGCTAGAGACCATGATGCAGTTCAGGCTGTTAGGATGCGCCACCTACCGCCCATGTTTCCTCAAGACATGATGAATGTTCTTGAATCATCAGTGACCAGCAAGCCCCGCACAAACAACATCTGCGAGAGTTGGAACAACATGTTCCACAACCTGGTTGGGACATTACCATCTGTCAGTCTGTACGACGATTGGTTGGTTCAAAAAAGAGCAAGTCACTGTCTGTACACTCCTTCAGCAGGACGCTGTAGGCAACCAGCCACACAGGTGTGCCAACAGACTCTACGTTTGGATGCAGGAACGGCTGAGAAACATTTGCTTAGTACGGCGTGAAGGCAGACAGCTGAGGAAGTCTAGCGTGGTGTAGCCTGGAATATAAGGCTGGACAGAGATATATTGGAAGTACTGTGACCCTTTTTCCAGTGACTTTATTTCGGGTGACTTTTTTCCTGTGACAATTTTTTTTCCTACAGTCGTTGTTTGTGTGTATGATAGATTCACTACAGAAATAGTACCTGGTGGAATTTGAGTGTGGGTGTGTGCGTGTTTGTGTGTGTGTGTGTGTGTGTGTGTGTGTGTGTGTGTGTGTGTGTGTGTGTGTTGTGTGTGGGTGTGTGTGTGTGTAGAGAGAGAGCTCAGGTACATTCAGCTTGTTAGGCGTGTGACCCTTGACCCATCCTCTCTCTCTCTCTCTCTCTCTCTCTGTGCCCACACACGCGCGTGCTCTGTCTGTCTGTCTGTCTCTCTCTCTCTCTCTCTCTCTCTCACACACACACCACACACACACACACACACACACACACACACACATATATATATATATATATATATATATATATATATATATATATATATCGTTAGGCTTGTGACTTTTTATCAGCGTTGTCAGCCTCTCTCCAACCAGGTGGCTTGTCCTGGTTGTGAACACGAAGCCGTTGAACTAGAGGTAGCCCCTATGCCTGGCCGTTGACTCTTTGAGGAAAATTCATCCCTCCACTGATGCCCTGTTAACATCACTCCCTCGTGTTCCGCCAGCCAAAGCGGTGTACCGGCTTGTAATATTTGGAGCCAGTCGTGAGAGATTGAGGAGATAGATGGGGACCAGTGTTTCCGTCCGTACAAGTAGGATGCGGATGCCAGAGAACGAAGCCACTACTTTGTGTACAGAGCCCCGTATGTCCCCTACAAGAAGACAAGGCATTTATCACTACAGTAGAACTGCTGGTCTTCCCACAGTGTCACCCTGACTGACACCTCATTACTTTTGTCTGTCCCTTGGTTGTCAAACTGTAGGAGCCGGTGACAGTGTTGTGTGACCAGAATAAGGTCGCTGCGTAAGATACGAAATAGTGTAATGATAATTATAACTGACTGATGCTTTAAACAGACCTGGGTGTGCGTTAATCGGACAGTAGATCTATTTGTTTGAGCTAGATGATGTTGTTGCTAAAATGTATCGCTATGCTTTAAGTTATCGACTTAATTACTTCTGTTAATAGTCATAGGTGGGAGAAGGGGGGGGGGGGCGAGAAGATTGTTAGCTTCACGAGGACTTTGGTTGAAAATCGTATCAGTTTTTTCCCTCTTTTGTCTTTTATTTTTTCCCCAATCATACATGACAGATTGTGCATTATAAATATGCTGTGTCATGAAAAGTAAAACGCCATATCGTGAAGAACAGACCTCAAGTCGATGCGTTTGTGGTGATGCTTAATATGACACGCACTGCAACAAACTGCTTCGTGTACAAAATTTGATATCATTAACTTTTGTAAGTGACTGGAGCAGTGCCGTTTAGCAGTGATTTACGTCGTGGCTTTGTTGTAAATAACTGATTTAATGGCAGACACATGAATGTCGGGTCAGAATCACGCGACAAGCACAGAAGTGAAAATCAATAGGGGAATGTTCCTATTCAGTAGGATTACAGTGGCGAGATGTATTTTGCTGGAATACTTTCTGTATCTACTTATTTCTGAGGAAAAATAATGCTGGCTGCCGTATCTATTCCCTGGTTTCAAATGAAATTGAACACGATGCTTTGTCTGTTCGTGATATATACGGCTCGTACATATTTTCTGCGTGACCTACCAATGGATATTTATAGATTTTTCTTCTACGTTGGTGCCCTGACTAGCACCTGATTACAGTTGTCCGTGACGATACTTCATACACCCTAGATCTTTTGTTGAAGATGTGTATGTGTTATATGTGTTTCTGAACTTTGATGCTTATGATTCTGCTTTGCTTATATCGTTTGTCTTGTTAAAAGTGAATAGACATGTGGTTTTTTTATGGACATAGTTGAAAGTGAAAGCTAGGAGGACAGACTACAATTTTGCAGGACACCACTTTAATTTCAGATAGTGACAGTACATTTCACTTGACTTTTGGAAATAAACAAATGTATGTGTGTCAGATTGAATTCATATTTGGAGTTTGTGCAAAAAGGATTCATTGACTGGAACATGTCACTTAGCGCTTCACCAGATCAGCCAGCAGTTGTCTGGCAGACTCACTAAACCTGCGCAAAACCCTGTGCGCTTCAAGGTCTTGAAATGGGGAAAAGGGGAGTGACTTGCGAAACACAAAGCCGACATCTCCAGAATGACTGAAATATTAAGATAGGCAGCGAAAAGACCAGTTTTTATTGTTGTGGGCTGGGATTGAACTCGAGGTAACAAATCTAGAGCCCATGGTTCTGTAATTTTTCAAAAGAACCATAAGACTAGCATATAAAGAATGAAAAATTAAAACATACAATGAAAACATAAGTTAGAATTCAAAATGTAACATAGTATTGCAAAACAAATAATCTAGAATAGCATGAAATGAATTAGGTGTAAAAAGTAAAGTAAAATAACATAAAACGAAATTAAATAATAAAGAAAAGCGTGAACCGTTTTCAAATAAATGGCCTTCAAATGTTCAGATTCTGCCAACTCAGCAGCAGAGAAGACTATAAATAGCTGACACAGGCAGAAGTCTTTACCCTCACCCGCTGAGACATAAGCTTGGCAAGAAGTGAAGACACCGGAGCAACACTGTGCAACGTCCAGATCGGAATGTCTGTGTGTTCTGTATACCAGACAACCAGATCGATATAGAGTCTGGCCAAGTTATACCCAAGGGAGAGAAACAGCCTGAAGCGACACACAGTTTTTTTGAGAATGGAAAACGAGAATGGGGAGATTCAGGCTCTGACAGTCGCTAAAACTGCTGACCAGCTGAAACGTTTGCGTCATGAATTGCGCTCTTGTCTCTTTTTAAGTAGGAAAGAATAAATTTAAAATCAACTTGATGTATTCATTTATTCATTTGTTGTTTTGTTGTTGTTGTTTTTTATGTTTGTTTTTTGCTGGGTTTTTTGTTTTGTTTTGGTTTAGTTTGTTTGTTTTTTGTTTTTGTTTTTGCTTATTCCTTCAAACGTTCGCACATTCCTTCTTTCCTTCGTTAGTTTATTTATTAATTCATTAATTTATCTGTTCAACCATCATTCCCTTATAAGCTGGCTCATAACCTTCAGGTGTTCGTAAATTCCTTCATTCTTTCATTCGTTTGTTTCTTTATCCATCCATTCATGCATGCATATATTTCTTCGTCCATTCGTCCATCCATGAATTCATTGACGACTGGTCCGAATAGATCATGCATCGCAGGGACAGCCCCACTTTGCTTGATGAAATGGCTATCGAGTGGCGTCGGGAGCTTGATAGGTGATTGTCCGGCGAATGGTGAGATATGTGACTTGTGGCTTGGCCGCTGACTTCAGGCTTGATGACCGCAGGGAAAGACCTGATGGCGTTCAGAAAGACGGCGAACTTGGATCTTTTTCGGGGCATGTCAAACCTAGCAGAACAGTAAAATGGGCTGTGTCTGGAGCATCATGTCTGGCCACTTTCTCGGCTGTTCGAACACCTGTGGTTATGGTATTGCAACGTTTGGAGCTTCCGACTGGTAACTGTCGAGACTATAGTAAAGGGAAAGGGTCTGGCAGCTGTGCAGGCTGGTGGCTGAGCGGGCTGCCCAAAAGAGAGATGAAGGCTCAGAATGAGGCGAGAGAGGGCTTTTCCATTCTCTCTCTTGGTCCGGTGGCTGGGCTGGACGTGGTTGGTGCACGTTGTATGGCTGTATCCCGGGGTTTGTCGTCTCCTCACCTTTCCATTCGGTTTGTAAAGAAGGTAATTGATGACTGGTCCGAATGGCACATAACTTTCAGTCATTCGTAAATTCCTTCATTCTTTCATTCATTCGTTTCTTTATCCATCCATTCATGCATGCGTCCCATTCATTCGTTCATACGTACATCCGTGAATTCATTGATGTCTGGGTTTGAATGGGCCATGCAACACACGGGCAGCCCCCCCCCCTCCTCCCCATCCTCCCATCTTTCTTAATAAATGGCTACGGAGTGGCGTCAGGAGCTTGGGAAGTGATTGTCTGGAGAGAGGTGAGGCATTGGTGCTCTGGTGTTTCTGGTTAATTTCATGTTAACAGTCGTTCGTAAGTTCCTTCATTCTTTCATTCGTTTATTTCTTTATCAGTCCATTCATGCATGCATCCATTCATTCGTTCCTCTGTCCATCCGTGAATTCATTCATGGTTCTTGTTCTTCAGCTTCTTCTTGTACTTTCATGATCAAGCGTGGTTACAACTCATGTGAATATGATGAAACATGTGTTTTCTGAAGGTCATCTTTGCTTTTCGCGTTAGGCCACTGCTGGATTCTTTCTTTTCTAAACAATGGGAAAAATACTGCACAAATTGTATCCTCATCATACAAGTACAGTGTATGTGATTGTTGCTGTAGTGAGCGTACGTGAGATGCATTTGATGTGTTCAGCTCTTAATTGATTTGTCTTAGTTGTGGGACGGTATGAGAGAAAAGAAGGGGAAAAAAAGAAAAAGAAAAACCAAGATGAAAAACATAAATAAGCAACAACAGCAGCTAAACCAAAACAAAGCAAAATAATTTTTAAAAAACCAAGATCGTCAAGCCGTTCAAACAAATTTCTTTTCATTCAAACGTTAGTACAGAAAATTCAAGTTTTATTCGTATGGAGATCACTTTGACCTTATAGCTTCAGTTGAAGTAAAACTTCACATGCATTAAAAACAGTGATAGACTGTCACGACCGGGAGAACGTTTATATATTGTCTGAAGTGCTGAGAAAGAGCTGTTCACACTTTCTTCAAAAACTGTAGAATTTAGACACTTGTTTGGTCTGTGTGACCTAGACTTTGACAACTTGTTCTCCAAGCTAATACATTCACGATGCTAATATATTTTGGTCTCACACACACACACACACACACACACACACACACACACACACACACACACACACACACACACTCACACTCACACTCACATGTACGGACACAGGCACACACACATACACATACAGATACACACTCTCGCACACACGCACACACACAAGCATACACATACACACACTGGAGTGCGAGCACACACACACTAACACATTGATATATCTTCAGTCCATCTGCAATTTTCCCTGCTTGCTATTTAAAACTGAAGGGAAGCGGTTCATTTGGAGAGCCATGAAAAACACCTGGCGGAAAGGGAATTACCGGTGGATCGTGTGTACAGAGAGAGAGAGACAGACAGGGACAGACAGAGAGAGAGAGAGAGAGAGAGAGAGGTGTAAACCAGTAGTATGTATGTACGTAAGCCACTGGTGTGTGTGTGTGTCTGTGTCTGTGTGTGTGTCTATCTGTCTGTGTGTATGTCTCCTCGTGTGTTCAGTCTTTTGTAGTGTATGATAAGAGTGCAGAGAGAATGTGTTTACCTTGTAAGTTCCCTTTCTGACGGTAAAAAGTGTGTCTGAATGGTTGATGCGTATTGTGTGTTGGCTAGTGAATGTGTGCTTGTCACCTCTCGCTTTCAGACTGGACGGCTGGCTAACATTGCTGCTTGTCGTTCTGCGATAAGGAGAGCAGAGGATGTAAGTCACTGTCTGTCAGTACATAGCCTCTCCATCAGCAAGCCCTATATAGTGACTCCCCGTGGCGACACACGGCAACCGAGTACCTCACGGACTAAAAACGACAACAACAACAAAAGTAAAAAACCTTTTGAGGTACTAGGAGGAGGTTTGGCCCCTAGACGTGCGGCACGCAGTTGATAAAATTGAATATCTGGGAACAGTCATTTCGTCAGACGGCAGATGCACATTGGAAATATCCAGCAGAATTGGCCAAGCTAAAACAGCACTCCATAAAATGAAAAAGCGTTGCTACCTATAAATGTCTGTCAGTGAACATCAAGAAGAGAGCTTTTCTGTGCTAGCTGAGTGGGAAGCGTAAGCTGTGTTAGATTTGAGAAGTTCTATACAACATGGGAGATAATTCTCAAGAGTTGTGTCCTTTGATTATATTATAAAAATTCTCCCTGCTTCCCTCTTATTTTTTTGGTATTACCTATACGCCTTGGAAGCAACCATGTATATGTTCTGTCTTGTCTATGTGTGTGTGAGTGGTCAGTTCAAAAATAAAAGACTATGTCAATCTTGAACATAAGACCAATATATTGTATGTATTTCTCTCCTCTCTCATAGTTGTGTGTAGGGTAGTTGCAGAGTATAAAGGTAGGCTTGGGCGCTCCTTTTTTGAGGAGTGTTCTGAGCTTGCTGTTTTTGTACTTTGTGTCTGCTTCTATGCTAGCTGAGTGGGTAGCGTAAGCTGTGTTAGATTTGAGAAGTTCTATACAACATGGGAGATAATTCTCAAGAGTTGTGTCCTTTGATTATATTATAAAAATTCTCCCTGCTTCCCTCTTATTTCTTTGGTATTACCTATACGCCTTGGAAGCAACCATGTATATGTTCTGTCTTGTCTATGTGTGTGTGTTTGATCAGTTCAAAAATAAAAGACTATGTCAATCTTGAATATAAGACCAATATATTGTATGTATTTCTCTCCTCTCTCATAGTTGTGTGTAGGGTAGTTGCAGAGTATAAAGGTAGGCTTGGGCGCTCCTTTTTTGAGGAGTGTTCTGACTTGCTGTTTTTGTACTTTGTGTCTGCTTCTATGCTAGCTGAGTGGGTAGCGTAAGCTGTGTTAGATTTGAGAAGTTCTATACAACATGGGAGATAATTCTCAAGAGTTGTGTCCTTTGATTATATTATAAAAATTCTCCCTGCTTCCCTCTTATTTCTTTGGTATTACCTATACGCCTTGGAAGCAACCATGTATATGTTCTGTCTTGTCTATGTGTGTGTGTTTGATCAGTTCAAAAATAAAAGACTATGTCAATCTTGAATATAAGACCAATATATTGTATGTATTTCTCTCCTCTCTCATAGTTGTGTGTAGGGTAGTTGCAGAGTATAAAGGTAGGCTTGGGCGCTCCTTTTTTGAGGAGTGTTCTGAGCTTGCTGTTTTTGTACTTTGTGTCTGCTTCTATGCTAGCTGAGTGGGTAGCGTAAGCTGTGTTAGATTTGAGAAGTTCTATACAACATGGGAGATAATTCTCAAGAGTTGTGTCCTTTGATTATATTATTTTCTGTGTTAGATAGAACTGATAGTGTTGTACGGATGTGAGACTTGGACAATCAAGCAAAGCAAGCAAAATCCTTTTCTCACATTGAGTACAGCAGCAGGGAAGTGTCAATCTTTTTCTCAAAATTTTTGTATCTAGTGTTTGTTTGTTTGTAATCTTACGCTTGACAAAGGCCAGTTGGCCGAAAATTTGCGCCTGTCTTCTCTTGTTGTATTAAATACGCGTTCGTATTCTTCCTTCGTGTTTTTTCTGGTTCTAAAGCAAGCAAAGTCAAAACAAGATCGAGGCAGCTGAAATGTGATTTCTAAGAAGAATGTTAAACTTAAGTTCCATGAACAGCAAAGGAAACAAACGAGACAGCCTTGAAAGACGAAAAGAGCAATAATGAAGAATGTTAGGAAAAGACAACATTTATGGGACATTTGATGAGGCAAGAGAAATTTGAATGACTAAAGGGAAAAAAGAGCACCATGTAGACCTAAGGAGAAAATATTAGAGTTTTGCAGAGTGGATGGGGACAGATTGCAGAGTGGATGGGGACAGAAAGGGTGGGAGATATACTTGCAGCGACAAAAGAGATTCGTTTGGAGGCTCATGATCGCTATCGGCATGCGGCAAGGCACATGATGATGATGACAGTAAAAAGGTAAGGGAAAGGTAGTCCCATAATCCTGAGTTCTTACAGGAGTGAGATGTTAGAGATGTCAGCTTAACGCAAAGACAGCATTATGCCCTTCTGTCCCGTGTTGCTTTAACGTCCTTAACTCAGAAGAGGATCAGGTACCCCTTCACAGCTGGTGGATTGGAGATCGTTAGCACGCGGTTTTGCCCGAATCAAGGTCGAAAACATGCAGTTAGATTGGAAGGCGAGAACTCTGCCTGTACGTCAGTTAGGCCTTCTGATAGACAGGTGTTGTAATTGCATTGTCTGTGCAGTGAGGAAGCTTCCTTGTTCCTTGTTCAAGGACTGAATTGTACTGGACTGGTGGGAATTCACTCCATGTTGTGTATGGGCAGCACTTCTTTTTTCTTTTGTCTTGTCCGACAGTGACTGAAATCCGGTGCTGGACTGCGGAGATTGTACCCTGTATGCGCTGTGTACTCGGTCCATGAACAGCGTCTGTTGGGGGACATTTTGGTGAATCGTTTGCAGTGCTGGCTTTGGCAGTGTTCCCCCTTGAAAAGAAGAGAAAAGAAAGGCGGAGAGATAGAAAAAAGGCAGTAGAAGAGACGGAGAGATAGAAAAAAAAGGCAGTAGAAGAGACGGAGAGAGAAAAAAAAAAGGCAGTAGAAGAGAAGAAGAAACAAGATAGATAGGTCCTGCTGTCAGCGTCTCTTTTCCCCCAGAGGAAAATAACACAACGCGACTTTTTAACATAACTAATTGCGAGACATGCGCTTCCCCACATACACGATTACCTTTTCTAACATTGAGAAGGCTACCACCATTGGACGTGCCTGTTTTGCGTTGTTTTAACATTGAAAATTGGCTGAATTTATTCATAATCACATAACCCTTACACACGTATTATGCGAAATACCAGTCAGTGTGGTGAAGTAATTAGCGCAGTAGACTTCTGACTGGGAGGTCGTGGATTCCAACTCCATCAGTTTAACCCTTTGTCTCCCACACACTATCCACCAACTGCAAAAACTCAACCCTTTGATTCCCTCACCCTATCCACCAGCTTCCTGCAGGGAGCTGGTGGACAGAGTGAGAGAGTCAGAGGGTCAAGTTTTTGATTTGTTAGTATGTTGGCAAAATTGCGCAATGCAGGATGCTGGTGGAGAGGGTGCGGGAGTCAAATGGTTATGGAGGAAAGTTACTGTGGGAATTTTCAGCCTCAGTTGGCTCCTACCCACAGTTTAGCATGTTGTGGTCTGGTTGGGAAGAATTGAGGTACGCACTCAAGTCTCATCCTCTTTAGAGATGCGTCATTGAGGGTTTTGTTCGATTTTCCTCACCAGCACCGCAGGTGTCTGTTGTCTCTGCAGCTTGTTTGAGGACAGGATATACTGTGACAGAGTATTGCCATGTCACGCTGTCTCACTCCAAAGTAGAATATCATCATCAGCGTCTTGTGTGTAAATGTGTGAGACAAGAAGGATGACGGCTTCGTTCAGGAATCACACGCCCTACTCCCCTCCTGTCTTCCCTATCCCTGTCTGCGTGTGCTTTCTGCCCCGAAGGTGTGATCGTTGTTGGATGATTGCTTCGGTGAACGACGAGAGTGCGCGCCTTGTTTTGATTCTTTAATCAAGATTTGGCGCCTTATCAATGCCATTATTATTATTATTATTATCACTTTCTCCCTGTTCCCATCACCACCGCATTGTGCAAACATTGTCAAAGATTATGACTGTGGCCTTTTATGCCCTGCTTCTGTGCTGACCTCATGTTTGCTGGGTGTGAGAGTTGTGGACCCGAAATGAACAAACAGCATGGTGTCAGCCAGACGTCTTTACTGCCAACTTTTTGGCATTATAGAAAACGGTAGAAAGATAGACGATCTCTTTTACAACAACACAACAAAACGAAGAGGAATGCCAGCAAGACGTAGATGTTCCTTTACACAATAAAACATCTGCCAGTGTTGAGATGTTCCTGTCCGAGCTGTTACGCATACAGGGTTTTAAACCTAGCTTTTCCCTTCCAGCAAAGGGGTAGAGTATTACTTAATTTTCCGTTCCTTTATAATCGTAAGTACCATCTAGTGGGCCTGTCCAAGTAGTTCGTTTGGGCGAAAGGAATTCTTCTTGGTTGGGATATTGGAGGTAGAGTGACCCCTTTGTAGGTAAAGACAATGGCGAAGAACAAACAAACCGTCGTCAGTCTTTATACGGTATCAGTGCGCTTACTTATGAGCCCTCATGCCATCTCTTGCCCACTGGTCTTTCACAAAGCCATTCCTTCCTTATCTCCAGTGGTAGTGTTTTAACTGGGGTCTGTATATACACATTGTGGAACTGTGAGGTCTTTGATACCCGACTGCACGATGTTTTATCTGGAGACTGTCCAGTCTCAGTAGGTTCTGGTTTCTTGAACAGACATTGTGCTGCTTCAGGTCTCTGCGGTGTTCATGGTTTTTTGATTCACGAGGTGTTTGGTTTCACGAAAGCTGGGTGAAGCGTTGCGGTCATAGGCATGTTTTTATCTCCATGGCTGTCGTACTGCTTAACATTGCTGCCAACTTTTTGACTTGTATTCTGGCTGGATGGATTGCTTTGTTATAATGGAAAAAGGAATTCGGAATTTTGGAGTTTGGTTCTGTAAAAGACATGTTCATCGCAAGGGTACAGTTCTTTATGTGCTTCAACCCTTTATCTGGCAAATTCCTTGACCATGTTGTCTTCAAATGGGGGTGGGGGATGAGAGCAGGGATCTGTGAAATACTTAGCAGACACCGTCAGATTGATGGAAACATTAAGATGAGCAGCGAACAGGTCAGTTTTGCAGTGAACAGATCAGTGTCAAATGTTGTGGGAGGACACTGAACTCGAGATATCAAAAGAACCAACCAGCCCACATACAAAAAGGAGGGGGGGGGGGGGGTCGGGGAGATAGCAGACTGCAGTTTCAGGAACAGTTAATACAAGTACATGTCCTCAGTGCCAGGGGAGGGATAACAGGGCCATCTACCTTGCAAGTGGCAAGAACAAACAGAAAAACACAAGGAAAAAAATCAAATAAAAAAAGACCTTTAACTGGACAGATTTGGCAGTCTGGTCTTTAACAACACAAACGATACAGATAGATTTGAGGCAGACAGTGTTGAAAAATAATTGTTGGGGTAAGTGGGGAAGGTCTCGTTTCTAGGATGATTGGTTTAAAATGTAAGGAATTCTGTGAAATATGAAGAAAGCTTTGTCTTCTAATAGATTAACCAACCATGACAAGTCTTAGACAGGACTTTTTAAGTTGTCATTTGAATACTCGCCATGATTTCAGAACCTAAGGAAGACACCCCACCCCCACCCCCTATATCACATATTTTCATAATCTGGTGAACAGTAAAGAACACTTGTCTGCAGCTGAGATTGTTTAGAAGTGTAGGGAATACGTTTTCTGATAAAGATTGAATTTATCGAGGGAATGTTTCTTTGCGAGATTGTTTTGAAATTTAATTCCGTCTTTTCGTTCTTTCGCCGTCCACATGGTCAGGCCACACCTGGGGATGGATGTGGCGGGTTTGTTGTTGTTGTTGTTGTTGTTGTTTCAATTATGGGCTGTTATGGGGCGTGGTGGTCAGATGAGTTGTTGTCGGCCATGTCATTTTCGTTCCACTGGACAAAGACAGGACCACAGCAGTACGATATCTATCAGTTGTCTGGTCCTCTTGTCCGCAGGGGCAGGTTGGCGAAGAAAGAGCATAAATATGTCATTATAGAATTTACCGAATTCTTTGAACTATTTGTATTAATTAATTAATTCACCATTTGTTATCGAAAATGTACGACAGATTCCTCTTCCGAATACTCAACAAGTCAAGCCATGCTAGCTTCCCTTTTCTGGTACCTACGCATTAAAGATACGTAGAGTGACCTGAACTTTAAGACGTTCCGTGTATTCATATTTGTCAGAAGTAAAGCAGCTGTAAACTGTTTTAAATATCAGATACACATACTCGCGCGTATGTAAGCGCCCTCCACATCTCTCTTTCTCCCCCCCCCTCTCTCTCTCTCTTTCTCTCTCTCTCTCTCTCTCTCTCTCTCTCTCTCTCTCTCTCTCTCTCTCTCTCACGACGTGCGCATGCGGTGCTTACAGCATACCGTAACGTAATGTAATGTTAAAAAAAATCCCAATCTTCCATCTCTCAGCACCTCTCAGGTGCCCCTTCTGACTGTCGCACGTTCTCTTTCTCTGTCTCCCTTTGTCTGTTTCTCTGCCTGTCTCTCCCATTTTCTCTGACGGACGTGGTATATGTCAGACTTCCAGTCGGTAGGTCTAGGTTCAGTCCCCCTTGACACCTTTGCCTGGTGGGTAAAGGGCGGATATTTTCCTGATCTCTTATGTGCAGACCTGCTAGTGCCTAGGTCTCCTTCATGTGTATGCACATGCCGAATATGATGCATACACGTTAAAGATCATTGTCAGTGGCTGACTAATGGAAGTATGGAAATGCCCAGCAGTCACGCAACAGCAAGTTCAGGTTTTAGCTGAAGATTTCAGCGTTGGAAAATGAAGTATCATTGTCGTTGTCACTGTCATTCTCGCTATCTGTCTCTCTCTCTAACACACACACACACACACACACACACACACACACACACACACGCACGCACGCACGCACGCACACGCACGCACGCACGCACGCACACACACACGCACACCCACACACGCACACACAAACACCACACACACACACACACACACACACGCGCGCGCGCGCGCGCTACCTAAAAAGAAGTTTGGTTCTAAGATAAATGTTTAAGATTTTCGCCACATGGCGGCTATCAAAACACGGCCTTGTCAGGATAGACCCTGCATGCAGGCACCGACGTCAAGGCATGGAAATAGGATGATAATAGAAAGGGATAGAAGTAAGAAGACGGAAGCAGGCTGGATAGATGAGTGTAGCAGTCGGGTGTATGGCAAAAAAGAATAAGGGCCTGTGTTGATTTGACAGAGCCTGACCAAACTGGTTCATCGTCACAGAGATGTAACTGTGCAGCTTTAGCACCACACTGCGCCGTTTGTGAAGGAAATGAAAACAAGTTGAGGCCATCGCCCTGAAAGATTTGCTTGTTCGCCCGGTGCTCCGTACACCAGTATTCTGCAAGTCTGTGCAGAGAAAGAGGTCTTGCTTAAAAGAGGATTTTGTGCACGTGAAACACGCTGATCAGATTTTGTGCATGTGGCTCTCGTTTGTTGCAAACATGACGAACGTGTTACAGATGTGACTTGAGATTGTAGTGGCTCTCTGCTTACCTGCGAATAGAAACATAGGTGGAGTTCGCTTTTGGGAACCTTCGAAGTCCTTTCTGCAGGGAGGATCAGGAATTTTCGGAAGAGGATCCAGGACTGGGTTGACGTGCTGGCACTTGTATGGATGGATGTGTGTGTCATCTTGTCCTCAGATTTGACATCCGTGTTTTGTGTATTGTCGTCTAGCTCGACTCCACAATCTTCGTCTGTTTCCTCCAAAACTTATCATCTCCCAGATCACATTTGCATTAGGCTTGTGATGTGAAACTTTCGCTGTACAAATTTTTGTCACGGAGGTGAAACTGCAGCTTTAGTATCACACTGAGCGTGTCATTATCAGATTGATCCTTCCCAGGCATTGAAGACGCTAAGCCAGATTTTACAGAAGTTTTATAGGATCATGTAAATTGGGAATAATGTAGAAATGATCGAATCATGTAAAATGGCGAATGATCTTTTGTCATTCTCTTTTAATCAGCGATTCTCTGCACCTTAAGTTTGTCGGATAGGAAATGTTTTCAATCTGACGTTAATCTGTTTCAAGCTTTTGACCGTTTTACAGCTTTGTGATCCCGTTCTTGGCATTCCGACAGCTAACTGACATTTTCAGTGTGCATGTAAAGTTGAGTTGTCTCAAGTTTGATTATTGCACAACCAGTGCTAACATCGTTGAACACGGTCTGTAGCACTGTTGATCATCAGGATGCCATCTTTGGATCGGTGTAGTTGCAGCGTGGTGTGTCAGCCGAAGGGCAAGGAGTGTCTGTGTCTGGGCTGTATTGACTACTGCTTTGCCCTGGTAAGACTGCCGCTACTCTTTGTCAATAAGTCTTCCATTTCTCAAAGTGCTATACTATGACCAAAATTCATACTTACAAATACCTGGCTTGGACAAGAGGTCCCTGCCTGTTCTGAGGAGGGCACCTAAAGAGAACAGTCACGCAAGTTCTCCTCTACCAAACACCAAAACAAAAACAAAAACAAATCCCCGCAATTTTTGCATTCAGCCTCAAGTATTACCCCACTGGCAGCTTGCTAGCATCAGAAGTGGTTCATTAGCGTTAGCTTGGTGTAATTGGAATTATCGCTATCTCTGGTTCTAATAACCTGACGTGTTCAAAGATGATTATTACATCAGTACAACACTGGAATTATCAGTGTTTTGTGGTAATCGGGCGTATTTATGTAATAATACTAGTTATGCAAACTGGCTTCCCTCCCCTACCCCCTTTTTGTTTCTAGGTGATAACCCACATGAGTCAGCAGAGTGATCCCCATGTTTCACAGTGTATGCCGCACATGTGCAGGAATAATAGTTTCAGTATGCAGAAAAAGAATTGAAAGATAAACCTTGAAGAAACAACTCTTATCCTATGAGAATTCCGATTACTTACAAGAAAATCTCGGATTCACCAGTGAATGTATGAAACGGTACAGTTGGTGTAATGTCTTACAGTATAGTAGAGTTTTCAATAAAAAAAATAGATCGTTATTTTTTTTCTATGAGGAAATAGTTTTTTTTAAATTCATGGATATTAAAAAAACTTTCTGTACTTGAGCTAGTATTCCATCGATAGCTTGCTCGATTCAGAATAGGCTGAACTGGCCATCGTAGTGATTGCGTATAATTTAATTTATTGTACCTCTGCCTGTAATCATGAACTGTATGTTGGAGTTCTGTTTTAATGTCCTAAGCTGGAGAGATAGCTTGCTTGACTTTGCAAATGAGATGATTTGACTGTTTTGAATAACAATATCAGAAGAGTGATTTCTTCGTTGAGATAATGACTTTTTTACCAAAACAGTAAAGCAAGCAGTGCCGACAACTTCTGCGTGTTAGTGAACCTCCTTGGTGCTTTCTGCTGACAGCGGAGTGCTATGTTGATGACTGCACAAATAGCGTGGTTTAGTTACGGTAGAGAGGCTGGGTGATAAAGTGCTCGTGTAATGTTTACGGTGATGACGGTGGTGGTGCTGATGATGTGTTTGTATGCGTGTGTGCGTACGTGCGCGCGCGTGTGTGTGATTTGTGTATTAGTTGTAGCGTATGTGTGTGTGTGTGGTGTGTGTTTATTTGTTTGTGTGTGTGCGTGGCGTGTGTGAGGAGAGAGAGAGAGAGAGAGAGAGAGAGATCGGTGAAAAATTTTGGCCGTATGATAAGTAGGCCGTAGTGTGTGTTTTAGAGGTCCGTTTATTTTATGGCTTTAAGGTTGCTGTTATTTTAAGATATTTGTCCGTTAGCGGGAAGCACGGGCATAAGCACACAAAGGCACCAGCATCCACATATACACACAAACACACACACAGAGCTCACATACTCGTACGACATACACATACACATAAACACAGACACACACTCAGACAGACAGAGACACACACAGACACACGCGCGCGCGCGAGCACGCACGGACACACACACACACACACACACACACACACACACACACACACACACACACACACACACACACACACACACACCCCGCAGAGGAAATGACACACTATAGTTGACGACCGCTAAACCTTGAAGTAGTGTCCGTTTTGTAGGCCAGTAAACCAGGAAATACCTTAAGGAGCAAGGAAATGTTACTGCAACAAAATCGTACTCACAGACACATACACACACACACACATACCACCACACACACACACACACACACACACACACACACACACACACACACACACACACACACACACACACACACACACACACACAACAATGCACTGAAAACAATCATCTCAAGGTGTCCTTGTCTGTCTACAGCGTGGCTCATCGCCAAAACAATCATGTCCACGTCATCGGAAAAGCGATGTTCTCTGTTTATTGCCAACAAACAAGCTGAGACTTGTCACCGTAGTTCAGTGGTTAGCGCGACGGACTAACGAGTGGAAGGTTGTTGGTTCGAATCACATCATTGTTGTTATGCTATGTTCTGTGCTCATGGTTGATGCAGCAAAATAAGATTAAATACATGAATAAATAAGAATACCTCCGTTCGCACACACACACCCCGTGCACCCTAGTGAGCATGCAAGCAAGAAAACGGCATACTCACGGTAACACCTCTTGGGTAAAACCAATAACAAACATTTTTACTGCTGAAGTAGTGGAACCTTTACTAATACGTCAACCATGATTTACGTAGTTAAGCACTCGTGTGCATTTTACATGGATAGTTGTTCTGTCTAGACACGGAAAATTTAAAAATAAACACATGAACATGCACACGCACACTTCAGACTAATAGAATCAAGGTACATTTCAGTTTCTGAGGGCTGTTAGAAAATGTTATGTAATGTTGGAAACGTGGGTGATCATTTGAAAAAAGTGTATGATGCCAAGATCATTACATTAGATACAGGTGGAAGGTAATTATAAAAATTTTATGCATTAACCCTACCAGACCTGAGCCCCTGAGCGTAATTGTGCCCCCTGCCTGGCCTCCTGAGCAAAATTTTGAAAAAAATGTATATACGTTAGAAAACTGTTCATATCATGCACACCAATGGTTAGAATTATATGAAACGTGGAGAGTCCGCTCTCAAAACTCACCTTTTCTCCTCTGCATAAAATCCTAACCTCACTCAACCCCCGTCTGCAGCCTGTCTCTGCTCGGAGGGGAATCACTGTATATTGTATATGATATGCTCTCTATAATTTTCCATTGCTTTTATTCTTGCTTTTATTGCTTTTATTCTTTCTCCCCATTTATAGCCATGCGTGTGTGTGTGTGTGTGTGTGTGTGTGGTGTGCGTGCGTGCGTGCGTGCGTGCGTGCGTGCGTGTGTCTCTGTTTCAGCGCTTAGATTCGATTTTGTCGAGATTTTGCGCTATATAAATATTGTAATTATTATGATAGTGTTGTTTTAGTGGAACCTTTACTAATACGTCAACCATGATAGTGTTGTTTTAGTGGAACCTTTACTTATACGTCAACCATGATAGTGTTGTTTTAGTGGACCTTACTAATACGTCAACCATGATAGTGTTGTTTTAGTGGAACCTTTACTAATACGTCAACCATGATAGTGTTGTTTTAGTGGAACCTTTACTAATACGTCAACCATGATAGTGTTGTTTTAGTGGAACCTTTACTATACGTCAACCATGATAGTGTTGTTTTAGTGGAACCTTTACTTATACGTCAACCATGATAGTGTTGTTTTAGTGGAACCTTTACTTATACGTCAACCATGATAGTGTTGTTTTAGTGGAACCTTTACTAATACGTCAACCATGATAGTGTTGTTTTAGTGGAACCTTTATTTATACGTCAACCATGATAGTGTTGTTTTAGTGGAACCTTTACTAATACGTCAACCATGATAGTGTTGTTTTAGTGGAACCTTTACTTATACGTCAACCATGATAGTGTTGTTTTAGTGGAACCTTTACTTATACGTCAACCATGATAGTGTTGTTTTAGTGGAACCTTTACTAATACGTCAACCATGATAGTGTTGTTTTAGTGGAACCTTTACTAATACGTCAACCATGATAGTGTTGTTTTAGTGGAACCTTTACTAATACGTCAACCATGATAGTGTTGTTTTAGTGGAACCTTTACTAATACGTCAACCATGATAGTGTTGTTTTAGTGGAACCTTTACTAATACGTCAACCATGATAGTGTTGTTTTAGTGGAACCTTTACTAAAACGTCAACCATGATAGTGTTGTTTTAGTGGAACCTTTACTAATACGTCAACCATGATAGTGTTGTTTTAGTGGAACCTTTACTAATACGTCAACCATGATAGTGTTGTTTTAGTGGAACCTTTACTAATACGTCAACCATGATAGTGTTGTTTTAGTGGAACCTTTACTAATACGTCAACCATGATAGTGTTGTTTTAGTGGAACCTTTACTAATACGTCAACCATGATAGTGTTGTTTTAGTGGAACCTTTACTAATACGTCAACCATACAAGTGTTGTTTTAGTGGAACCTTTACTAATACGTCAACCATGATAAGTGTTGTTTTAGTGGAACCTTTACTAATACGTCAACCATACAAGTGTTGTTTTAGTGGAACCTTTACTTATACGTCAACCATGATAGTGTTGTTTTAGTGGAACCTTTACTAATACGTCAACCATGATAGTGTTGTTTTAGTGGAACCTTTACTTATACGTCAACCATGATAGTGTTGTTTTAGTGGAACCTTTACTAATACGTCAACCATGATAGTGTTGTTTTAGTGGAACCTTTACTAATACGTCAACCATGATAGTGTTGTTTTAGTGGAACCTTTACTAATACGTCAACCATGATAGTGTTGTTTTAGTGGAACCTTTACTAATACGTCAACCATGATAGTGTTGTTTTAGTGGAACCTTTACTAATACGTCAACCATGATAGTGTTGTTTTAGTGGAACCTTTACTAATACGTCAACCATGATAGTGTTGTTTTAGTGGAACCTTTACTAATACGTCAACCATGATAGTGTTGTTTTAGTGGAACCTTTACTATCAACATGATAGAGTCAACCATTGATAGTGTTGTTTTTGTGGAACCTTTACTAATACGTCAACCATGATAGTGTTGTTTTAGTGGAACCTTTACTAATACGTCAACCATGATAGTGTTGTTTTAGTGGAACCTTTACTAATACGTCAACCATGATAGTGTTGTTTTAGTGGAACCTTTACAATACGTCAACCATGATAGTGTTGTTTTAGTGGAACCTTTACTAATACGTCAACCATGATAGTGTTGTTTTAGTGGAACCTTTAGTAATATACGTACGTCAACCATGATAGTGTTGTTTTAGTGGAACCTTTACTTATACGTCAACCATGATAGTGTTGTTTTAGTGGAACCTTTACTAATAGTAGTCAACCATGATAGTGTTGTTTTAGTGGAACCTTACTTGTACGTCAACCATGATAGTGTTGTTTTAGTGGAACCTTTACTATACGTCAACCAATAGTGTTGTTTTAGTGGAACTCATTATCTACGTCAACCATAGTGTTGTTTTAGTGGAACCTTTACTTGTACGTCAACCATGATAGTGTTGTTTTAGTGGAACCTTTACTTATACGTCAACCATGATAGTGTTGTTTTAGTGGAACCTTTACTAGTACGTCAACCATACAAGTGTTGTTTTAGTTGAACCTTTGCTATACGTCAACCATAAAGTGTTTGTTTTAGTGGAACCTTTACTTACGTCAATCATGATAGTGTTGTTTTAGTGGAACCTTTACTAAGTACGTCAACCATGATAGTGTTGTTTTAGTGGAACCTTTACTATACGTCAACCATGATAGTGTTGTTTTAGTGGAACCTTTACTAATACGTCAACCATGATAGTGTTGTTTTAGTGGAACCTTTACTTGTACGTCAACCATGATAGTGTTGTTTTAGTGGAACCTTTACTATACGTCAACCATGATAGTGTTGTTTTAGTGGAACCTTTACTTGTACGTCAACCATGATAGTGTTGTTTTAGTGGAACCTTTATAATACGTCAACCATACAAGTGTTGTTTTAGTGGAACCTTTACTAATACGTCAACCATGATAGTGTTGTTTTAGTGGAACCTTTACTAATACGTCAACCACTGATAGTGTTGTTTTAGTGGAACCTTTACTAATACGTCAACCATAAAGTGTTGTTTTAGTGGAACCTTTACTAAATACGTCAACCATGATAGTGTTGTTTTAGTGGAACCTTTACTAATACGTCAACCATGATAGTGTTGTTTTAGTGGAACCTTTACTAATACGTCAACCATGACAAGTGTTGTTTTAGTGGAACCTTTATAATACGTCAACCACGATAGTGTTGTTTTAGTGGAACCTTTACTAATACGTCAATCCATAAAGTGTTGTTTTAGTGGAACCTTTACTTATACGTCAACCATGATAGTGTTGTTTTAGTGGAACCTTTACTAATACGTCAACCATGATAGTGTTGTTTTAGTGGAACCTTTACTTATACGTCAACCATACAAGTGTTGTTTTAGTGGAACCTTTACTATACGTCACCATGATAGTGTTGTTTTAGTGGAACCTTTATAAACGTCAACCATGATAGTGTTGTTTTAGTGGAACCTTTATATAACGTCAACCATAAAAGTGTTGTTTTAGTGGAACCTTTACTAATACGTCAACCATGAAAAGTGTTGTTTTAGTGGAACCTTTACTTATACGTCAACCATGATAGTGTTGTTTTAGTGGAACCTTTACTAATACGTCAACCATGATAGTGTTGTTTTAGTGGAACCTTTATATATACGTCAACCATACATAGTGTTGTTTTAGTGGAACCTTTACTAATACGTCAACCATGATAGTGTTGTTTTAGTGGAACCTTTAATAATACGTCAACCATACAAGTGTTGTTTTAGTGGAACCTTTACTAATACGTCAACCATGATAGTGTTGTTTTAGTGGAACCTTTAAAATACGTCAACCATACAAGTGTTGTTTTAGTGGAACCTTTAACTAATACGTCAACCATGAAGTGTTGTTTTAGTGGAACCTTTACTAATACGTCAACCATAAGTGTTGTTTTAGTGGAACCTTTACTTATACGTCAACCATACAAGCGTTGTTTTAGTGGAACCTTTACTTATACGTCAACCATGATAGTGTTGTTTTAGTGGAACCTTTACTAATACGTCAACCATGATAGTGTTGTTTTAGTGGAACCTTTACTAATACGTCAACCATGATAGTGTTGTTTTAGTGGAACCTTTACTAATACGTCAACCATGATAGTGTTGTTTAACACACGGTCAGTTGTACAGCTGAACTGTGTGTGGTTTGGTCTGGCCAAGACGCTATTATGCTATCGAACAGCTTCCTAGCAAATCAACGACAATCATAAAGCAACAACATCAGTGGTGATAATGGTGATAACAACAACAACAACATAATGATAATAATGATAATAACAATAATGATAATAATAAGAGGAAGAAGAAGAAAAAGATTGATGATGACGACGATGATGATGACGATAATGATGACGATGATGATTCATCATGAATTGATGACTAGGTACAATTTTTGAATAAATGAATATGGAATGTGGCTCACCTAAAGAAAAATTAACAAGGTAAAGGACAGTATAAAATTGCTGAATATTTCCATCTTTGGGTTTGTGCACGTAAACAGTCATTATCGAACAAGCAAACACAAATGAAAGCAAGCAAACAAACAAACAAACAACAAAAAACACCCACAACAAAACAAAACCAAACAGAGCTAAAAACGCTTTATTGAGATCTCAAAGGCGGACACATGAATGTCTCCTCCCCCTCTCTTTTCGTGGACACAGTGCTCTCTCTCTCTCTCTCTCTCTCTCTCTCTCCTCTCTCTCTCTCTCTCTCTCTCTCTCTCCCCCCCTCCCTCCAATATTAATAAGCTCATTGTTTTTTACGAAGTCTACTGTACCGAGTTTCTACAAACACAGCAGAACGTCCACAGCGTTTCCTAAGACTTAGCTTGCCAAGTTATTTTCTATACACAGAGTGTGAAACGTCGGTAGCAAGCAGTACGCATAACGTAGACACTTCAGGTCAGCTCGCTTTACTGATGTACTAACAGATTTGTAGGTGGAGTAGCGAAGCATTTGCTAAGTCGCTAACCAAGCAGAACACATGTGTGTTTTGTTGGCTAATTAACTTGTTCGAGACACCGTGACAAATCAGGGTTTGCCCTGTTAGCTTCAGTAGACCACCACTGACGCCCAGGCATCTTTGAGTTGCTGGAACTGTGTTTGACAGGTGTGTGTGTGTGTGTGTGGTGTGTGTGTGTGTGTGTGTGTGTGTGTGTGTGTGTGTGTGTGTTGTGGTGTGTGTGTGTGTGTGTTGCGCGCTATCCTTTACACTTGTGTTTTGATCGATGTTAAAACGGTATGGGCTTTACTTCCCCAGCAAATCTGTTCTTGTTTTTTCAAATTTAGCTGGTCGTATTGTGTATTTTCTCTGCCGAACCCTACATTACTTTACATAATTATTCACATATATGAGTTTATATATCCAAGTCTAGAAATGGGCAAACCTGAGTTGGAGTGATTGTTGAACACGTCCGATACCAGTAGCGCTTCTGTTTTAGAGCTTGCTACCTGAGATTCGTCATTGTGTATCTGAGAACTCGGTGACCCTTTCATCGCTGAATTCCCTGTTGGAATGTGATGTTTACGCTTGATTATTGTGGCAACTACAGCTGCAGTTACTGCCTAGCCAGAAAATCACAGCAGAGAAGTTTACAAGATGAATTCTGTTCCGCAGATGTACTTACAAAGTGAATCATTTGTTTGTTTGTGAGATGAATGGTTTTGGTAAATGAATTCTCTCGCGGGCATCGCAGTTTTAAACGTGTGTCTGTGCGGCGGATGTGTTTGTTGTTATCTGGTTGTTTTTGTCTCGAGGCTGCAGATCTGTCCTCACTCCACCCACACTAACGTCTCCCGTCCCTCCATCCAACCATCTGAAATTTTGGAACTGTCATTTTTAGCTCCCCTCCCCACCCTACCCTCTAGTATTCCTTCTTATGGTTCTGCTACACATGCACAGCAGAACTTCCACGGCGTTTCTTAAGACGTAGCTTGCCAAGCTAGGTAATATGCAGCATGACATACACACACACACACACACACACACACACACACACACACACACACACACACACACACACACACACACACCACAATTATTGTGGTGTGTGTGTGTGTGTGTGTGTACACACACACAACACAATAATTGTGTGGTGTGTGTGTGTGTGTGTTTTTTGAAGGAAAACAGCCATGATGGGATAGGGTGTCCTGCTGTGGTAGCCTGGCAGTGACAGTAATGGTTTTGACAGGCTTTGTATTCGTTTTCTTCGTTTGCTGCTGTTTTGGTCCAGTCTCCTGACGCTTTCCTCGAGAAGAATGGGATATCTCAAAATAATCTTATTTTCATGTTGATGAAGGTGAACTTTCGTGAGTGGTTGGCGGCGTCCCTCGTGTTGCTCTCCCTTCCGCGGTAAATAAGAGATATATCATCAACCCCGTCCTTCAAATCAGCTCTGAAAACTCACATATTCAAGAAATATCACAAGCTCCAACTTCCCCTGGCCCATCCCGCAGCCTTTGGCTTATGTGGCTGTCTTTTTTGTAATGTTTATGTTATCATGTAACTAAAGTATTTGTGTTGTTGAAAATGGAGAAAAGTATTGTAATATTATATCTAACACCTCCTGAAAAGTGCACAGACCTCTAATACTCTGGATGAGGTATGCGCTATATAGATGCTTTATTAGTATTTTAAAAGATGTCGGCTTCTTTTCTATTGTATATATTTTGAAGAAAAACAGTCATGATGGGATATTAGTGTCCTGCTGTAGTGGTCTGGCAATGATAGAAATGGGTTTGACAGACTTTGTATTGTTGACGATAGATGAAGGGATGGAAGTTGATACTTCGTGGTGAGGGATGGAGGCTTGGAGTCTGCTGGATACATGGAAACTGGGGAATTTTCCTGCGTGTGGGTAATATGCAGACCGTGCTTCTAGGAAACTGACATTTTGGGCTGGGTTGGGAATTTTTTTGTTATTTTTGCCGGGCATCATACGGCATGGCCGATAGTCTTCGTTTGTTAACAGATATCCCAAGTTTGTTTCTATAGCAGATTGATACAAGCACTGACAATAGTTGATAGAACCCTTAATTCAGCTAGAACCTCAAGACCTCAGTGTGTCAGCAGTTTGGTTTGTGTACAGGCTGTGGCTCCTGCCATGATCGTTTTGGATCTTTTTCCATCACGTGGTATCTGCGGCGTTAGTGCATATGGAATGTATTCCCAGCACGGAAACTTTGTCTTAGAATGGTGAAAAGGAAGGAACACTTTATTTCAGCTTTACTACAGATTTGGCGATAAATGGGTTTCGAAAGGCTGTTTTCAATCAAACTTTCCATAAATAAGTCTGAATGATTTGACGCTCTTGTCTTTAAAACCTATGTGTATGTTGGATCACATTGCCAGAGAGCCCATACTGTTGTCTCGGTGAAATACGAGAGAGAAAAAAGTGCAGCCACGAGGGTTTTTTTTTCTTTGTTGTTTTTTGTTGTTTTTGTTTCATTGCACGTAACAGTTGTGAGCAGACCAGAACTAAAATAATGAGAATGTTCGTAACCATCTGTCTATGAGTACTTAGTCTACTGTAAACACGCTTTTAGCTGTGACGTTGCACTATGATATGAAAGACTGTTAAACGTTTTAAGGTAATACTCTGTGTGCGTGCTTGTGTGTGTGCGTGCGTGCGTGCTGTGTGTGTGTGTGTGTGTGTGTGTGTGTGTGTGTGTGTGTGTGTTCAAGGTAGATGCATGGCTGGGTTTAGTCGTATCACCCGCCACAACACCGTGTCCAAGACAACCTTTCTAGTGTGGACTCAGGAGTTTATTCAAGGGGGATTCATCACTCTCAGACAGTTCAATATGCGCTTCACCCAAAATCTGTTGGCAGTCAATTGGCAGATCCCCAGAGCTAACACAATAGCTGGCAAAGTCCTGAAATGGGGGATAGGAGTAGACTGAACCTATCAAACACTATTGTGACAACCACCAGAACGATGGAAACGTTAAGATGGGTAGTGAATGAATATACTTTTTGAAGTGACACCAAGATCGACAGAGGAAAGCAAACGTCTAACGTATGGACCAACGTCAGCGCGCCATTATTACCTGTTTGCTGCCGCACTCCAGAGACAAAGATGGAGCATCCTGCCTGCCGTACGGACGTTCCCCCGTCAGCCTCACCAAGAACCACACCGGTTACACGACTAATAACTGTCAAGTCATTTTCTGCCGGGCAGCTCTGTGGTTGTCAGGCCAGTGACCGGAGGGTGTGCAGTTAATCAGTTGCCTGCCAAGTAGTTACGGATGTCTCGTCCTTTCTGTCCAATAAACAATCCATGTCGGGTCTGAAAGTCATGATCATTGTTATATAACGCATGAACACTCCTACTTTAAATTTGTTGGAATGATTCCAGCTACGACCGTGAGACTCGAGGTCCAGGCACATCGATTGACGTAGGCGGTCCTGTCTCATCGTCTGATAACCTCATTCACAATCGTTATTTAACCTTTTCACTCTCACATCCTAACTACTTGCAACTTTCAGCAGAAAAGGGATGAAATGGTTAAGGTTTTAAGGTTGTTACTTTGACACTTGATTGGCGTGTATGCTGTGTATTTTCATGTGTCCACAAACCTTCTGACTTTGATGTGACTTTAAGGATCTTTAACGTGCATATTTGATGGTCTGCGTGAGTATACACTCGTAGGGGATTCAGACAATGATACGTCTCACATGTCATCCTTAGAGATCTTCACGTATCAAGCGGTAGATACCTGGATAGGTTCGAACCTAGACCTTCCAGTTGGAAGTACGACGTCTTACTCATTGACCATTGACTATCATTCCCGCCGTTGGGGATATGATGAGAAGGCTGGCTCTGTTTTTTAAATACGTAAGCTGGCTTGCTCTTTGATAGAGATAGGGGCTGAAGATGTCATGCCTAGAGTTAAGTCTCACCCGGTGACATAAAAGTCACCTTGTTCGCTGGCCATTTGAACCTTTTGATCCCCACACCCTGTCCACCAGCATCCTGCATTGTCAACTATGCTACCGAAACAAAATCTTAACCCTTCGACTCCCCACCCTATCCACCATCTTCCTGCAGGAAACTGGTGGATAGGGTGAGGGAGTCAAATGGTAAAGATTTTGCAGTTGGTGGATAAGATGCGGGAGTCAAAGGGTTAATGTACCAGCATTCTGGTGATGTCGGCATTCTGGTGATGTCGATATTCTGGTGATGTCGGTATTCTGGTGATGTCGGTATTCTGGTGATGTCGGTATTTGATAAGTCCCGGTCCCGTTCCCATTTGAAGACCTTGCCGGCACGTAGGGTTTTATGCAGGCTAAAAGAGTCTGCCAAATAACTGCTGGCAGATTTGGTTAGAGCGCATATGGCATTGTCCGAGTTTGATGAATCCCTCATGAACAAACTCTGTCTTTCTGTATGTCTGTCGTCACTCACTCTCTGTGTCTCTGTCTGTTTTTCTCTCTCTCTGTCTGTCTCTGTCTGCCTCTCTCTGTCTCTGTCTTTCTCTCTCTCTCTCTCTCTCTCTCTCTCTCTCTCTCTCTCTCTCTCTCTCTCTCTCTCTCTCTCTCTCTCTCTCTCTCCCCCCCCCCTGCATAGTTCAATGTCAATGTAGTTAAGGGCTGGATGAGAACACGACATGGTGTGCTTAGTCTTTTCTCGTTGTCTATCTTTCTTTCTGAACTTGCGCTGCTCTTGTCATAATCAATAAAGTGCTTTGCAAAATACCAATTATTTAGATTTCAAACCACTGAGATCGCTTCTAGTCATAACAAACAAAACCAAAAACAAAGAAAAAACACTTATCTTGTTTTCATTAACTGAAGTAAACATTGTGTTGCAAAGGCAAATGACAAACAGATATTCGATTTTGAGGGTCTTGATTCTGTTTGCCTCTGTCGCCGTTGTCCTGTCCTCCTCCCCCTCTCCCTGTTGTCCCTCTATCCTACCCTCTTTGTCTCTGTCTGTCTGTCTGTCTGTCTGTCTGACTTTGTCTCTGTCTCTGTCTCTGTCTCGTCTCTCTCTCTCTCTCTCTCTCTCTCTCTCTCTCTCTCCTCCCCCCCCCCCCCCTGTCTGCTATGTACGTGTGAACTCGCGCGCTCGTATGTGTGAGTACACGTATGTATGTTAATATGTGTGTACTCATACGTACTCATACGTGCTGTGCGTGCGCGTGAACTGCTGTATCGTGTTCCTTGAAACGAGGGAGGCGGTTGAAATGGGGAGGAGGGGGGAGTAATGAAGGAAGATCGCCGTACATCCGTCGGCCTCCGATACAAGACCCCACCCAGTTGCACATGGCCTCCATTTGAATAGAGACCTTTAGATTACACGTCATGTATCCAATACGGGTCAGATACGTTACGTGTAATCAAAGGTCTCTAATGTTTAGACTCCACATTGATTGGAAGTGCGCGCAACAACAGCGAAAGCATCTCAAGTCTGTCTTGTGAAAGATTCATACTGGCAAGGCCAATAGAACTCTGTGTGTGTGTGTGTGTGTGTGTGTGTGTGTGTGTGTGTGTGTGTGTGTGTGGTGTGTGTTTTAAAACAACTTCTATCCCAGCGATTGGCATCACAGTTGTTACCAGTATTGTCACCCCAACCCCCACAAAATGAATAAATTAATAATAAATGAATAAATAAATAGAAGCTCTTATACCAGTGTACCAGCCTTCCACTGCCCCGCCCTGACGTTCGTGCTTGATAAGTTTCGTGCTTCTGTCAACAAGTTGCACTCATTACATCAAACTATCACCATTCTTATCAATTAGTTTGTATCTTGGTTTAATTCGCGGATAATAACAGAAACATACGAGAGAGCGTAGTTTGTTGTACACAGTAGTTATTTCAAAACGTGTAAATGTTTGTATGTTGCGGGATTTTTTTTTTTTTTATCTAATTGTGGCTACTGTCTTATCATTAAGATTGCATTTTTCATGCAGGTACTTTTTATCTTGCCTTTTTGTCGTATATATCGTTGTCATTGACCTCTCTGGTCCCACGGTAGTGTTGAAAAGAGTAATGAATAACGTAAGTGGCGTCCACTAATGGACAGGATGACTCACAGATAGTAGAAATCCCTGTTGACTGTGACTGTGACTATTGGATACAAAAAACATGATTATGGAGTGCAGAATCCCTTATTAACTCTTTCGCGCCCTCATACGATCCAGCCTCCTGTTGGAATTGAATCTTTTCATTCCCTCATTGAGTCCAGCCGCTTCCTGCAGGAAATTAACCATTTTAGTCCCTCACCCAATCCACCAGCTTCCGGCAGGAACTTAACCCTTTCACTGCCTCACTCAATCCATTAACTTCCAGCAGGACCTTAACACTTTCACTGCCTCATTCAATCCACAAACTGTCTGCAGGAACTTAAGCCTTTCACTCTTTCACCCAGTTGACTGGCTTCCGGTTGGAACTTAACCCTTTCACTTCCTTAAGCAGTCCACCAGCTTTCGGCAGGAATTTAACCCTCTCCCTGCCTCACTTAATTCACCAGCCTTTGCAGGAACTTAGCTGAACCTGTCTTCCCTCATTCAATCCACCAGCTTCCTGCAGGAACTTAACCCTTCTACTCCTTCACTTTAGGTAGTTTTTTTTAAATGAGTGAGTGAAAGAGTTAACCCTTTGACTCCCGCACCCTATCCATCAACTGCAAAAACTTAATCCTTTGACTCCCTCACCCTATCCAGCAGCTTCCTGCAGAAAGCTGGTAGATAGGGTGAGGGAATCAAAGGGTTAAATGTTTGCTTTGCTTGCAAGGTTGGCAATGCAGGATGCTGGTGGACAGGGTGCGGGTGTCAGAGGGTTTTTTAACCCAGCAAGGCCTTGACTGCAGTGCGTGCTGTGATCGATTCAGCACCGTCTCCCTTGCTGCCTGAGTGGCTACAGGCTGTGCCAGACACGACACACGGAGCTGAATATCGATCAGCGGACGTAGGATGGAATGGAGTGGGAGCAGAAGGGATGTGTTGGATGAAGGTGTGTTGCTCTGTGGACGAGTCACGCCACGCCATTGACCGGCGCGGTTTCCAGCTTGTGTGGTGTGGTGTGGTGTGTGTGTGTGAGACACCGGCCGGTTCCAGACGTGCAGACTACGTACATACATGACCGTCCTCACTGTGACCTGTCTGTGGGTGTCCGTCTGCCTTCCGCATCTCCCGGTGGATGTGCTTCCATTTTTATCAGCTATAGTTTAGGGTGGTTACCTTTCCAGAATTTCGTTAAATTTTATTAGATGTACGGTTATGCTAATCAGTGTCTGAGTAATCGTCAATTTCAGTGACTTGCTTCGGAAAATAAAGGCCTATGCATGATTAGAATGCACTAGAAAACTTGCTGTGGTAAAAATGTATGTATGTCTATAAATTAGAAACGCTAAAATATGACGTCTGCAGTCTAACAGATAGCGTTTTCTGCAGTAAAGACCTGTTATGAAAATCAACATGTATGATACCCATGTTCAGTTCATCTAGGATTGTTCTGTGAACTGTTATCTCTTTATGGAGAAAATGGTGCAGTTTAGGTCTCACGGGCGGTTCAGATCTCTTTCCGTCATGAGAGACCTAAACTGCAACATTGCAATTCTTTGATTATTTCTTTTAGGTGTGATTTTGTGCTTCTGGTGTGAAGTACAAGATGGTGAAGAGCCTTAAGTCCTTTGCAGCATAGCATTGACCCGGAAAGTTACGGTTGATGTTTTTCGGCTTCTCTTCTCTGTACATGTACATTGTATGAGGTTTGTTGGCTTCTGATTGAGTGTAAGCGTAGAAAAGTGTGTCGGGGTCAGTCACAGTCATTGTACATACACCATCTTCAGGTGGTTTTTTTTCCTGCTAGAGAAAAGTTGTGTGTGATGTATTGACACTTGGCAGTATTCAAAGTGACACCTGATTCTCCTCACATTTTCCCATCACTTCATTACATGCCGTGTGGGCAAAAAAAGATACTTGCTGATGAAATTCTTTCAGACTCATTGTTAAGAGCACACTGTCGCAGTGTGTGTGTGTGTGTGTGTGTTGTGTGTGTGTGTGTGTGTGTGTGTGTGTGTGTGTGTGTGTGTGTGTGTGTGTGTGTGTGTGTTGTGTATTCCATTCCCATCTCATCTGCAATGTCTGTATCTCAACAGACATTATGAGTTGCAGTGGATGACTGATAAGGAGACTGACTAAGGTTCCCCAGTGAGTGCAGTTCTTTGAGGACAGGTCTTTGGCAAGTCGCCCAGAACTTGTGGCTTTGTGGTGCCTTGACTGATTGTGTGTGTGTGTGTGTGGTGTGTGTGTGTGTGTGTGTGTGTGTGTGTGTGTGTGTGAGTGTGTCTGTGTAAGGGGTTGTTTCCCTCCCTATCTTTGAAAGGTTGGCCTGATGATTTATAAATGTATGCACATGCATGCTGTTGAGCTTTTTTCTATAGTTGCAGGTTGTCCTATAAGACTTGAAGTGTGCAGTCTTGAGTCACTGACAGTGAAATAAAGTTGTGTTAGTATAATTGATATAGAGACACATCTTGAGTCACTGACAGTGAAATAAAGTTGTGTTAGTATAATTGATATAGAGACACACTTTTGGTTGATGTTTGGAACCAGGTTGGCATATAAGATTGAGCTCAGAGTTTCCTGTGTGATATCATCAGTGGTGATTTAGTCTGGCATAAGGAAAGTTTGTGCATATATATTTCCAGTCCATGCAGTTTTGAAAAGTTACAGTCGTTCATCATGATAGAGGAAGGTAAAGCAGTAAAAGGAGGAGTGGGACCTGATTTCAAACAGCATAGAAGAGAGTAGTGAGATCTGCATCATCTCAATCCCCATTGACCTATGGATTAGGTGGAACTACATTTTCAAGGAGCAAATAGTTTTTTTTGCATATTGACAGGATGGTGTAGGTGCAGGTGTGATAGTGGGACAGTTTTCTTGTTCTGTTTGTTTGTGTGTGTATGTGGGGTGTGTGTGGGCGCGTGCGTGCATGCGTACATGTGTGTGTGTGTGTATGTGTGTGTGTGTGTGTGCGCACATGTGCGTGTGTGTGTGAGTGCATGTGTTTGTATTTGTGTGCGTGTGTGTATCTCTTTGTGTGTGTGTGTGTGTGTGTTTGTGTGTGTGTGTGTGTGTGTGTGTGTCCTCCTTTCTACTCTACTCCTCTCTCTCTCTCTTAGTCTGTGTCCACACACAAGAGTAAAGGCCTTGGGGACTGTAGTAGTGTTGGCACAAACAAGCTATAGTTTTTGGCAGAGATGTTGTTGGCATTATCCTGATGCCCAAGAGGTCAACATAACACCAGTCTATTTTGTACTTATTTAAGAAAAAAGGTTTCAGTTAACAACTTAGACTGTGTAATATTTATTCCAGGCAACTTTAATGTACATAATATTTCTTCCCAGCAAGTTTTCTGAATTGATCACTTGAGATTGAATAGTATTCCTTGTTGATGAATTGAGATTGCGTAGTATCCATTCCTTATCAAGATTTCTGTGTCATTATTATGAGACTGCATAGATTTATTTTCCAAGCAAGTCTTCATTGTTAAATGTATGAAATCACACAGTATTTAATGTGAATAAATTAAAACAGTAAAAGTAAAGCAAGACTGCACTGGATTTTTTAGGCAAATGTACAAATGTGAAACAGCGTAGTTCATTTCATATTCATGCAAGTTTTCTGTGATAATAAGATAAGATTGGATAACATTAATTCCAAACAAATTTTCAATGTTAAACTGTGATTGCATTGCATTTGTTTCCAAACTGCATCTGAGAGTTAATAAAATGAGACTGCAATAGTATTCATTCTCAAACAAATTTTCAGTGTATGAGTGTTCTTAGCATTAATTTTCAAGCAACTTTTTTTTAAAGTGTTGTTAAATGGTGTAACATGGTTTTTGTTCTGAAACAAGTTTTCAATGTTAACTATTTTAGACTGCATAACAGTTATTTTCAAGCAGATTTTTTAATGTGAATTAAAACACCATTCTCATTTAAGTTTTCAGTAGTAATACAAGTACAGTGAGACTGCAAATCGTCATTTTTCCCATCGTAGATTTTCAGTTTTAATAAAGTGAGGCAGTATAGAACTTACTTCAGAGAAAATGTACAGTGTTAATAAAATGAGAGTGCCTAGGGCTTTTTAAAAAAAAAAATTTTTGGTGTGAATTTCAGTTTGAAAGTGAGATTTTATAACTTCGGTGTGCACATGAATTTTCAGTGTTAAATGCAATACCGCGTAACGTTTGTTTCCATGTGAATTTCCAGTGTTAAATGACTGCTGTAAGACCACAGTATATGTAAACTGCTGACTGTAAAGAAAGCAATGGTGAGTTGGACCGCCAGATGTCTAATTTTTCATTGTTGATCAATACAATCATCTCTCATCCTCTGCCATGTTTCTTGGAGGTTGTATGAATGTGCTCCATGGACCCTGTGGTCCAATACCACGAAGAACAAAACGCTTAATCAGTGAAGATGAAGAAGAAGAGGTAAACAACATTTTGATATAATTTATAGTCATTTTGAATGTTTTATCAATGTTCAAGTCCCTACTC
>JAPXFY010000019.1:26271033-26283533 GCA_030674185.1 Monoplex corrugatus
TATCTAGTGTTTGTTTGTTTGTAATCTTACGCTTGAGAAAGGCCATTTGGCTGAAAATTTGCGCCTGTCTTGTTTTGTTGTATTAAATATGCATTCATATTCTTCTTTCGTGTTTTTTTCTGGTTCTTGTTTATTTATGTCTCTGGACAGAGAATTATTCCTTCTCTGGACAGAGAATTATTCCTGTTTCACTCCCTCACTCTGTTACAATACAACAACAATACTTTATTTGTATAGCGCAAAATCTTGATAAAATCAAATCTAAGCGCTAAAACAGACACGCACGCACGCACGCACGCACGCGCACACACACACACACACACACAACACACACATACACACACGCACACGCACACGGCTAAAATGGGGAGAAAGAATAAAAGCAATGGAAAATTATAGAGAGCATATTATATACAATTATATATTACAATGTGATTCCCCTCCGAGTGGAGACAGGCTGCAGAGGGGATTGAGTGAGGTCAGGATTTTATGCAGAGGACAAAAAAGGTGAGTTTTGAGAGCGGACTTGAAGGAGACAAAAGTAGGTTGCTGACGGACAGAAAGAGGAAGTTTGTTCCAGGAAAGTGGACCAGAAACAGAGAAGGCTCGTGGACCATAGGTATTGAGCTTAGTGCGTGGAAAGCAAAAAGTCAGAGGATCGGAGGCAGAGCGGAGGGTACGTGAGGGAACATAGATCTCAAGTAGGCTTGACAGGTAATCGGGGGCTGCGTTATTGAGACTTTTGTAGCACATGGTGTCTAGTTTGTACTGTATGCGCTTTGATACAGGGAGCCAGTGAAGTTGTGCCAGGAGAGGAGATATGTGGTCAGCTTTTTTCTTTTTGAGTACAAGGCGTGCAGCATTGTTTTGAATGCGGTGCAGGATGTGAATGGTGGAGGCAGAAAGACCAGACAAGAGTGAATTGCAATAGTCAATGCGAGACATTATGAAAGAGAGAACAAGTTTTGCAGTTGTTTCGACAGAGAGATACTTCCTGATCAGGCTTATACAATGGAGGTGATAGTAGCAAGATCTGGCAGTTTGAGAAACAAAGTTGTTCATGGAGAGGGTAGAGTCAATGCAGACACCAAGGTTTTTAGCTGAATCAGAAATTGGGACTGATGTGTTACATAATGGGAGAGAAAGAGGAGGCAGCTGAGAAAGTTTCTGACGGGTGCCAATGAGGATAGCTTCTGTCTTGTCGTCATTAAGCTGAAGTTTGTTGGACGTCATCCAGTTCTTAATGTCCGAGTAACACTCAGTGGTGCGAGTCAAGAGGCGCTGTATATTGTCTGGTGTGTCACTGTCTAGAAGTTGGGTGTCATCAGCATAGAAGTGGTGTTTTATAGAGTGGGAGTTGATGATGGTAGACAGGGGGGAGGTGTAAAGAGTGAAAAGAACAGGGCCAAGGACAGATCCTTGTGGAACACCACAGGTCAGGTATGCAGGTTGAGAGTAAGTGCCATTAATGAGAACAGTTTGTTTTCTGTTTGATAGATATGAAGTGAACCAGGAGAGAGCAATGTCAGAGATGCCAAAAGTATGATGAAGTCTAGAAAGGAGAATACCATGATGAATGGTATCAAAGGCTGCAGACAGATCAAGGAGTGTGAGGAGAGAGACTTTGCCAGTATCAGTTGCAAGGAGGAGATTGTTGAGAATGTGTAGCAGGGCAGTTTCAGTGCTATGGCACTGGCGGTAGGCTGACTGGAAAGGATTGAGGAGATTGTTGGTGAGAGTTCAGCTGGTTGAGGACAACTTTTTCGATGAGTTTTGACAAGAAAGAGAGATTAGAGATAGGCCGGTAATTTTTCAGTTCATTTGGGTCTAAATTGTATTTCTTGAGGAGAGGGTGAACAATAGCAGACTTGAAAGAATCTGGGACAGTTCCAGTTTGAAGAGAAGTGTTGATGATGTCAGTGATGAATGGGAGGAGAGTAGGGAGACAGTCAGAGTAGAGAGAACCTGGAAGAGGATCCAGTTCGCAAGTTTTGAACGACATGGATCTGATTGTGTTGAGAATTTCTTCTTGTGAGACTGGGGTAAAAGTAGTAAGAGGTGTGCCAGAGAAGGAAGGGTCAGGTGGGCATGGTTGACAGGGTGTCCTGTCAAGCCTGTCACGAAGAGTTTGTATTTTGGTGGTGAAATACTTGGAGAATACAGATAGGAGTTCTTCATTTGTGTGTTTTGTTGGGAGAGTTAAATCTTTTCGTGTGCCAAGGAGATGATTCATGGTTGTAAAGAGTTCTCTTGAAGAAGAGGCATTCAGGATTTTGGTTTGGAAATAGCTTGTTTTTGCAGATGCAATGAGGGTGGATACTTTTGTTTTAGAGGCTTGGAAAAGTTGCCTATGTACAGTGAGTTTGGATTTGCGCCAGCGGCGCTCTGCTCTGCGGCGGGCACGTTTTGCACAGGCAATCTCATGAGTGAGCCAGGGGGTAGGGGGGTGGTCAGGTAAAAGACGGGTTGTGGCTGGAGCATGAGTGTCCAGAAGATGGTGGAGAGTAGTATAGAATTCATCGGCAAGGTTATGTGACTTTTCAGAAAGGAGGTGGGAGGCATCAGATGAAAATGTGGAGAGGTCAATAGATTTGAGATTGCGTCGAGTCACTGTGCGCATGGTACGGGAAGGAGGAGAAATGTCAAGAGAACAGAGAATTGCAGAGTGGTCAGGTGGAAGGGCTGAAGTTAGACGGGTAGAAAGAACTAGGCAGTTGTCAATAGCTGAATTGTGATGATCACGAGAAATGATCCAGTCAAGAATGTGACCTTTTTTATGGGTTGGTTCAGAAATATGTTGTGTCATATTGTGATTGGACAGAGAGTTGACTGTTCACTGTCTTCTATCATTTCTTTTTTTTTCCCTGCAGGAAAGTGTTGTAAACTGATGGAAATATATGTGAACATGTGAAAGGGTTAAGAGTGGCAAAGATGCTGTCAAAAAATGCAGTAGAAGTCAATAAAATTGATGTTGTATGTTTTCAGGGGGCATTGACTCCATGACCCACATGCAGTTTCCTTTCATGGGAACCACATCAGCCGATGATTTCTACAGTGGTACCAAGGCTGCTCTGGCAGGGGGAACCACCATGATCAGTAAGAGATTTTTTTTTTCTGCTGCATCTTCTGCATTGCTTCTGTGTCACTATGCCTGTGCTGCTCATTGTGGCTGTCCAACACATCTGCAGACCCATGGAAACTGGGGTCACCATGACAGAGGACATTAAGATGCACAGAATGTAGAACAGTTTTAACACAATGCAATGTTAGGTGATGAAGTTGTGGAGCACCATTTCAGATTGACACACAGTGACAGGGCTGTATTGACACACAGTGACAGGGCTGTATTGACACACAGTGACAGGGCTGTATTGACACATGTGACAGGGCTGTATTGACACACAGTGACAGGGCTGTATTGACACACAGTGACAGGGTGTATTGACACACAGTGACAGGGCTGTATTGACACACAGTGACAGAGCTGTATTGACACACAGTGACAGGGCTGTATTGACACACAGTGACAGGGCTGTATTGACACACAGTGACAGGGCTGTATTGACACAGTGACAGGGCTGTATTGACACACAGTGACAGGGCTGTATTGACACACAGTGACAGGGCTGTATTGACACACAGTGACAGGGCTGTATTGACACACAGTGACAGGGCTGTATTGACACACAGTGACAGGGCTGTATTGACACACAGTGACAGGGCTGTATGCTGACACAAACAGTGACAGGGCTGTATTCTATGCTTACTTTCATAAATATATCATAGTGTCAGTCAGGTCTGACAGGTACAGACACCAGCTATGTTGGTGATGAAATGTGAACATTACCCTCAGTGACACAAAAGTCCCACAATCATTTTTTGGATTGATGGGGGCTTTAAATCCATGATCTCTCCAGCCAGCGGTCCACTGCACTAACCACTTCACCATATTTACTTGTGTAGAAGAAATAATTTCCTTCTCAAAAAACTTGGCAGGTGAGTAGGTCTTTTTGCACGGTCTTATGGTGTCTGCCATGATAGTGCATCACTGCATCGCCATCTGCTATGATTATTTTAATTGCACATATTCTGATATGTCTCCAAAATGCACCAAGGCAGCGTAGAGCTTGGAAGGTCTAAATATCCTTAATGCACACACACACGCACGCACGCACGTACACACACACACATTTGAAAGGAACAAAGACTTTACTGAAGCATCAAGTGACAGCTGATGTTGATAGTACTGCATCTATAGAAGAACACTGCAACAAGGTGTTGGAGAGCTGTGCAGCATGGAAAACATATGAAACGAAGAACTCCGTGAGTTATGCACACACTTGGGATGATTATTTTGTATCTTCAGTCATATGGAATTCACAGTATAATGTATAATGACTTTTCAGTATCATTGTAAGTGTAACAAATGTCAGAAGAATAATGTGAAGCTCCATTATATTTAGAATATGACTTGCAAATGTCTGTAACGACTAATAAAAGTTTGGCTTATAATTTTCCATGGGATCACCCATCTTGATAATTATGTAGAGTTCAGAGATAATTATATAGAGTTCAGAGATAATTATATAGAGTTCAGAGCACCCTGTCTTGTTCATCCCCTCATTGTATTACATAGCACAGGTGTTGTCTTTTTTCTCCCAGTTTTGTTTCTTTCTCATTTTGTTCTAAAGTTGGATGCCAACAGTGAATACTTACATCACTAGCTTATTGACTCACAGTAGAGAGATAATGTGTGTGTGAGATACCTCACATTCTGAGTGTAGGTTATTTTACTAATGTAAATAGTTTACATGAAGGTGTTTAACTCAGTATTGTATTTTCCTGTAACTCACATTAGACATACCCTGACTCTATTTTATTTAAGTGTGTATGTATCTGTTTTGTGTGTGTGTGTGTGTGTGTGTGTGTGTGTTGGAGAGTGTGTGAGAGAGAGAGAGAGAACTTTGTGTCTGTATGTGTGTTTATGTGTCTTGGCATATATATGTACATATGTGTGTGCATATTTTGTATTTGTTCATGTATGTGTGCATGTGTGCCGCTTCCTAGAGTCAGATGGACTAATGTAAGAACAAATGAAAGCATTTTGAATTAACTCCCTGTCTAATGTGAAATGCTGGCAAAAATCAAAAGTAAATGAAATACATCAGCTGCAAATGGCAACACCAACACAACCCTAATGACAGTAGTATCAGCTGCAAATGGCAACACCAACACAACCCTAATGACAGTAGTATCAGCTGCAAATGGCAACACCAACACAACCCTAATGACAGTAGTATCAGCTGCAAATGGCAACACCAACACAACCCTAATGACAGTAGTATCAGCTGCAAATGGCAACACCAACACAACCCTAATGACAGTAGTATCAGCTGCAAATGGCAACACCAACACAACCCTAATGACAATAGTATCAGCTGCAAATGGCAACACCAACACAACCCTAATGACAGTAGTATCAGCTGCAAATGGCAACACCAACACAACCCTAATGACAATAGTATCAGCTGCAAATGGCAACACCAACACAACCCTAATGACAGTAGTATCAGCTGCAAATGCCAACACCAACACAACCCTAATGACAGTAGTATCAGCTGCAAATGCCAACGCCAACACAACCCTAATGACAGTAGTTTTGCACAGAAAATTTTAGGCAAAGAAAAGAAAATCTGGGCTGAACACCCACCCCCTTTATAAGCAACATCAGTAACATAAGCAGTCTGAATGTCTGCAAAATTGCTCAGAGAAATCAAGATTAGAGTGAATGGAGTAGAGTTTTGACATCTGCTGCATTGGTTACCATCAACTGAACTCGGTAATGCTAACAGGTGACAGGTAATGTATTATAGAGGGTGGCCCAGGACAGACAGGCGTGGTGTTTTTTCATTGCTGGCCTTCACACCACTGCACCATTAGAAATCAGTGAATGGTTATGTGTGCGTATGAACTTGTGTGCTTTCATGTGCTTGTGTCTGTATGTGCAGTTGACGTAGTGTGCGACCAGCAAGGCACCTCGCTGATGGAGGCCTATGAGAAATGGTTCAGTCAGGCTGAAGGCAAGGTGTGCTGTGATTTTGCCCTGCAGGTAGCTATCACCTGGTGGAGTGACCAGGTGTATAAGGAGATGGAAATCCTCACACAGGAAAAAGGTACAGGTGTTTAGTTGTTGGTTGATTGTTTTGATGTGTGTATATATGTGTGTGTGTTTGTGCATATGTGTGTGTGTGTGTGTGTGTGTGTGTGTGTGTGTGTGTGTGTGTGTTGTTGACACAGTTACAGGTGGAAGTTGATGAGAGTGTTCAGATAATTGTGTGTGTGGATGTGTGTGTGTATGTATTGTATATCTCTGATAAAGTTGGTACTTCATGTATCTAAGTCACCATTGGTCATTAGTTTAATATCTGTTCACCTAAGTTATTTTCACCTAAGTTATTTTCAAAACAACAACACAAAAAGAAAGAAAGGGGGGGGGGGGGGTGCTGTATGTTTAAGTTTGTGTGTGTTCGTGTGTTAAGTGTGTGTTTTATGTTTTTCTTTGTGTGTGTGTGTGTTTGTGTGTGTGTGTGTGTGTGTGGTGTGTGTGTGTGTGTGTGTGTGTGTTGTGTGTGTGTGTGTGTGTGTGTGTGTGTGTGTGTGTGTGTGTGTGTGTGTGTGTGTGTGTGTTGTATACAGTTACAGGTGGAAGTTGATGAGAGTGTTCAGATAATTGTGTGTGTGGATGTGTGTGTGTATGTATTGTATATCTCTGATAAAGTTGGTACTTCATGTATCTAAGTCACCAACCTGCCACTGCAACTTAGAGAATCAAACAGCTGAAAACATATGGCAGTGGTGTCACCTCTGTCAGGTAGAGTGACAGGAGATATGACTGACTACTACTCCTGATAACCACAGCAACTGGCAGGAACTGGTAAAATGGTCACGTTCATCACTAGATGTGGCCAGACCACATAGATGGCAAATGCTAAAAGAAGAAGAAGAGTGTATCTAGATGTGTATATAAATGTAGGTATTGTACATTTTATTTTGATTTTATGCATCTTTTTGTGTGTGTGATTTGTTAATTCATGAGGGATTCATCACACTCAGACTGTTCCATATGCGCTCTGCCCACATCTACCAGCAGTGATCTGGCAAGGCTCCCTGAGCCTGCTCAAAACTGTGAACTGGCAAGGATACCTGAGCCTGCTCAAACTGTGTGAACTGGCAAGGATCCCTGAGCCTGCTCAAACTGTGTGTGAACTGGCAAGGCTCCCTGAGCCTGCTCAAAACTGTGAACTGGCAAGGCTCCTGAGCCTGCTCAAAACTGTGAACTGGCAAGGCTCCCTGAGCCTGCTCAAAACTGTGAACTGGCAAGGCTCCCTGAGCCTGCTCAAAACTGTGTGAACTGGCAAGGCTCCCTGAGCCTGTCAAAACTGTGTGAACTGGCAAGGCTCCCTGAGCCTGTCAAAACTGTGTGAACTGGCAAGGCTCCTGAGCCTGTCAAAACTGTGAACTGGCAAGGTCTGGAAACGAGGAGAGGGAGGGCACCTATAAAACACTAAGTTGACATCGGAATGATGGAAACATTAAGATGGGCAGTGAACAGGCCAGTTTTTAGTGTTTGCAGGCTGGGATTGAACTCATGATATCAGATCTTGAATCTATGGTTCTATTTGAAGAACCAAACAATCGGCCCACATTTATTTATTTTTGACATTGGTTTAGCTTGCAGTTTTATATAATTTATATGGTATCCAGTGAGTGTTTTGACTGTTGTTGCTACAACTCTGACACGGAATCCTTGTGGTATGTGTGACAGGTGTTAATTCCTTCAAGATGTTCATGAATTACAAGGACAGTTTTATGCTGAGTGACACAGAGCTTTATGCTGCCTTCAAGCGCTGTAAAGAGCTGGGGGCGCTGCCCATAGTGCGAGCTGAAAATGGACATATTGTGGCTCTGGTAAGAATGTGTGTGTGTTTGTGCCTGTGTGTGTCTCCATGTGTATTTGAGGCTTACCTGCCAGAACGGTGTATGTGCCATCTTTAGCCTTTTGTGATACATCATTCTGATAGATAACCCTCAATATGGACTTTGTGTGTGTGTGTGTTGGTGTGTTATTTTTTTCTTTTTGTTTTTTTTCTTTGTTTTTTTGTTTGTTTGTTTGTTTTTAACCTTTCCACTGTCTAGCTGTCAACTGGCATGGCACAGACACACATACATGTGCACACAAACAAGCATACATGTGACAAACAGACATCTTGAAATCAGTCATGAAGTTGTTGTTTTTTAATCAGTCAATGGTTATTGTCTGGTCTGGTGATAAAGTAAAGTAGGTCAGTTATGTGATTAAGGTATTGCTTGTATAGGCAGTAGTAAAAGTACTTTAAGTTTAAATTGTATTGTGTTCAGACTGATTTTGTTTCATGGGATTGATTATATATGCTCTATATTACATTTCCAAAATGGCAGGGTTTATTTAAGTAAAAGTGATATTGCGGGAGAATGGTAGTTACATTGTAGAGTCTGTTTTTGTGTGGAAGACACATGCTTTCATGTCTAGTACAAAGACTTTCTCAGGTATGTATTATCACTGTGTTGGTCATGCATGTTGGATGCTACTTGGTGTAGTTGTGAAATTTAGTACAAAAGAATGCATGTAATGAAAATAATTTTGTTGACCATCTCCATCAATTCAGACATAGAATTCACATTGGAAGCAGGCAGTAGACCCACCACTAGATTTTGTATAAAAACTTAGAAAATATGCTCATTGTTTATTAACCTTATTGTTGTAGTGTTGATGGTGCTATAATTTCTAGCTTCTTGTGGTTGTGGTGGTGGTGTTATTATTTTGACTGTTATCACTGTTATTATTCATTATCGTCTTGTCTCTGCAGTTAGTGTTCTTATTGTTATTACTGTAATGTTGATTTTTTTAGTATTAGTTCTCACTATCTTTCCAATACTAGTGATTATTTTGAACACTGACTTGCAGAAAGCAGCTGAACTGGTGGCTATGGGAGTGAATGGCCCTGAAGGACATGAGATGTGTCGTCCAGAAGAAGTGAGTCTTTGTGTATGTTGTTACTGACCTGATATTTGTCATTTTGATTTTATCTGTTGATTGGCTTTACAATAGAATAATTATCCAAACATTCCTCTGCTTCTCAGCATATGCAGTGAATAGGCAGCTAGGTTAAAACAATGGTCAGAGCCCTTGCCCTTGAAAACAAGGTTCAGCTTAACCAGGTTCAAGTCCTCACTTGAACACATTGCCCAAGTCCACCCACCTGCACCTCAGTGTCTGCCACTCATTAGGGACATGGAAGGGAAAGCAGCAGGGAAGAGGGGATGGGCCACCGCCCTCGTAATGCTGGTTCAGACGGAAGTTGAGGTCTCCACCACTTCAGTCCTTAGGGCATGAGAGCTCTGGGACAACTTTAACCTTTATAATGTTAATAACTTATGTATCAGTATGATCTGGTCAGTAATGTTATATGGCTGGACATGCAGTAAAGCAGATAAAAATAAAATCAAAGCCAGATGAAAATAAAATCAAAGAAGCAGGGATTTGGTGGCTTATTTTGTGTCATAATAGCTGATGTGATATGTCTTGTGTGTTGGCTTGTGACTGTGTGCTTGTCACTGCTCATTTTCAGCACACACTGTTGGCTAGCACTGCTGCTTACAGCATTGTGATAAAGGAGAGCATAGTGCATAAGTCTCCCTCTGTCAGTATGTAGCCTCTCCATTAGCAAGCCCTACATGGTGACACCCGGTAACTGAACATCTCATGGACTCGGGCTAAACTTGAGGGACTTGGAGATCTGGCCCCCAAACGTGCAGCACACAGGCCCACCGGCACATGCCCTGGTGCCCACGGATCAGACCCCCAGCTGTGGGTAAATAACACCACTGCCTACAGAAAATCACCACTGCCTTGTCGGTAGTTGTGGGAATGACAAAGACTAGTGGAGAACTGGGATCAAATGGATAAGTGACCAGTGTGTGTCAAATGGATAGGTGACCAGTGTGTGTCAAATGGATAGGTGACCAGTGTGTCAAATGGATAGGTGACCAATGATTGTCAAATGGATAGGTGACCAATGATTGTCAAATAGACAGGTGACCAATGTGCGTCAAATGGATAGATGACCAGTGTTTGTCAAATGTATAGATGACCAATGATAGTCAAATGGATAGGTGACCAGTGTGTGTCAAATGGATAGGTGACAAATGGTTGTCAAATGGATAGGTGACCAATGGTTGTCAAATGGATAGGTGACAAATGGTTGTCAAATGGATAGGTGACCAATGTGTATCAAATGGATAGATGGCAAATGGTTGTCAAATGGATAGATGGCAAATGGTTGTCAAATGGATAGATGGCAATTGGTTGTCAAATGGATAGGTGACCAGTGTGTGTCAAATGGAGAGATGGCAAATGGTTGTCAAATGGATAGGTGACCAGTGTGTATCAAATAGATAGATGGCAAATGGTTGTCAAATGGATAGATGGCAAATGGTTGTCAGATGGGTATTTGCCAAATGGATAGGTAACCAGTGGTTTTCAAATGGATAGGTGATCAGTATTTGCCAAATGGTTAAGTGACCAGTGTTAAGTGGACTGATGACCAGTATTTGCCAAATGGTTAAGTGACCTGTGTTAAATGGATAGATGACCAGTATTTGCCAAATGGTTCAGTGACCAGTGTTAAATGGATAGATGACCAGTATTTGCCAAATGGTTCAGTGACCAGTGTTAAATGGATAGATGACCTGTATTTGCCAAATGGTTCAGTGACCAGTGTTAAATGGATAGATGACCAGTATTTGCCAAATGGTTCAGTGACCAGTGTTAAATGGATAGATGACCAGTATTTGCCAAATGGTTCAGTGACCTGTGTTAAATGGATAGATGACCAGTATTTGCCAAATGGTTAAGTGACCAGTGTTAAATGGATATATGACCAGTATTTGCCAAATGGTTCAGTGACCAGTGTTAAATGGATAGATGACCAGTATTTGTCAAATGGTTCAGTGACCAGTGTTAAGTGGGTAGATGACCAGTATTTGCCAAGTGGTTAAGTGACCTGGGTTAAGTGGATAGATGACCAGTATTTGCTAGATGGTTAAGTGACCAGTGGTAAGTGGATAGATGACCAGTATTTGCCAAATGGTTAAGTGACCAGTGTTAAATGGATAGATGATCAGTATTTGCCAAATGGTTAAGTGACCAGTGTTAAGTGGATAGATGACCAGTATTTGCCAAATGGTTAAGTGACCAGTGTTAAATGGATAGATGACCAGTGGTTGTCAGATAGGTACCAATGTTTGTCAGATGGCTATGTGACCAATATTTGTCAAATGGCTAGGTGACCAATGTTTGTTAAATGGCTTGGTGGCCAGTGTTTACCAAATGGCTTGGTGGCCATGCCAGTGTTTACCAAATGGTTAGATGACCAGTGTTTGCCAAATGGTTAGATGACTGATGTTTGTCAAATGGCTAGGTGACCAGTGTTTGTCAAATGGCTAGGTGACCAATGTTTGTCAAATGGCTAGGTGACCAATGTTTGTCAAATGGCTTGGTGGCCAGTGTTTACCAAATGACTAGATGACCGATGTTTGTCAAATGGCTAGGTGACCAATGTTTGTCAAATGCTAGGTGATCAATGTTTGTCAAATGGCTTGGTGGCCAGTGTTTACCAAATGGGTTGGTGGCCAGTGTTTACCAAATGGTTAGATGACTGATGTTTGTCAAATGTCTAGGTGACTGATGTTTGTCAAATGGCTAGGTGACCAATGTTTGTCAAATGGCTAGGTGACCAATGTTTGTCAAATGGCTAGGTGACCAATGTTTGTCAAATGGCTAGGTGACCACTGTTTGTCAAATGGCTAGGTGACCAATGTTTGCCAAATGGCTGGTGGCTAATGTTTACCAAATGGCTTGGTGGCCAGTGTTTACCAAATGATTAGATGACCAATGTTTGCCAAATAGGTAGATGACCGATGTTTGTCAAATGTCTAGGTGACCAATGTTTGTCAAATGGCTAGGTGACTGATGTTTGTCAAATAGCTAGGTGACCAATGTTTGTCAAATGGCCAGGTGACCAATGTTTGTCAAATGGCTTGGTGGCCAATGTTTACCAAATGGTTAGATGACCAATGTTTGCCAAATGGTTAGATGACTGATGTTTGTCAAATGGTTAGGTGACCAATGTTTGTCAAATGGTCAGGTGAATAATGTTTGTCAAATGGCTAGGTAACCAGTGTGTTAGATGACCAGTGTTTGCCAAATGGATAGGTGACTAATTTAATGCTTTGGCTTGAAAATACCATCCACCTAGTTGTAAATGAGTACAAGACCTTGTCTATGAGGTACAGCAGCAAGATGTTTACACTTGTTCAAATTGACTCAAATTTGATGTTTGTTAACCTCCTACCAGGGTGCCCTGAAGGATGGTCCTAGGTGTCATGGCAGGTGAAATGAC
>JAPXFY010000019.1:26288533-26591033 GCA_030674185.1 Monoplex corrugatus
AAACATTCCACATGGTGTCAACGGTGTAGAAGACCGCATGTCAATCTTGTGGGAAAAGGGCGTGGTATGTATTGAACGTACTAAGATCATCCCATGAATAGTGAAAAATAAGCCTGAAAACATGAAAATGATATGACCAGTACTTGTATATATTCCTTTAATGTAACATCTCTCCTCCTAAATGGCTGATTCCCATCTGTCAGAAAAGACTGAAATGCCCATTACTAGGCAAGCAGAGTCAACTTACTTTACCTGCTTAGCTACGTCCACTTGTAAGTCATCTAAGACATGCTGTACTGTAACACTAAATGTGGCCATGATGCTTGAAATGTACCCAACCTGATGTTTTTAATGATGTGACAATATTTTCAGTAATTTTGTAGTTAGGTCATGGATTAATTTGGCCAGTTGTTTATAAACTTTCAGAGTGCTATGACACTTACATTTTTAAATTATTAGGATATTCTGGATTTATTGGATGACATTTGTATTCATCTCACGTCATGTACTGCAGAGAAATACAATTTCAGGATAAGATCTAAGTCTTCATGAAAACTGCTTCTTGACTTTGCCATAAAAAATGATGTAAAGATCTCAAGTGCAATTACTCTAATGGCTGAGATTTATTGTGTAATGGAACATTTCAAGGACATAGTGTCTGTCATGTAGGAAGATGCGGAAAAAATAATTGTGTATAAATCAAATATGTGTACCTAAACTTTTTTCTCTACTTTTATTCCCACTTTAACCGTCTACTCATGATTTTTTCTTTTCTTAGTCATGTTATACATGTAGTTGATGTGAAATTTGTTTCACATAAGTATGCATGTTTGTAGGCCTGTATATGTATGTTTATAGGCCTATGTATGTGTGTACGTATGTATGTTTGTAGGCCTGTATATGTATGTTTATAGGCCTATGTATGTGTAGTATGTATTTTTAGCTTATATGTATGTTTATAGGCTATGTATGTGTGTATGTATGTATGTTGTAGGCCATGAATGATGTTATAGGCCCATGTCTGTGTGTATGTATGCATTGAACAGTGTATGTATGTATGTATGTATTGTTGTGCATGATGTTGCGTGCGTGTATGCTGCAGATGTATGTATATGTCTGTATGGTTTTGTATGTTAATGTCGTAATATGTGGTTTGTGTATTATGCAAGAGTGTGTGTGTGTGTGTTATAAATGTTTCAATATGATTATAATCAAGTGTAATTAAAAACATTAAAACATTTAAAATAGTTTCATCTATAAGGTTCATCCTTCTGGAACTATTACAGATGTTCTACCTCATTTTGAGTTAAACTTGTGGTAGCACCAAAACTGTTGACCATACAGGTGAAATTTTAATCATTCATGCAAGTGGTTTGAAATTCAGGGTTACTACAATCAGAAATGCATGAAAATAGAATGAGAAAAGCCATATTTGATTAACGAATCAAGACGATCACAACGTTTCAGCTACTGGCATTTGTCAAGCATACATAAAAAGCCAATATGTGTTCATATGCTGTTTTCTTGTGTTTCTAAAAGTGTTGGTCCACTGCGTTGGGATTAGCGCAAGCTTAGGGAATCTTCAGTGTCACTGTTGGCAGATTCAGGTTTTGTGCTTGTCTCCATAAACAGTTCTAGATTCAGTTCAGCTTTGGAAGCCCTGGCTGTGATAAATAGATCTCAAAAAGTATCAAGTGAGAGGACGTGGCCAAAAATCCACCATGCAATGAAAATAAGAGTATTCACCAGACAAACATAAGTACGATCTCTCAAGTAATGCTGTGCAGACTTCTACATCATAGAATAGTGTCTGGACTTATGCACATTCAGAGACAAAACAAAAGAAATGTTAAGAAATGGAAAAGGCAGTTGGATGGACAGTGAAAAGAAAGAAGTGGACTAGAAAAATGTAGTGGCTGTGCTTTTTTTTTTTTTTTTTGGTTTTGTTTTGTTTTATAATGTTTGTTTCTTTGTATTGTCTTTGTGTGTGTGTGTGTGTGTGTGTGTGTGTGTGTGTGTGTGTGTGTGTGTGTGTGTGTGTGTGTGTGTGTGTGTGTGTGTGTCTTAGGGGTGGAGGATGATCAGGGGAAGTTGGGATGATGGAGATGATAAACTGTGTTGGTGGGCAGATGGAGGCAGTGTCTTGTATTGTTTGGGGGATGATTTTGTGATGTGATTGTATAGGATGTTGGTGAGGTCAGTTTATACTAAGGGATGGCTGTGTTTTCATCCATTTCCAGTTGTTGTTTTTATAAACTGATTGAGATGTAAGATTGTTCCAGTGACAGACTGATGCAAAGGTACAATATAAAATGTGGATGCTACATAGGACCTGAAGATTCTGCCTGTGCATGCAGCATTCATGTAATCATATGGTTTATGCCATGATCATTTTAGATCTTCTTCATCACATGACGTAGTAGCATCAGTGCATATGGAAGTGTGTGTGGTGTTTTACAGTGATTTTATCGTGGTTCTGTTTGATTTTATGCATTAAATTTTGTATCAGTTTGTTGCTTTTAAATCCCGACACACGGTGATGTAAATATTTTTTTTAAATTTTGAATATTTTACCAGATAATCTGATTTTAAAGTTTTTATACCTACTTTTCATCATTTTAATTCAGCCGCTCAAGCCGGACATTTTATCTGTGAACTGTGTTTACATTTTAGCCTACTGTGTTCGCCCAACGCTACAGCTTTCCCAAACCTTTGTGTTCTCTGGTTTTAAGTGTTGTGAACTGACCAACCCACACACTAACCTGCATCTTCCTCTCCTGACTGGCTCGCAATTATGGACCCGTCTTTTATAAAACAAATTGGACTGACACTTTTTAAACACAGCAAGTGCTACCTCGGTGGAGGCGTCTACCAGCGCATACGAACACTGGGGCTGTGTCCTAAGCCCCGCACTGCGCGATCCTGTCGTGGTGGACGTCTCCACCGACTTTGGCACAATCTGCCTCCTGCTGTGCCAGTCCGACACCACTTTTCGTCTTCTTCTTCTTCGTCTCCTCCACTGCCCCTGCACTCGACCTTGCTGCTGCAAACTTCGTCTCCTCCTCTGCTGTCTTCGCCTTCACCTTCTATCCCACCGGTGCCACTTTCGTCTTCTGTCCCGCTGGCGCTGCCCTCATCTTCTGTCCCGTTGGTGCTGTCTTTGTCTTCTGTCCCACTGGTGCCGCCTTCGTCTTCTGTCCTGTCGTTGCTGCCTTCATCTTCTGCCCCGCTGGTGTCGCCTTCGTCTTCTGTCCCGTCGGTGCTGCCTTTGTCTCCATCTCGGCTGCCGCATTGTGATAAACTAAAACTATGCCTTTTTAACGCTCAGTCAACATGCACTGATGGCAAAACCGATGTCATTGCTGACTTTATCGCAGATGAGCATGTTGACATTGCTTTTATCACCAAAACATGGCTTAACCCCCATGGTCATGAACCTATACATGCGAGTCTCACTCCGAGTGGTTACAGGCTTGCTTCTTTCCATCGCTCATCCCGAGGTGGTGGTATCGCCATCCTCTACAACGACTCGCTCCATTCCCGCCTGTCTTTCTCGCAGTCTCTGCCTTTCTCCCATCCTTCTTTCGAGCACGTTGAAGTATCCTTCCAATCCACCCCTCACCCCATCACCTTCTCCTGTGTCTATCGACCTCCACCTAGCTCTGCCAACAAGCTCACCACATCCATGTTTCTCTCTGACTTTGATCAACTTCTTGATTACTACTGCCTCTTACCTGGAAATCTCATCATTCTAGGTGACATCAATGTCCCCAATGACAACACTCACCATTATGACACAAGACATATCATCAACTCTCTGTCCAATCACAATATGACTCAACACATTTCTGAACCAACCTATCAAAAAGGTCACATTCTTGACTGGATCATTTCTCGTGATCACCACAATTCAGCTACTGACAACTGCTTAGTTCTTTCTACCCGTCTAACTTCAGCCCTTCCATCTGACCACTCTGCAATTCTCTGTTCTCTTGACATTCCTCCTCCTTCCCGTACCATGCGCACAGTGACTCGACGCAATCTCAAATCTATCGACCTCCACATTTTCATCTGATGCCTTCCGTCTCCTTTCTGAAAAGTCACATAACCTTGCCAATGAATTCTATACTACTCTCCACCATCTTCTGGACACTCATGCTCCAGCCATAACCCGTCTTTTACCTGACCGCCCCCCTACCCCCTGGCTCACTCATGAGATTGCCTGTGCAAAACGTGCCCGCCGCAGAGCAGAGCGCCGCTGGCGCAAATCCAAACTCACTGTACATAGGCAACTTTTCCAAGCCTCTAAAACAAAAGTATCCACCCTCATTGCATCTGCAAAAACAAACTATTTCCAAACCAAAATCCTGAATGCCTCTTCTTCAAAAGAACTCTTTACAACCATGAATCATCTCCTTAGCACACGAAAAGATTTACCTCTCCCAACAAAACACACAAATGAAGAACTCCCGTCTGTATTCTCCAAGTATTTCACCACCAAAATACAAACCCTTCGTGACAGGCTTGACAGGACACCCTGTCAACCATGCCCACCTGACCCTTCCTTCTCTGGCACACCTCTTACTACTTTTACTCCAGTCTCACAAGAAGAAATTCTCAACACAATCAGATCCATGTCGTTCAAAACCTGCGAACTGGATCCTCTTCCAGGTTCTCTCTACTCTGACTGTCTCCCTACCTCCTCCCATTCATCACTGACATCATCAACACTTCTCTCCAAACTGGAACTGTCCCAGATTCTTTCAAGTCTGCTATTGTTCACCCTCTCCTCAAGAAATACAATTTAGACCCAAATGAACTGAAAAATTACCGGCCTATCTCTAATCTTTCTTTCTTGTCAAAACTGCTTGAAAAGGTTGTCCTCAACCAACTGAACTCTCACCTGTCTGCCAACAATCTCCTCAATCCTTTCCAGTCAGCCTACCGCCAGTGCCATAGCACTGAAACTGCCTTGCTACACATTCTCAACAATCTCCTCCTTGCAACTGATACTGGCAAAGTCTCTCTCCTCACACTCCTTGATCTGTCTGCAGTCTTTGATACCATTCATCATGGTATTCTCCTTTCTAAACTTCATCATACTTTTGGCATCTCTGACATTGCTCTCTCCTGGTTCACTTCATATCTATCAAACAGAAAACAAACTGTTCTCATCAATGGCACTTACTCTCAACCTGCATACCTGACCTGTGGTGTTCCACAAGGATCTGTCCTTGGCCCTGTTCTTTTCACTCTTTACACCTCCCCCCTGTCTACCATCATCAACTCCCACTCTATAAAACACCACTTCTATGCTGATGACACCCAACTTCTAGACATGACTCAACTGACAATATACAGCACCTCCTGACTCGCACCACTGAGTGTTACTCGGACATTAAAAATTGGATGACGTTCAACAAACTTCAGCTAAATGATGACAAGACAGAAGCTATCCTCATTTGCACCCGTCAGAAACTTTCTCAGCTGCCTCCTCTTTCTCTCCCATTATGTAACACATCAGTCCCAATTTCTGATTCAGCTAAAAACCTTGGTGTCTGCATTGACTCTACCCTCTCCATGAACAACTTTGTTTCTCAAACTGCCAGATCTTGCTATTATCACCTCCATCATATAAGCCTGATCAGGAAGTATCTCTCTGTGGAAACAACTGCAAAACTCGTTCTCTCCTTCATAATGTCTCGCATTGACTATTGCAATTCACTCCTGTCCGGTCTTCCTGCCTCCACCACTCACATCCTACAGCGCATTCAAAACAATGCTGCACGCCTTGTACTCAAAAAGAAAAAAGCTGACCACATATGTCCTCTCCTGGCACAACTTCACTGGCTCCCTGTATCAAAGCGCATACAGTACAAACTAGACACCATGTGCTACAAAAGCCTCAATAACGCAGCCCCCGATTACCTGTCAAGCCTACTTGAGATCTATGTTCCCTCACGTACCCTCCGCTCTGCCTCCGATCCTCTGACTTTTCGCTTTCCACGCACTAAGCTCAATACCTATGGTCCACGAGCCTTCTCTGTTTCTAGTCCGCTCTCCTGGAACAAACTTCCTCTCTCTGTCCGTCAGCAACCTACTTTTGTCTCCTTCAAATCCGCTCTCAAAACTCACCTTTTCTCCTCTGCATAAAATCCTGACCTCACTCAATCCCCTCTGCAGCCTGTCTCCACTCAGAGGGGAATCACATTGCAATATATAATTGTATATAATATGCTCTCTATAATTTTCCATTGCTTTTATTCTTTCTCCCCATTTATAGCCGTGTGCGTGTGTGTGTGTGTGTGAGTGCGTGTGTGTGCGTGCGTGCGTGCGTGTGTGTGTGCGTGCGTGCGTGTGTGTGTGTCTGTTTCAGCGCTTAGATTTGATTTTATCAAGATTTTGCGCTATATAAATATTGTAATTATTATTATTATTATATGGAAATTGTTGTGAGTGTGGATATGTTTCCTTGATAAACTGAAACAGAAACTCTGTATAAGAATTCTTCTTCCCTTCCCCATTCTCCTTGTCCCCTTCTCCTGTGCTGTCTGGTTTTCTCTTCCCTCTCCACCCTCCCCTCATTATTCTACCTTCTCCTTTCTTTCTGTCTGACTGTTTGCCTTGTGTGACAGACCTACCCCCTCATCCCCATATATTTCTGTCAATTGCCATTTTCACACAGGTTTTGTAACCAAAAGTAGTGATTCTGTTCTATTGAGCATGTCGGCTTCATAATCAATTAAACAAAGCTCAAGGGAAAAATTATGTTTTTGATTTTGTTTTATTGAATGTGTCCACATGATAATCAACCCAAGAACACTTAAGGGAAGAAACACATTTTCTGCTGTCACTGTTGTATTTCTTAATACCCTTGTCATTGTTTCAATGAAAGTGATAGAAAAATGCATTAACATATGATTTGATAATATTTGTAATGATTATTGATATGTTCGTAACTAGATTAATAACACATCAGGGTATGATTTGATCATATTTATATTGATCATTAACACATTTGTAGCTAGGTTGGTAACACTTTGAGCTCAAAGCACTGCAAACCACCTGTTCCAGTGTATATTCACTTGAATTTCCTGACATTGTTTGACAAGCCTGTGATCTGTGTTTGCAGGTGGCAGGAAAGATGGATGCCTGTAGGTTTGTTGCTGCCACAAGTACTAATGCAGCTAAAATTTTCAACATTTATCCTAAAAAGGTGAGATGATTTCCACTTTGTTCTCTTGCATCATGACTTACAGCTTGTTGAATGTCTGAAATATTAAAAAAAAACTGAATTCTCAACTATATTAAAACTTTCATTAGTGATTTAACGTTTTTTGTTTTTTTTTAAAGTAATGTAGACGGTGTGTTTAAGATTTTGATACTTGATCGTCTAGCTGATTTTGCTGATTTTATTAAAATTGTTGGTTGTAGATTTCATTTGCATTTTCAACTTTTTAGTTTAACAGTTTCGAACTGCTAGATTTTGACTTAACCTACAAATTCACATTGTGTTACTTGATTCAGATAATGTTTTTGTGTCATGTCTGTTGGTAAAATAGTAAATATCAGTGATTAAATAGAGCATTATTTTTATTTTGATATAATGTGTTAGTAGTAGATTTATGGGGGGGTTTCACACTTCTTTTTGTAAATTGATCAGAATTTTGACCATTTTACTTGATCATAGTCCTATCACATATATGATTGTGTGTGTGTGTGTATCTGTGTGTGTATCTGTGTGTGTTGTGTTTAGATAGACAAATAAATATACCTTTCCTTGTATACAACATACTCAGTTTTGCTTCCTTCTATCTCCCTCTCCAGGGCCGAATTGCTGTAGGTTCTGACGCAGATGTAGTGATCTGGGATCCAAGCCAGACTCGTAAAATCTCGGCAGAGACTCACCATCAAGCTGTGGACTTCAACATCTTTGAGGGCATGGAGTGTCATGGTGTTCCACTTTTTGTTATCACTAATGGACATGTGGTGGTGGATGAGGGTCAGGTAATGTGTGAGCGTGTGCGTATGCATGCGTGCATGTGTGTGTGTGCTTCATAGATGAAAACAGGGCTGACTGTTGTCAGGGCAACTAATGAAACATGAAATGATTTGAATTCTCATCAAGATATCCAAAATTTTTACTGACGTAAATCCAGTGATAGTGCCAGTGATTGTTTAGCTGTCATTTGCATTAAAGACAGTCAACTGTATTAGTATTAGTTCTTTTTTTAAACTTCAATGAGTAAATGAATATCCCATGACTTAGTTTTGTTTTTGATTTTTCTCTTTCATTGAAGGTTCTTTTCTTTGAAATCAAATACAGTTTTACAAAATAGGAACCAAAGATCTGCATTCATATACTGAGTTTACATTAAACATGCTATATGAAGACTCTAACATGCCACAAATCAAACAACAACATAAATCAAAACGAATCACAGTTTCTGAGCAAAATCAAGAAATGCAAAGGATTCTTTCTCTCTCTGTCTCCATCTCTCTCACCTCTCTCTCCCTCTCTCTCCCTTTCTCTCTCTCCCTCTCTCTCCCTCTCTCTCTCCCCCCCCCCTCTCTCCTCTCTCTCTCTCTCTCTCTCTCTCAGCACATGCACGTTTTTTACAGGCTGAAGCAATCAAATTAGTTTCATTTGATGTACATGACCAATCGTCAAATGAAAAAGAAAACCAAAACAAAGAAACAGAACTGTGGTTCTATAGCACACCTATCATTTCTTTCTATACCATTAACCAGATTATGATGAGGTCAAACATTACTCATGATTGTGAACACTAGTAGTCACTGGCCATGACTTAGTTTTATTGAGACCTGGAAAGAAAAATATTAGAGCTACCATTGAACCTATACAGGGTAAGGGAAGATGGAACAGCAAGTGCGAAGACTGAACATTGCTTTCATATTTTTGTTCCAAGGGCAGGTTCTTTTGAGTTTGTTCAAGAGGGCTTTATTACTCTTGGTTGATTTTATTTGTGCTCCACCAATCCTCATATTTATGTAACAAATTCCTTGAGCCTACTCTAAGCTTTATGTGCCAGCAACGTCTTGAAATGGGACAGGGTTGGGGGATGCTAGAATGGACCTGTGCAACACTAAGCTGGCACAACACCATAATGATTGAAACACTAAGATGTGCAGTGAACTGACCAGTATTTATGTTGTGTGTAGGGATTGATCTGGAGACTTCATATTTTGAGGTCACTCCTTCTCCAGTGACCTACCAAATTATGTGACTTTTTTAATTTATTTTGGTCCTCTAGTTAGTGTTGTATAATGTATGATCTTGAGTGTTTGGCTGATCATACTTTTTATTTTGTTTTCAGCTGAAAGTGACACAGGGTCTAGGCCGTTTTGTCTCCACTCCCTGCAATGCTGAGACTGTGTATGGACGTGTCAAGGCCAGGGATCAGGTCAGATGGTTATAGCATGGTTCACTTTCAGCATCTTTGTCCGTCTGTCTCTTCTTTCTTCTCTTCTTTGTGTTTGCTTGGGCGCGGGCAGTCACTCTTGTTTTGGATCTTCTTTCTTTGTCTCTCACATTCTTGTCTGTCTGTCTGGCTTTGTTTGTGTTTGAGTGTGACAAGTTTTTGATCATTTTCGATGACTGAAATTTCACTAGACTGGAGATTGTGAAAATTCTGTTCATTGACTGAATGGTGTGATCAAAGAATGTATACACACAGTGGTCAAAACAACTGTTTAGGTCAACTCATTGCAGTCAGGCTTGTGTCTAAGTTGTTTATGGTGTCTCAGTATAGTTGTTAGTTTAAGAGTGCCCAGTTACATCTTTGGAGTTTGTTGCTTAAGCAATACCAACTGGTCTTCACTGGGCAAATTACAGAGCTGAAATTTAGGCCCTGATCCATGCAACATACATTCCCCCATAGGGATTTCGGAGGATCTTTCAGTATAAATAGTATCCCCACCTTCTGAAAATTCTATGCTATAATTTGTCTTTCCTATCATCCTCTCTGTTTCTGTTTTGCTCCTTTTGTTTGCTATCATTTCTTCTTATCATTTTCTGCTTTGCTGGTCCATTCATCTGTATCTGTTTGATAGAGTCTTATATACTTTCTCTTAGATTTGATAATTGGGTACATACATTAAGTATATTTTTGGCTCTAAGGAAATGTGATGTGCAGAAGCAATTTTAGGTAATTTTAGCCCATTTTTATATGTATGTTTTAGTGTCCTTGGTTATCCGAAACAAGTGTGACTGCCCACATTCAAGCAAACAGGAACCAGAAAAAACACAAAAGAAGAATACGAACGCGTATTTATACAAGGCAAGACAGGCAAAATTTTCAGCCAACTGACCTTTGTCAAGCGTAAGATTAGAAACAAACACAATTCCTTTCCTCACATTGGACACAGCAGCAGGGAAGTTTCAGTCTTTTTCTCATAATTTTTGTATCTGGTGTTTGTTTCTAATCTTACGCTTGACAAAGGTCAGTTGGCCGAAAATTTGTGCCTGTCTTGTCTTGTTGTATTAAATACGCGTTCGTATTCTTCTTTCATGTTTTTTCTCATCCTTGGTTATGCTTACATTTTTAATCAGGTTTGTTTTGGGGTTTTTAAATCCCCTGTGTGATAAACTGGATGGAGTGGTCATTGCCAGGGGCATATCCTTAGATTATGGGTATGAATGCATTGATGTGTTTACTTAATTTTCTTTTCTATATGTTTTTTTGTTTTGTTTTTTGTTGTTTTGTTTTGTTTTTCCATTGAGGTGTGGTGTACTTTTTGAGATAGTTATAGCCCTGATGTGGGTCTGAGCAGTTGACTGGGTTTTAAGCAACAAAAACATTAACAATAATGCAGCATACATCATTAACAACGTTGCAGACCATAAAGTCAGATAGTCATCCTTACAGATGCCATGTTAGTCTTGTAAGCAACTACTGCAAGCAGACTGCCACATCTGCAAGAAGCTTTCTGTACATTAGGTCACCAGACAGATACTTAAGTGGATCTCCTCATACTTTGATATCCCAGGAAATGATGAGTTGGACAAAATGGAGAAGCTGGGAGAGGAGCATGAAAGAGAATGACAACAACATAAGCCTTACAGAGACGAAAACTATCATCAAGTCTAGTAACCATGGTGTAGGTTTAGCACAGCGGACCACCAGCTGGAAGGTTGTGGGTTCGAATCCCCACCAGCTCCTCCAAAAATCTTTGTGGGATTTTTCAGCTCTGACCGGCTCATATCCAGAGTTGGGTATGCTATGGGCACATTGGGAAGACGAGGACACACAGTCGAGTCTCATCCACTTCACAAATGAGTCATTGAGGGTGTTGCTCAAATCTGACCATCACTGCGGGTGTTGTATCTCTCGGGCCTGGTTGATGCCAGGATATATTATTTATGATTGTAAGCGTAGAATACTAGCCCTGTCATGCAGTTTCAATCCTAGATGGAACTTCATAACATCATGATTATCATCATCGACATTATCAGTGCGTTGTAAAAACTGTGCCAGCTTCTGTGGCCATTAACCTGTTCACTACTTCCAATCGAATATTCAGTCGGAAGAAACATACACCTCCAGTGCCACCGACAGAATATTCGGTTGGCGACCATTCCTATTTTTAGCCAGAAAACCCAAACACTTTCAGTGACGTGTGAGATATCAACGGAAACTTCAGGATTCCCTCTATGAATAGATGCACAATTATGTATGTATGACATTTTAAGTCTTTTCTGTCCGTGCGATCAAAAATGTGACCCCTCATCATCATCATCAGGTGCCCTGCCGTATGGCATTGGCGACCATGGACTTCCAACCATCTCTATCTCTCGTTGCCCCCAGCATCTCCCCCACTCTCTTCATCCTCAGCCACCCTGCAAGTCCGTCCAGCATTCTCTCCCTGGGTCTACCCGGTGCTCTCTTTCCCTCCAGCTTTCCCGTTGTGACCAGGTGCTCCAAATCCCCCTTCCTCATAAAATGGCCTATAAATGTTGCTTGTCTTTTCCTAATCTTCCTTATCAGTGATCGACTTGTGTCTGCCTCCATCAAGACTGTCTCGTTTGTTTTCTTTGCTGTCCATGGTACTCTCAACATTCTTCTGAGAAACCACATCTCGGCTGCCTCAATCCTGCTCTGGCTTTGCTTGCTGACTGTCCACGCCTCGCATCCGTACAACAGTATTGGTTCTATATAACATTCAAGGACTCTCTTTCTGATGTTAATTGATAGGCATTTGTTGGTAAGAATGCTTGTCATCTTCTTGAATGCTGTTTTGGCTTGGCCGATTCTGCCAGCTATTTCCCATGTGCATCTGCCGTCTGATGAAATGACCATTCCCAGGTATTTGAACTTATTAACCTGTGTCAAGGTTGTGCCATTTGCTGTTATTTTTGCAGGAGGGGATTTCATGTTTTTTACTGATCACCATGACTTCAGTCTTCCTGCTGTTTAGTTCCAACCCCTTACCTTTGCTTTCTGTTTCTAGTATATTCACAAGGTTTTGTAGGTCCTTTTCATTTTCTGCAATTAGCACGGTGTCATCTGCGTACCGAATGTTGTTTATCATTTTCCCACCAACCTTTAATCCAGGGTCTTCCTCTAGGTTTCTCATGATGTTTTCGCTATATAGTGAAAACAGATCTGGTGACAAAACACAACCCTGTCTGACTCCTCTTTTGATGTTTTGAAAAGAGCTTATATTGTTTTCTATTCTCATTGCAGCTGTTTGTTCCCAGTACATATTCCTGATTATTCGTAGATCTTTTCCATCGACATTGAGTCTCTCCAGTTGGTTGATCAATTCTTCATGTCGTACCGATCGAAAGCCTTGGTATAGTCAACAAAGCATAAATACAAATCCTTATTCATCTCAACTGACCTCTCTATGATAGTTCTTAGGATGTATATGGCATTAATAGTTCCTTTCCTCTCCACAAATCCACACTGTTCTTCTGCTATTTCTCTTTTGATTCTATTCCTTGTCCTCATCATGATTATTCTTAACAGGATTTTTGTTATATGACTCATCAAACTGATTGTGCGATGGAGTTCGCATTCTATAGCCCCTGTCTTCTTTGGAAGTGCAATGAAAATTGATTTTGACATATCTTTGGGGATTTTTCCTGTGTCATAAATTTCATTTAGGAGGACTGTTATTTTTTCTATGCCAAATTCCTCCAGGGCTTCAATCATCTCTGTAGTAACGTTGTCTGGTCCTGAGGCTTTTCCTGGTTTCATCTTTTTTAGTGCTGCTCTGACTTCATCTTTCATTATGGGTGGTCCTTCAAAGTTCTTTTTTATAATGTGTTCTCGTTTCTGTCATCCTCAAAAAGGTCTTTAATGTACTCTTCCCATCTGTCTAATACCTTGTCTTTTTCCATGATAAGCGTGCCATCTTTTGATTTTAAGCAACCAGTTGATGTGCATGTATTTTTCCTGTGAACAATTTCTTCAATTCGTCTGTACATACCCTGAGGATCCATTTTGTGTCGTTCTTCTATCTTTTTGCATTTTGTGTTCAGCCAAGCTTCCTTAGCTTCATTGCACCTATACCTGATTTCTTTGTTTATCTTTCTGTATATCTCCTCGTTTCTCTTTGCCTTCCTCCTTTTCTCCATCAGGCCCAAAATTTCATTAGTCATCCAGCTCTTTTTTGCTTTTCTATTTGCCTTAGGGATTTCCTCAGAAGCTTCATTTATAGAACTTCTCAACTTTGTCCATTGTTCCTCACTGTCATCAACGTCTTCCAGAGCACTGAATTTGTTTTGAACATGTACATTAATTTTTGACGTATCATTTCATCTGTCTTCAGATCCAGTTTAGTTGATGTTGCTTTTGGTCTGTTTCCTTTTCCTCAATTTCAGCCTAAACCTTCCCACTACCGGATTGTGGTCACTGTTGCAGTCTGCGCCTGGTAGTGTTTTTGCTGACAGTAAAGAATTTCTAAATCTTTTGTTGATCAGGATATAGTCAATTTGATTTTTGGTATTATCTCCTGGACTCATCCAAGTCCATTTTCTTCTGTTAGGCTGCTCAAACCAGGTGTTTCCTACTATGAACTCATTCATCTGTGCCCATTCTACAAGCTTCCCCCCTCTTTCGTTTTGTGTACCAAGGCCATGAGGTCCAACTATATCCTCCATCCTATCCTGTCCCACTTTAGCATTAAAATCTCCCATTATGACTGTAACTTCCTGTGATTTACATTGGACCTTGGCCATCTCTAAAACTTCGTAGAAGTTGTCGATGTCTTCCTGAGTACTTGCGGATGTTGGTGCATACACCTGTATGATGTTGATATCAAAAGGTTTCCCTCCGAATTTGACCAGTAAAACTCTGTCGGACACTGGTGACCCCCTACTGCTGATTATTATTCAGCAACTGCAAACAATGGTGGACGAACTCGCTTCAACACCAAGCATCAATCGGGCCCGAAATACAACTTATACAGCAAACAAAGTTGTAGAAATCATTATTTGTGGAGCTGATTCTGATTTGCAGTCTGCTGATTCACTTGATAAGAGTGAAAATGACTATAATTTGGTGCATGCAGGCAATATTTCGATGTTGATGTCCGAAGTCGGACTTGACCCAGATAAGGGTCGGAGTGACATTACTAGCACAGGCGATCGTAAAAACGAAAGTACTGCTGCTCCTGGTGTGTTGTAAAGTATACTGAACAGGAAAACATATAGTGTTGTAAGTCAAGACGTTTAAAACTCTGTGGCACAGGCGATTCACCTTTTTATTTACGCTTTGGCACTGAAAGGGTTATGGTTGTGTAAAAAATAGGACAAAAGAAAATCTATCATCAAGTCTGTTATAGTACCCCAGCTAAAAGAAGTTGCCATCAGCTTTACTGGCAAGAGTCTGCAGACTGGACACAGTGGATTGATCCACCACATGAACCACCACATGAGCCACCACATGTACAAGCAACCACATGTACAAGCAACCACATGTACAAGCACTTCTGATTTGTGCCATCCTCCCAGTGCCCCTGTGGAGAAGCTGACTAGACTGCAAAATAAAATGCTTAGGTTGCTGAGGGAGGAAATGTGGCCGACACCCTTGAGCCTGCAGGAGAAGCTGCACAGACTGGGAAGTACTACAGAAGATGACCTGTTTCATCATGGAGACTACACTCCAATGTGAATGAGAAGGAGTTTGTTCAGCCATACATATTTTTAACCATGGCATCTTTGTTATATAATGACTGACATCTGCTTAACTTGTTGAATACTACCCTGTGACTTTATATGGTAGATGTTGGAGTTTCATGTGCAGACTTATGGCATGGATTAGTATTTTGTTATGTTTTATTATCTATTTGGGTTTTTGTGGTTTAAGTACATTTGAGAATGATGTACATGTTGTGCAGGTTCAGTGCATGCATGTTGTATTTTCCAAATGTCAGTAAATCTGTTAAGTCTGGTGGGTTACCCCCACCTTATAGGTAGTCATACTCTTTTTATTTTGGGAGTTGGAGGTGTATGCAGGGCATTTTCATGCTTACAAATCACCCTGAAACTCTGACATGACTTACAGTATCTTTACTGTCTGAATTTATTGTTCTGCATATGTATATATATGTATGATGGGAGCTCAGGCACTAGCATGTCTTCACACATATTGACCTGGGAGATTGGAAAAACCTCCATCCTATACCCACCAGGCTGTTCCCATTCAGTATAAATCAGGTGTGACAGTATGGCAGTATACATACACTTGAGCTTTTTTTCCATACATGTATCATAGTGGATCTTGGCTGCGTGCAGATACATGGAGCACCTTGTGTGTGTGTGTGTGTGTGCGCGCATGTGCATGCATGCGTGCTCATATCCACACATGTGTGTGTATATGTGTTTGGTGGTGTGTGTGTGTGTGTGTGTGTGTGTGTGTGTGTGTGTGTGTGTGTGTGTGTGTGTGTGTGTGTGTGTGTTGAATACTTACAGTACACTTTTTACAGTGCAGTACATTACTTTTGGGCTTACTCTTACCCTCTCTCTTTTGTTCATGTATAGGCTCGTCATCCCTTTCCTGTAGATCGTGAGGTGTATGCTGGTCCTGTGGTGAACATACAGGAGGATGCCATTACAAAAGTGGTGGAGAAGCCCATCATGGCCGCCCATGAACCCACCATCTTCTCCCGCCCACCCACACGTGGTGGAGGGCGTAACATGCAGGACTCCTCCTTCTCGCTTAGTGGTCAGTGTGCTTAGTTAAACTAGGTGATGACTTTTTTGTGTGAGTTATCACTTTGTGATGCCTGCGCACTTTCTGGTTTTCTTGGATGCATGCATGCATATTGTTTTGCACACACTGTACAAGCAGAGTATGTTGCTGCACTGTCTGCATACTGCATACTCTGTCTTCAGTGGATGTACGTGCTGTGTGTTTTCATGTTTTCACAAGCCACTGGACATTGATATGATACACACGATCATTAACATGCATCTTTGAGGTTCTGCATGTGTATACACAATCCATATGCATTGCAGAAAGACAGAGAAACCATTTGTAGAGACCCAGGCTTTGGCACACAACTGACAAAGCTAGAAGAATCTGGTGAACAGTTCTTTAGTGCAGCGTTCCAGTGACTGTTTATGAAGTCAAAGGAGAAGAAGAAGATGTGTATGCACACAAAAGAGATTTAGGCCACAACAAGTCACTACACATGTTGACATGGAAAATCAGAAAAATATCTCCATCCTTTACTGGTCAGGCAGGAAATATCCGGGCATGATTGAAACCCAGACCTTCTGATTGGAAGTTTGATGTCTTACCCACGTGACTGCTGTGCCTGAGATACAAACTATTTGATGTCTGTATGTTTGCATGCAAACTCATTTGGATTTGTGCATAGATGCATTTATGTATGTGCAAATTTATTGCTGGTTGTTATAAGTTACATGTATCCATAGCATAACATTGAGTTTATATATATTGAAAGGTGTGTGTAGACAGATGCCTTCTTGAACTGATCAATGGTTACATTTGATTTGCTTTTCTTTTTTCTGTTGTTGTTGTTGTTGTTGTTATAAGCTTGAGTAATGTAATTGTTATTTATATTTGGTACATTTATTTTTCAATCCTTTGACTCTTGCACCGTGTCCACCAGCATCCTGCTTTGTCAACCATGCTAGCAAAGCAAAAACTTATCCCTTTGACTCCATGTGGGAGGCTGGTGGATAGGGTGAGGGAGTTAAAAGGTTACATTTTTGCAGCTGGTGAATAGTGTGCTGGAATCAGAAGGTTAGGATGAAGGCTAGGTATAAAAAACCATATGTTGCTAATTCTACAACCTTTGGAAGTAACAGAAAATTGTGTCTTCTTTTCTCTCTTTCTCTCTCTCTTGCTCTTCTCTGTCTGTATCTTCTCTCTCTTTTCTCTTCTCTCTTCTCTCTCTCTCTCTCTCTCTCTCTCTCTCTCTCTCTCTCTCTCTCTCTCTCTCTCTCTCTCTCTCCCTCCCTCTCTCCTCCCTTCTCTCAATTCTCAGTCATACTTTTCTCCCTTTTCCCTCTTTATCTCCACACTACCAACGGCTGCTCTGTACTCACCTGTTTTCCTCAGACTGCGTTGTGATTGTGTGTTGCAGGTGCCCAGATTGATGACAAGGTGGGAGTCAGGTCAGGAACTCGGGTCAGCAACCCTCCTGGTGGTCGTTCCACAGCTCTCTGGTAACCCTGGCAACCACTGTAGTTCCTCTTTATCCGGTCACTGTGACCTACTCCATCAGTGCTTACGAAAGACCACAGTTCTGCTGATTCCATGTTCCATTCAGCATGATGTTTAGTTGTCAAGAAAGATATCGTGGACATGCTTCTTTGATGCTTGTGTAGGGAACATTCAGGACAGGCAGAGAGGCATTAATTTGATAATAACTGTTGAATGCCAGGGACATTTATTGTAATGCAAGTCTCTGCTGGATGGTAGAGACATTTATTCTTATAGGTGTCCCTGTTGGATGGCAAGGACAATTGAATAATGTCTCTGTTGGATGGCAAGGACATCATTTTAATTCAGGTCTCTGTTGGATGGCACGGACATTTATTTAAATTTTTGTCACTGTTGGTTGGCATGGACATTTATTTAAATTTTTGTCACTGTTGGATGGCAAGGACATTTATTTAAATTTTTGTCTCTGTTGGATGGCAAGGACATTTATTTAAATTTTTGTCACTGTTGGATGGCAAGGACATTTATTTAAATTTTTGTCACTGTTGGATGGCAAGGACATTTATTTAAATTTTTGTCACTGTTGGATGGCAAGGACATTTATTTAAATTTTTGTCACTGTTGGATGGCATGGACATCATTTTAATACTTGTGTCTGTCGATAGCAAGGACATTTATGTGAATACATGTTCAAGTTGGATGACAGGCACATTTGTTTTAATACATGTCTGTGTTGGATGGCAGGGACTTTATGTTTCTGTTCCATGGCAGAGACATTTAGTGTAATATTCGTCTCAGTTGGCTAGCAGGGATGTCATTTTAATACAAGTCTTTGGTTTGTTGTTGTATTTTTGGTGAAGGAAGTTGCAGCCGAATCGCAGGGCCCTTTTACATACATGTGAGACATTTACATTTGCATTGCTTCTGAATGTAAGTTATTGTTTCCTCAGTGAGGGACTTTCCAGCATTGCATGCATGAACTGTGTGTTGTAGTCATACGGATGCAGTGCCAGATTGAGAAAGGAAGTGGAAGGAGAGAGTTTACTTGTGCATTGAAGAGAAGATAAGCCATTGTTTGGATTTCTCTGCTTGTTGGTATTGTTACTGTGAATGTTTTGTTTGTGTGTCATTCTGTGGCTGCTTTCTCATCATGGGTCCATTTTGTGATTTTATTCATTGTTATGAAATTGTGGGATATGTAAAAAAGCTGTAGTGTTCACCCTGGAAAGAAACTGTTTTAGGGCAGAAAGTTTTCTTTGTTTGTTTGATGTTTGTTTTAGTAACTGAAACAGTTTTGAAGAGAGAATCTAGAGCAAAACTTAAACTCTGAAACATTGTTGCATTTGAGTAGTATGTTTCATATATAACATTGCCCTCTCTTTTCTGTCAGTCTCTTGTCTGTTTGTCTGTCTGTCTCCCCCCCCCCACCCCTCCCCATCTCTCTCTCTCTTTTTCTCTTCCCTCCTCCTTCGCTCTCTCTCTCTTAAGGACTAGGTTCAGTGGGACTTGATGCCACTATCCTTGAGTAATAAAGTATACTGAAGTCTGAAATCTCTTTCTTCATGCTAATTATGTATTTGTATTCCTTCATGAGGGGCATTGGCCTGTATATGAGTAAATGATCTGAAGTCTTTAACACTCTCCTTCTCTCTCTGTCTGTCTCTCTCTGTCTGTCTGTCTCTCTCTCTCTCTCTCTCTCTCTGTCTCGTTCGCTCGCATTCCCTCCCTCTGTCCCCCCACCTCTCTTTTCTCTGCCTCTCCAGTTGTTCGGTGTAACCTACCTCCCTCTGTGTGAAATGCCTAATTTGTTTGTGCTTTGATACTGCCATTGGCGATGTCCCATGCAAGAAAGTGTGTATGTGTCTTTGTGTGTTTGGTGTGTTCTGTTCACATCTGGTGTGTTATTAGCTTACATGTCTTGTTCTTGTGAGAACGTGAGTGTATTCTGTACACTGCCACAGAAGGTCAACATGATCAGACTGTAAATAAATCAAAATAAATAATGTTGTTTATAGCCCAGCCAGTCATGTAGGACAAGGCTATATGTTGTCATCATTTGAGACTTTGCTACATAGTCAGTATCTCTGGTAAATCTCACTGGAATATTTGAACTGGTCTTTTTAGCACATTTAAAATAATTTTGATGTCAAACAATCGTATAAAATAGAGAAAAGAACTGGTTACAGAAAGCTCAGTGCAAACAAATATTGTGGTCTATTTAGTTGGGAACCAGAAATACATGAGAACAGAATGAGAATGAGTATTCGATTGATGAAACAAGACAAGCACCAAGTTTTAGCCAACTTGCTTTTGTGGAGTGTGCATGAAAGACACCAGAGAAGCAGGTTCACTAGATTTAGGAAAAAAAAACTACAATAACATGAAATTTTCCATTTATCAAATCATTTTTAATCAAGATCGCAGGTGATTCTTATCTGACGTTTAATTGATTTTTTTTTTTTACTTTAATTTGAAATTGTTATGCTGTGAAAGCAATCACAAAAACTAAGTACGAGAGTTGATGGGAGTAGATTCAATACAAGCTGGTGTTGTTATCCATATCAAGTGGTGAGACTAACTGGGTAATATGACTGGAATTTTTTTATTTGAAATATGATGTTTTAATATGTATATCCCTTTTAGATACGGGTGCATGTGAACAAAGGGTGGATTTTGAACAACATAAGTGATGTTACATTTCAAGCAGAATGCTTCGTTTAACATTGTCCTCTCTGTCAATCTCTGTTATTTATCTGTCTCCATCTCTCACTTTGCCTCTGCCTCTGCCTCTGTCTTTATCTCTGTCTCTGTCTGCCTGTCTCTCTCTCTCTCTCTCTCTCTCTCTCTCTCTCTTTCCTCTGTCTTTATCTCTGTCTCTGCTCTCTCCCCTCTCTCTTTCTTTCACTCTCTCTCTCTCTCTGTTGCATGGTTTTTAAACAACATAAAATGGTGTACTCATATTTGACTGTAATGTTGTTCCTATGACACAGAGGAGCAGCTAGGGGTTAATTAATGTTGATGTCTCGTAGAATGTTCAGCTTTAGTACACAAACAAGCAGGGCACCAACAAACATTTGCAGCTAAATGTTTCCTGTCTGTATCATTGAACATGGCAGAAATATGAAACTGACAATAGCAATAACTTCAAGACAGATTCAGGTGTGCTGTAATATGACAGATGTATATAAAATCCACAATTTGTCTTTTGTAATGGACACCTGTTCCAATAAATCTGTCACAAGTTCTCTGAACTCCACTTTTAAAAACGTGGACTGGCAAGTTCCATCTTCCTGGAACATGGATGTGAGAGTACCAGGTATGACCTAAGAAGGTAAGAAGCACATGAAAAAGAAGTGTTCTTGGAGAGGCTGTTGTTTAAAACGAATTAGGTGTGCAGCAGCTTATGCACACCTGTAAATATACACAAACACCTGGAAGAATGCCTACTACATGTACACACACACACGCACACACACACATACACACACACACACACACACACACACACACACACACACACACACACACACACACACACACACACACACACACATAAACACCCAGTTGTGTGCATGCTATTAACTCTCTCTCTTTCTCTTTCACATATACATAGACAGGTCATGATGATAGCTATTAGCAAGTATATGTTAAGGATGACGTACTTGTGACCTGCAGAGAGTTCTGTACTGTTTTATCAGAGCATCCTCTACTTCTGAGTGTAAGAAGAAAATGATGAAATAATAGTGTTCTTCAAAGTTTCACTATGTAACTTTATACACAGCATTAATTGTGAACAGCTTTTTAAAAATATTTATGTGCGTAAACAATTTAATTGCCTGTAAAACCTCTATCTTTATCAATCCTATACTTAATCATCTGCACACTTGATTTTAATTTTACAAAGTATAATTAGGGAAGAGGTGCAAGTCCCTACATATTCACACGTGTGAGAACACACGTATATGTGTAAACAAGCACACACATACACACACACATACACACACACACACATACACACATGTGTGCATGCACGTATGCGCGCGCACACACACACACACACAAACACACACACACTCACATGCATGCCATTTCGACACCCTAATATAGCATAAACTCAGATGAAAACCAGGATTAATCTTCCATCTGAACAGTCTAAGAAGAAAATCTAACTTAATTCTTCTAACTTTGGTGATAACCATTTCAAGAAATCTGTTTAAATTCGAAATTCGATCTGAATCTAGTCTCCACATTTTTAATCTCAGCTGTTTTGCTGGTTTTTTTTTTTTCTTTCATTTTTTGTGTGCACAGAAGGTTTCAGTGATGGTGTTTAAATGCTAACAGCAAATCTGAAATTTTGTTTCTAATTCCAGGTTTGCATGAAAACAGTACTGTGTTTTACACAGTATTTCTTTGCAAGATGTAAACACATTGCTGTTGTGTCTTCTATACATAATATCTGCACAATTTTCTTCGTGAATTTAGTTTTATTTCACTTGGAAACATATATTTCAAGGTTAAAGCGTGATACTATTCCTCTCTGTGGTGCTGTTTTGTACATTTCTTATTATATTTTACAAAGCTTATAGCTTCATTGATTTTAGACTTGGGAATTGTTGTAAGCTTGAAATTACTAGTAGTTTATTGGTGTGATTGTTAAGTGTATGCTGTGTGGTATTTATGATTATCGTATTATGATTTTTGTATGCTTGAGTGGTGGCAATAAATTTGGATGGCTGTACTATCATGCAGTAGTTTTTACAATTACTGTTATTCCATCAAACCTTATGATTTGAAAACATTAAATTTTATATTTCTTTTGGTTGTATGAAATAAATGGTCTAGTCTCCATTTAAAAAATCCGAGTTGTTGACACAATGGGTTGACTTTTTTTTTCTTCTTTTTGTTTTTGTTTGGTGGTGTTTTTTTTTATAATTATCACTGTATAGAAACTTTATCTTTGATAATGTTATATATATCCTTTCATTGGTCTTGTTTATTGGTCTTGTTTCTGTTTGTGAAATATTTTTGTTCACTTGTTACAAAAGTATTTTGTTGTGCAGTTTACAGTGTATAATATATATCCATTTTGACTTCCTGTAAGAGAAATAAAACAGATTGTATTATTATAGTTCCATTTGGACTTTGTGTCGAGTACAACTTGTTTTTTCACTGTAAATTCCCTTTTTTTTCTTCTTCTTTTTGTTTGTTTGTTTGTTTTTACATTTTTCTTCCACAGTTACCCTTGTTATTCTTCTTACTTTTCTTCCACAGTTACCCTTGTTATTCTTCTTACTTTTCTTCCACAGTTACCCTTGTTATTCTTCTTACTTTTCTTCCACAGTTACCCTTGTTATTCTTCTTACTTTCATTTTTTATAAAGTATGTTTTGTTATTAATTATTTTTCCATTAATGTTTGTTGGCAAATACATTAAATCAGTCTGTTGGTACTCCATTTTGTAAAACCTTATAAAATCATATTGACATGCATACTGGCTCTTTTTCTTTTCGTCTGTCTGTCTTGTCTCTCTCTGTCTCTCTTTGTCTCTGTCTCTCTCTCTTGCACAAACATGCGCACGTGCGCACACACACACACACACACGCACATGCACGCACACACACTCACAGAACAAAAAACTGAGGATATTTTACTTGAATGAAGCATAACCAACTTGCTCGCATCAGTTCAACCATTATCAGCATAATCATGCCTAAACTGCTGATTCTTCTTACCTGAAGTAAATGTAAGTACTGTCTCATTATCAATAGCGTAGTTAACAGTCACGATCGTTTCATTGTAGTACTTACATCACTTGCCAGATTGTGTGGTGTTTCAGTGTGTGAATAAGAAATCACTTTTCCAACAGCCTTGTTATGTGCTGATTGAATGTGAAAATTAAATTAATGTTATCTTTTTGATGGAAGTCTGTTTCTTCTCTCTCTCTCTCTGTCTCTCTGTCTCTCTCTCTCTCTCTCTCTCTCTCTCTCTCTCTCTCTCTCTCTCTAAACTCTCTCTTTCTTTTTAATAATGGCCTTTTATAATTGTCAAGGAAACTATATTGATTCAGATTATTGCAACTATGTGTCTGTGTGAAGTGTGTCTGTCAACCAAAATGTGTCAGCAAGGATATCACAGCCATTTGTGAACAGGTCTTTTGTTGATTTTGACCACAGGTCCATTCAAACACAAGATATCAGTTTGAATTCTGTTGGCAGGATTAATTATTTTAGTTGCAGTTATAGAAAGGAGAAAGTGTTTCAGTAAAGATTCCTAATCTGCTGGAGAAAGGATTGTTACATAATTTAGCTAAACAGTAGAGTCCTACTTTGCTTGAGAAAGGATTCTTGCTTAATTTAGCTAAAATGTTCAATAGGGAGTCTTGTGTCTGCTTCTTTGACAGGCATAGGTCAAATTTTAAGGTCACAGTGATGCAAAATGATTCTAACAGTATGAGAAAATGGAAATACACGGTACAGCTTGTTGGTAACTTTTCCTTTTGTTATTACTACACAAAATTGAATTCCAGCTTGATGGCACATCACAATTACCCATCCTTCGAATGATTTTCCAGTGGAATGGCAGATATACATTTATAGTCTTTTGTGGTGCCTTTTACGGTGTATGAAATTCTTTATGGCATCCATCAAGTCATGTCTACTTATCTGCTGTGTACTGTTTGGTTTATGCTTTGGTGTTGTGCAATAAAAGCTTTTCGTATTGATCAACAAAAGAGTGTTTTTCTCTTCTTTTGAAATAATAAAACGTATTAAAAGCAAAATAATGAATGACTGGAAGTGGGACGTAAAACACAATGTAACTAGAATTTCACACACATATGAACACACACACAGTGCACAGGCGCGCGCGCACACACACACACACACACACACAAACACACACACACACACACACACACACACACACACACACACACACAACACACACACACACACACCGCAGACACTATGAAGTTGTCTCGCAGGATGGATGTCTCCAGGTTGCAAGCATGATCATCAGACCTACTCTGGCAAGGCCACCCTTGGCTAGAACCAATCCTGCTTAGAGCCAGTGAAGGTTGGCTTCCTCTCCCTTTATGTCACAAGGGGATTTTTCTGTAAAGGAACGGTGCAACAGCACACCACCACCACTACCACCAATGTATGTTTTTTTGTTTATATATGACAGTTGATTTCTTCACAAACGTTTGTCAGGTATAACTTTGTTGACGTAGGATCTTCAGTGTTAAGTGCATGATGCACACAACACCTTGCTTTGTCATTTCATCTGAAAGACTAGCAACCAGACCACTATTCAAGGTCTAACGGATAATGGAGAAAATTTGACCACTGGAGTATCGAACCTCTGCGTTCTCAAACCTCTGGCTTCCTAAGACAGTCCTCTAGGAAGGGCTCTTACCAACTTGGCATTGGGGCAACCATCCTCAACCCAGGTTTCGGACACACGCACGCACACACACGCACGCTCGCGCGCGCGTGCACACACATACACCCCCCACAGATTCCCAAGTGGTGACGACAAAACTGTGTAAACTGACTCATGGTCACCAGTGTGCATGTGGCCGATGGTCTTCAGATGTGGAGGTTGGCTGCGAAGTAAACCAGGCGTGCCTAGATGAATTTGATGTCCCAAATTGAGTGGGAATGGTTTCTATCAGGACTGGGTAAAGTGGCACTTAGCAAGGCCGCACCTAAAAAGTACTCTACGTATTCTATGACAGAGCTACTGGACGGCTAAGACCTGCCTAATGCACTGGCACATAAGGAAGATTAGGAAAAAAACAGGCAACATTTACAGGCCATTTTATGAGGAAAGGGGAATTAGAGCGCTTGGTCACAACAGGAAAGCTGGAAGGAAAGAGCACCAGGTTGGCCCAGTGAGAAAATATTGGACGCACTTGCAGGGTGGCTGAGGACAGAGAGGGTGGAAGATGTGCTTGCGGCAACAAGGGATAGATACATATGGAGGGCCATGATCGCCAACGCCATGCGGCAGGGCATATGATGGTGATGATGAATCGCTAATTGCATTTTAAGTGATCCACCGTAGAATAACCCTTCCTATATATCATGCTAGTGCTGCACTTATGATGTAATTTTTCTTTGCCCTTATTGCTCGTCTGTTGTTAATGATATATGTAAATGCTTTGTTGGGATGATCAAACGAGAAATACCTCAGTAGTTATCAGAGCTACTTGTGTTCCCCTTGTCAGAAGGTAAGGTAAAGGAACAATTACGGCTTCTGTCCATTCAGCAGGCACCTCTATGGAACAATAAATTGAAGATTTATTTTTTCAAATACGGTGGTGTTATTCCTTGCTCTGCGCATTTCAACATTTCAGACACAATGCCACCTAATCTAGCTTTCAATTGTTTAATTGCGTGACTAATTTCTGTTTCACTAATTTCACCGTCAAGTATATCGTCGTGCAGTTCTTCGTCTATTTCAAATTTTACGAAGTCGTCTTCGTTGTCAAATCCATCATTAGAACTGTTGGTTAAACATCCAGCATCAAAGCATTAGCCTTATGTTTCCTTAATTGTACATATTTGCATTCCCCTTATATGCCCTCCATATGCATCCCTTGTTGCCGCCGCAAGTGCATCTTTCACCCTCTCTGTCCTCAGCCATCCTGCAAGTCCGTCCAAAATTTTCTCCCTGGGTCTACGTGGTGCTTTCTTTTCCTCCAGCTTTCCTGTTGTGACCAGGTGCTCTAATTCCCCTTTCCTTATAAAATGGCCTATAAATGTTAACTGTCTTTTCCTAATCTTCCTTATGAATGATCTACTTGTGTCTGCCTCCATCAAGACTGTCTCGTTTGTTTTCTTTGCTGTCCATGGAACTCTCATTATTCTTTTTAGAAACCACATCTCGGCTGCTTCAATCTTGTTCTGGCTTTGCTTGTTGATTGTCCACGTCTCACAACCGTATAACATTATTGGTTCTATATAGCATTCAAGAACTCTCTTCCTGATGTTAATTGATAACCATTTGTTGGTAAAAATGCTTTTCATCTTCTTGAATGCTGTTTTGGCTTGGCTATTTCTGCTGGCTGTTTCTGATGTGCATCTGCCGTCTGGTGAGATGATCGTTCCCAGATATATAAACTTATCAACCTGTCTCAAGGTTGTGCCGTTTGCTGTTATTTTGCATGACGGGATTTCATGTTTTTTACTATGACTTGAGTCTTCTTGCTATTTAGCTCCAACTCTTTATTTTTGCTTTCTATTTCTATTATATTCACAAGGTTTTGTAGGTCCCTTTCATTTTCTGTAATCAGCACGGTGTCATCTGCGTAACGAAAGTTGTTTATCATTTTCCCTCCCACCTTTAACCCAAGGCATTCTTCTGGGTTTCTCATGATGTTTTCGCTGTAAAGTGAAAACAGATCTGGTGACAGAACACAACCTTGCCTGACTCTTTTGATATTTTTGAAACAGCTTACATCGTTTTCTATTCTCATTGCTGCTGTTTGTTCCAAATACATATTTTTCTGATTGTTCTTAGATCTTTTCCATCAGTATTGAGTCTTTCTATTTGGTTGATCAATTCTTCATATCTTACCCGATCGAAAGCTTTGATATAATCAACACAGCATAAATATAAATCCTTATTCAACTCGACTGACCTCTCTATGGTAGTTCTCAGGATGTTATGGCATTAATAGTTCCTTTCCCTTCGACAAATCCGCACGGTTCTTCTGCTATTTCTCTTTTGATTCTGTTCCTTGTCCTCATTATGATTATTCTTAATAGGATTTTTGTTACATGACTCATCAAGCTTATTGTACAATGGAGTTCGCATTCTATAGCCCGTTTTCTTTGGAAGTACAATGAACATTGAATTTGACATATCTTTGGGGATTTTTCCAGTGTCATAAATTTCGTTTAGGAAGACTGTTAAGTTTTTCAATACCAAATTCCTCCAAGGCTTCAATCATCTCTGTAGTAATGTTGTCTGGTCCTAGGGATTTTCATGATTTTCATCCTTTTCAATGCTTCATCTTTCATTATGGGTGGTCATTCAACGTTTTTTTCTTATAATGTGATCTTCGTTTCTGTCATCGTTAAAAAGGTCTTTCGTGTACTCTTCCTATCTATCTGATATTTTGTCTTTTTCCATGATAAGCACACCATCTTTCGATTTTAAGCAACCAGTTGGTGTGCATGTCTTTTTCCTGTGAACAATTTCTTCAGTTTTTCTGTACATACTCTGAAGATCTGTTTTGTGTCGGTCTTCTATTTCTTTGCACTTTGTTTCCAGCCAGCTTCCTTAACTTAATTGCCCTATTCCCGATTTCGTTGTTTATTTTTTTGTATTCTTCCTCTTTTCCCTTTGTCTTCCTGGGTTCTTCCATCAAGCCTATAATTTCTTTTGTCATCCAGTCCTTTTTTGCTTTTCTTTCTACTGTAGGGATTTCTTCACAAGCTTCATTTATCGAGTTTCTCAACTTTGTCCCTTGTTCCTCTCTCACGGTTACCAACGTCTTCCACAGCACTGAATTTGTTTCGAACATGTAGGTTAAAATTTTCACGGGTCGATTCATCTCTCTTTAAGCGTATGTATCAACAATGATTTGTGCCGAGATAATGACACTGATGATCGAGTCAAAAACTTTGTCAGTGCTTTTAGAAGAACCAGTCAGTTTGAAATATGTTGCAGTTCATATTCATCAATGATATCTGTTTCTATAAATATATGGCTTGCCTCGCAATAAAATCAAGTCCAATAGAGATCTGACTTAAAAAGTCTGTCATAACCATATAATACAATATTTTCATTAAAAATTGCTGAGGTGGCATTGTCACAGAGATTATTGATTGTTGCTTGGAGCTGTTGCAAGGATAATTGTATACTTCTGCAGTTTCTAAAAAGATAACGTAAACTGTCTCGTTCATTTCTAGAAAATGAGCAGACATCATTTTGCACACCCATGTGCATCAAGGTAACATTTGTTGGCAATTTTCGTTGAATTTAATCTATTTTGTAACTATCTAGACGTCTATGTTTAATTTCTCTCTCTCTTTTTTTTAATATGACATGCCGTTCTGTTTCTTCATTCAGTTTTGATTCCCACTTGATACAACTTTTCCCATTAATTGACTGATACGTTGTTTTGAGTACGTATATCACTTTTTCTTGAATATGATTTAATAGCTTGTAACACTCTAGTATAGATTACAAAATGAATTTGGGTTTAATTGCATATGTGTCTTTAAAACTCGCAAACAACATAAATGTGGCATTTGGATTTTGTGACATTCTTTACAAAATGTACCCCCTTATTCATCCAGTTTTCGTAGAGGAGAACACTGTTTTCTACATTTATATTATACTATTGTTTCTGCAAGAAACACATCAGATGTTTTTGGTTGCAATGTCTTGCCAAAGTCCTTATATGCAAGCAGGACAATTTTCCAAATGAGTTAGCTTTTGCAAACTGTTTTATTGGGAGACTAGAACCAAATTCTAAAAAGGTAATTTTACATAAAGCTGTGAGTATACTTTTCCGTTATGACTGGCGTTTTGCAGCTTTCTTTATCCAAGTCAATTTTAATGCGTTAACATATTTCCTTTTGGCAGGTATTCCAAGGCCACCGTTCTCAACACATTTAACACTTGTTTTTCTGTTGATTTTGTCTCTTTTACTATTCCACACAAATTCAAACATTGATTTTTGCAGTCAACTGGATTGTCTAGTGGATTTAGAAGCAAGGTCCACAAGTGAATGATTTTTGATTAAATGGGAGATTTTAGAACAGCAACCCCGCCATGAAGGTTAACATGTCTTTTTATCCTGTTCCAAATAATGCCTTGAAATCTTTAAACTTATGAAAGTTTATCATCTCACAATTTTCAAATCATTAGTGAGCCATATGCCTATTTTTAACTTAATGGGGTTCTATTCCATATGCAAATATTTGATCCATGTATTTTATTGGTGAATTACATCTAATGCCAAACCACACTACTTAAGTTTCTCCTGTGTTTAAGAGAAGTCCGACTTTCTGCTGAAACAATCAAGTGTTCTTATTGCTTCCTGAAATGATCTTCTGTCACTGTGTAGAATAGTTTCAATATCTTCGGCATATTGTGAAATTTTGTGCTCAGTCTCATCATCATCATCAGGTGCCTTGCCACATGGCGTTGGCAATCATGGCCTTCCATCTGTTTCTATCCGTTGTTGCCTCAATCACCTCTTCCACCCTCTCTGTCCTCAGCCATTCTGCAAATCCGTCCAACATCTCCCCCCCTCCTCCCCCCCCCCCCGGGTCTACATGGTGCCCTCCTTCCTTCCAGCTCTCCTGCCGTGACCAGGTGCTCCAAATCCCCCTTCCTCATAAAATGACCTATAAACGTTGCCTGTCTTTCCCTAATCTTCCTTATGAATGATGTCCTTGTGTCTGTCTCCATCAAGACTGTCTCCTTTCTTTTCTTTGCTGTCCATGGAACTATCAACATTCTTCTTAGAAACCACATCTCGGCTGCCTCAATCTTGTTCTGGCTTTGCTTGTTGACTGTCCACGCCTCACAACCGTACAACGTTATTGGTTCTATACACATTCAAGAACTCTCTTCCTGGTGTCCACCGATAGGCATCCGTTGGTAAGAATGCTTTTCATCTTCTTGAACACTGTTTTGGCCTGGCCGACTCCGCTGGCCATCTCCGATGTGCATCTGCCGTCTGGTGAAATGATCGTTCCCAGATAGTTAAACGTATCAACCTTTTTTTGCATGACGGGATTTCATGTTTTTTACTGATCACCATGACTTCAGTCTTCTTGCTGTTTAGTTCCAACCCCTTACTTCTGCTGTCTGTTTCTAGCATATTCACAAGGTTTTGTAGGTCCCTTTCATTTTTTGCAATTAGCACGGTGTCATCTGCGTATCGAATGTTGTTTATAATTTTTCCTCCAACCTTTTAATCCAGGGTCTTCTTCCAGCTTTCTCACGATATTTTCGCTGTAAAGTGAAAACAGATCTGGTGACAAAACACAACCCTGTCTGACTCCTCTTTTGATATTTTTAAAAGAGCTTATATATCGTTTTTTATTCTTATTGCAGCTGTTTGTTCCCATTACATATTTCTGATTATTCGTAGATCTTTTCCATCAGTACTGAGTCTTTCTAGTTAGTTGATCAGTTCTTCAGGTCTTACCTGATCGAAATCCTAGGTACGAGTATAATCAACAAAGCATAAATATAAATCCTCATTCATCTCGATTGACTTCTCTATGATAGTTCTTAGGATGTTTATGGCATTAATTGTTTCTTTCCCTTCGATAAATCCACACCGTTCTTTTGCTATTTCTCTTCTGATTCTATTCCTTGTCCTCATGATTAATAGGATTTTTGTTGCTAAAGTGGGAAAAGATAGGGTGGAGGATATAGTTGGACCTCATGGCCTAGGTACACAAAATGAATGGGGAGGGAAACTTGTAGAACGGGCACAGATGAATGAGTTCATAGTAGGAAACATCTGGTTTGAGCAGCCTAACAGAAGAAAATGGACTTGGATGAGTCCAGGAGGTAATACCAAAAATCAGATTGACTACATCCTGATCAATAAAAGATTTAGAAATTCTTTACTGTCAGCAAAAACACTACCAGGCGCAGACTGCAACAGTGACCACAGTCCTGTAGTGGGAAGATTGAGGCTGAAATTAAGGAAAAGGAAACAGACCAAAAGGTACAGAGGAAGGCAAAGAGAAACGAGGAGATATACAGGAAGATCAGCAAAGAAATCAGGTATAGGTACAATGAAGCTAAGGAAGCTTGGCTGAAAACAAAATGCAAAGAAATAGAAGATCGACACAAAACAGATTCTCAGGGTATGTACAGACGAATTGAAGAAATTGTCCACAGGAAAAATACATGCACATCAACTGGTTGCTTAAAATTGAAAGATGGTACGCTTATCATGGAAAAAGACAAAATATTAGACAGATGAGGAGAGTACATTAAAGACCTTTTTAACGATGACAGAAACGAAGAATACATTCTCAGAAAGAAAGTTGAAGGACCACCCATAATGAAAGATGAAGTTAGAGCGGCACTGAAAAAGATGAAACCAGGAAAAGCCCCAGGACCAGACAACATTACTACAGAGATGATTGAAGCCCTGGAGGAATTTGGTATACATGTAGAAAAAATAACAGTCCTCCTAAATGAACTTTATGACACTGGAAAAATCCCCAAAGATATACTACACGTCATTATTGAAGGGCCAGGAACGTTTTTGAGTCAATTTTTGAAAGGAGAAATAACCTATTTTCTCTTACTCTTTTCTCCAATTCGTTGCCGTAACTGAATGGATAAGAGCTCAGACAACATTGCAGTTTCCTTTTGGCACGTGTTTGGGGATTTGCCGATTTGCAATGGGCGGCCCAAGGAAGACAATTTCCACACGAAATTGTCGAATCTTCAGCAGGGTCTCTCTGACGACGCAGGCAAGGTAGCGACAAAATTCGCTTTGCACGTGCAAGGCAAGCCCTTTTTGAACACTACTCCAGCCAAAGTTGCCCGCAGACGAGGATAAAAAGGACCCGTTCTTGGTTCGTTTTAACCATGCTTGCAAGACGACGGATGACGGATGAGCAGCGGGGGAGAGCCCTCGCTCTGCTTGATGAAGGCCTAGCGCAGCGGGAAGTTGCTAGACGACTTGAAGTGTCGCATTCCACAATCCAGAGACTGCTGGAGCGCTTCAATGAGACTGGAGCAGTCCAGGAAAGGCGTCACACGGGTCGACCCAGAGTAACGACAAGACAGCAAGACCGCTACCTTGCCCTCTCCGTCCTGAGGGAAAGGGCATCCACTGCGGTGACCTTGAGGGGTCAGCTGAGGGACGCAACAGGTGCTAACATCAGCTGCAGCACGGTGAGAAGACGGCTACATGAGGCAAACTTGAGGTCACGGAGACCGGCCGTCCGACCCGTGCTGTCACCGGTCAACAGAGTGCGCCGCATGACCTGGGCCAGGGAGCACGTGACCTGGACAAGGCAACAGTGGGCCCGGGTCTTGTTTTCGGATGAGTCCAGGTTCACCCTGACCTTTAACGATGGCCGGGCTCGGGTGTGGCGACGTCAAGGGGAGAGGTTCGCTGACGCCACTGTCCAAGAGCATAACCGGTACGGCGGCGGGTCGGTGATGGTGTGGGGTGGCATGAGCCGTGGTACCCGGACCCCCCTGCTCCCCATTGACGGCATCCTGAACGGGGTCCGGTACCGGGACGAGGTTCTGGCGGCCGTGGCACTGCCTGCGATTGTGGACCTTGGTCAAGGCGCCATCTTCCAGGACGACAATGCACCTGCGCATCGAGCACGCCTTGTGACCGACTTCCTGGAGCAGCATGAAGTCGTCCGTATGGCCTGGCCAGCGTGCTCACCTGACCTGAACCCAATTGAACACCTCTGGGATGTGCTCGGGAGGCGCATCAGGGACAACCACCCCCCACCGGGCACCCTGGCCAGGCTGGTCGACATCCTGCAGATCGAGTGGGCGGCCATCCCTCAGGACACACTCCGTACCCTTGTGGGGTCGATGCATCGGCGCTGTGAAGCATGCATCCAGGCTCGGGGCGGACACACGCGATATTGAAAACAGATTGGCCAAATCTGACACTTTCTGTTTTTTGAAAAGGGGGGGATGTTCCTTTAAATGCATGTGCTGTTCACTAATGGGTCATTGTGCTAATTTCTTTTTCCAAAACAGGTGTGGAAATGATGAAATAAAACATAGAATCAATTCTAAACATTGTCAATTATTTCAACTTAAAATTAGAGAGGAAGGAAGAAGTGGCCCTTAAATTATGATTAGGAGTATATGTCAAAATCAATTTTCATTGCACTTCCAAAGAAGACAGGGGCTATAGAATGCGAACTCCATCGCACAATCAGCCTGATGGTCATATAACATGTAACAAAAATCCTACTAAGAATACTCATGCTGAGGACAAGGAATAGAATCAAAAGAGAAATAGCAGAAGAACAGTACGGACTTGTCGAAGGGAAAGGAACTATTAATGCCATATACATCCTAAGAACTATCATAGAGAGGTCAAATGAGATGAATAAGGATTTATATTTATGCTTTGTTGATTATACCTAGGATTTCGATCGGGTAAGACATGAAGAATTGATCAACCAACTAGAAAGACTCAACACTGATGGAAAAGATCTACGAATAATCAGAAATATGTATTGGGAACAAACAGCTGCAATGAGAATAGAAAACGATATAAGCTCTTTCCAAAATATCAAAAGATGAGTCAGACAAGGTTGTGTTTTGTCACCAGATCTGTTTTCGCTTTACAGCGAAAACATCATGAGAAACCTAGAAGAAGACCCTGGATTAAAGGTTGGAGGAAAAATGATAAGCAACATTCGATACGCAGATGACACCGTGCTAATTGCAGAAAATGAAAAGGACCTACAAAACCTTGTGATATGCTAGAAATAGAAAGCAAAGGTAAGGGGTTGGAACTAAACAGCAAGAAGACTGAAGTCATGGTGATCAGTAAAAACATGAAATCCCGTCATGCAAAATAACAGCAAACGGCACAACCTTGAGACAGGTTGATAAGTTTAAATACCTGGGAACGATCATTTCACCAGACGGCAGATGCACATCGGAAATAGCCAGCAGAATAGGCCAAGCCAAAACAGCATTCAAGAAAATAAAAAGCATTCTTACCAACAAATGGTTATCAATTAACATCAGGAAGAGAGTTCTTGAATGTTATATAGAACCAATAATGTTATACGGTTGTGAGGCGTGGACAGTCAACAAGTAAAGCCAGAACAAGATTGAGGCAGCCAAGATGTGATTTCTAAGAAGAATGTTGAGAGTTCCATGGATGGCAAAGAAAACAAATTGGACAGCAAAGAAAACAAACGAGACAGTTTTGATGGAGGCAGACACAAGATCATTCATAAGGAAGATTAGGAAAAGACACAACGTTTAAAGGCCATTTTATGAGGAAAGGGGAATTCGAGCACCTGGTCACAACAGGAAAGCTGGACGGAAAGAGATCACCAGGTAGACCCAGGGAGAAAAATTTATATTGGACGGACTTACAGAGTGGCTGAAGACAAAGACGGTGGAAGAGGCGCTCAAGGCAACAAAGGATAGAAACAGATGGAAGACCATGATCGCCAACGCCATGTGGCAAGGCACTTGATGATGATGAGGAGGAGGATTTTTGTTACATGACTCATCAAGCTGATTGTGCTCAGTCTGTTGTATCAAAATGCTTTTGATAATTTTGTTTTGTCTAATCACTAATGCCAGAATTTCTACACTTAGAATAAAGATGTGATTTCTAAGAAGAATGTTGAGAGTTCCATGGACAGCAAAGAAAACAAACGAGACAGTCTTGATGGAGGCAGACACAAGTACATGTAGATCATTCATAAGAAAGATCAGGAAAAGACAGGCAACATTTATAGGCTATTTTATGAGGAAGGGGGATTGGAGCACCTGGTCACAACGGGAAAGCTGGAGGGAAAGAGAGCACCAGGTAGACCCAGGGAGAAAATGCTAGACGGATTTGCGGAGTGACTGAAGACGAGGAGGGTGGAGGAGATGCCTGGGGCAAAAGAGATAGAGACAGATGGAAGTCCATGATCGCCAACGCCATGCGGCAGGGCACCTGATGATGAAGATGAGAATAAAGATGTACGGAGATAGTGGGTCCCTTTGTCTACATCTTCTCTGGATAGGGAACCAACTAGACATTTTACCATTACTGCTACAATTGATTTTATACTTTTGTAAAACATAGAAATCCAGCGACAAAGGTCTAGTCCAAATTCAAAAATATTTAACACTTTAAGCATGAAGTTCCAATCTACTAAATCAAATGCTTTCTCAAAGTCTAAACTTATGAGTAGTCTAGGTAAGTTTTTGCTGTTGAGATAGCCGATCAAATCATATGTAAGACGAAGATTATCACCAATACATCTGCCTGAAATAAAACCCAGTCTGATCCTCATTTATTAACGAGTGAGGAACAGTTTTAAATCGACCAGCTATACAGGCTGATCCTATTTGCATAAAACATTGAAAAGTGTTATCGGTCTCCGATTTTTTAAAATTAGGTCTCTCTATCTGTAAACATATTATCATACCTTCTTTGTGTGTTGATGAAAGCTCGCTTTCTCAAGTCCATCATTCAGTTATCTCATAACCACCGCACCCAACTGTGACCAAAAGAATTTAAAGAATTCAGATGTGAAGCCATCTGTACCTGGACGTTTGTTGATTTTCATATTTTTAATAGCATAAGTAGCTTCATCCATAGTAATATTTCTTTCGAGCGAGTTTTCTCCTGGTCTGTTAAAGTTGGGATATCAGCAACTAATTCTATTATCTCAGCATTTTCTTGCGTTCTATTTCTGTAGAAGTTCTCATACAACTTTTCAACAGCTTTGACAATTTCAGGCCACAAAGATACTGTACTTAGTAATCTTTTCTCCGTCACCACCCATCTTGCCCTTGCTTTAATTAAGACACCTCTCTCTGTGTCTCTCAAAATGAGATTAATTCCTTTTTATCATTTACTAACTAGTATACTTTTTCCTTCATCAGTCAATGAGAATTTTTTAATTCTAAATTTTGGATACTTTGTCTTCTCTTTTTCTTCGTTTTTGCATTTTATCGTCGTTGCATACGAGATCATTTTTGATTTTTACTTATTTTCATTAAAAGAACATCAAGAAAGAGTTGATCTGAAGTAGTGAAACCAAACTTATATTCCGTTAGTTAGCCTTTGCTTTTTGCCCCGCAAATTTTCTCAGACGATGACATTGTTTTTTGTTTTCTTTTGTTCTTTAATCCCAAACCATTACATTCCTAGATATAGACATAAGCCTATTATTAGATTTGACATGGAAAAAGCGAATTGTTCTCGCTTGCCTAAAAAAACGTCTTCAGAATAGGGGTTGGGATAGGGAAAAAGAAGAAAAGAGACATTCTCGTGTTGGTTGGTATGAAATACCCTGTCATCCCATCCTTCCTGGTGATAGGCGCTTTTTTCTGGTTGGAAAGTCTGCGTTCAAACTTGCTTGGATTCCGCTGGCGGGAAAAGTGTTTATATTTTCCCAGTGTTCAACACACATGCAGACTTATAACGGCCTAATTCTGTGTATACACACAAAGAACATCAATAACGCAAGTTAAAATTCTATAAGTATATTCGAGTGCGCATGCTAATAGCCGTCCACAGGGAGTAAAAAAAAAATCTCACCCAATTTTTTTTCCGCCATTTTTTGTGTGAGGTGGGGAATTGCAACGATTTTGCACATGATATACTTATCAAACAATGGGAGAAAAAAAATGAAATGAGAGGTAGAGATTAAAAATTATGTTTACTGCTTGTGGAATTTTCTACATCGCAATGATGTGGAAAAGCTGTTGTACACAGCTAATGTTTGAATTGATTTGTGTTTTGGCCAATTCATAGAGAATGTTGAGTGTGCATTGTACTCCCTCCTCCCTCCCCCCAAAGCAGGTTTAGTTTATCTCCATCTCTAAACAGAAATTTTGTGATCATTCGTATCTACATCAACTTTAGATTATATGTAAATTATGTAATCAGTACCTGTCCATATAATTTACACAAAGGCCTCAATTTGCGTGTAGTTACATGAACTTTTTTAATTTTTTTAATTAGAATGTAACCTGTACCCATCCACATTCATTTACATGAAAGCCATTTATATATAGTTATTACTATTAATCAGAGCATCTGCACGTCTTTTGCCGTTGAAACTGTTTTTGCTTTATTTTGTCAAAAAGAGTTTAAACTATCTGGTTTTAACATGGACTGTGCTGGAATCTCGATTTAATGCTTTTTGTTGTTAACTTGGGTTCTGGTTTCAAGTTGACATAGATTAGCTATGTTGTATGTCCAGGTAGCAGAATGTGTGCAAGAAGTTTCTAAACATTGCACATGTGACTTTGTTTAGTGTTTGTATGCCATTTCATTTGAATGAAATTGTCATTAGTATCGTTTGTTGTGTTGTATCATATTGCTGTTGTTGATGCTGTTTTTTGTCCTCCTCAAACGTTATCAGGACAGAATGTTTTATGAAAAAGAACGTATTGCTGAAGTGAGCACATTTCTCAGATACGGTTCTTATGAAGACAATTTTTAAAGATTTTGTTTATTCATTTGCAAGTGTGTATCCAGTTTTACTTTTGTATTGAATTGCATTACTTTAGATTTACTTATTTGGATTTACTTATGTAGATTTAGCATGTGAAATTTGGGCTGCTCTCGCACAGTGACAGCATGCTGCCCCAGTGTATCATTTGTTCTTCCTATTCTTGTATGCATGCATTTCTGTTTACCTATGAAAGTAGATTTTACCATGGACAGCTTCATGGTTACTGTGGGATCTTTATTGCGCACTGGGTGCATGATCATATGCAGTTTTTTCCTGGTGTGGGGGAGGGGTCATGCAAAAAAGTTTTATATAATTTAGGCCAGTTGTACTTGTGTTTACATATTTGTATTCAGGTTTGTATTTTCAAACCCCCTGGTGATAAATTGGACAGAGTAGTCAACACCAGGGCATATCCTTACATTAAGTGCGAAAATGTATTGATATATTACCTAGTTTTCTCTTCCAGATTTATTGATTTTTCTGGTTTAAAGAGCTGGACTGTGAACAATAATGATCATGATCATCCTGTGACTCTCACCTTTATCTTTCATACTACTGCATTTGTCACTGTCAACTGTCCACAGTTTCTGCCTAAATTTGTTAAAAATCTACCCACAAAGACTGAGAAAATCTTGTTCACAAACTTTTGTCACATGTAGACAGACACACATAGACCTCTCTCTGATCGCTGTGAAATATTCTCCTTTTAAAAGAAATTATGTAAAAACCACACACACACAGACACACACACAACATGGTTTGTATGTTTTTATTCCTTTGTAAATCATTGGCTTTCAGATGAAATTATATATATATAAAAAAAAAAAGACCAACAACAAGCAAAATACAGATTCATCCTGATGACACAACCAAAACTGGAATGAAAAATTGAAGTTTAAAAAAAAGCTTTGGTCCCTGTCACTGGTCATTAGTAAAGCCAGAAAACTTTGTCACAGATTTCATAAGTAATGAAAGAAGCAAATGGAACAATGGAACAAAATTACTCGTAACATAGACAAATAAGCCCCAACCCCATACTTCATTTGGCAACACAAATAATAATAAATATGAAAATAAACGCAAAAATAGATGCATCCATAAAGAAAATAAATAATACAAATGAAAACCATCCTAACAGATAAATATGTAAAGCAAATAAGAACAAATGAAAATTATTCTTTCCCTCATGCCCTCCATTTTCACAAATAATGCTATCTAAATCAAAGCAACAACCAGTGTTAACAGTAAATAGATGTCAAAACATAAAAAGAGAATCAGAAAATTGTTTAACTGATGGAACAAGACACAAAGTTGCAAAACATATATATGTACTGACAATTCAAAATAGATTATTTCTTTTGGGTATCGATTTCACAGCAATAGCAATTTTCTAACAAACAAAAGCATCTGAGCTAACATAACTTAAACAGATACAGTATACTGAATAACTGAAAAGTGAACTATGGGAAAAAAATCTTTTCAATGCAAAACAAATAAAATTTAGTCATTCTGTCAGTCATACAAATCTAATCAAAACACAGCATCATAAAGCCAGATGCTGAGTTGACAATGCGCTTGAGAAGAAGTAAAGTTTCATTAAAGCCAATGTCAAATCATAACTGTTAAATTCTCATTCACCAATTCCCATTAACAATCCCTTTCTGCATTTTTGTTGCACTATTCCCTTGACTCAGAGAGGGGTGTGTGTGCGTGTGTGCGTGTGTGTGTGTGTGTGTGTGTGCGAGTGTGCGGTGTGTGTGTGTGTGTGTGTGTGTTGTGTGTTGTGTGTGTGTGTGTGTGTGTGTGTGTGTGTGTGTGTGTGTGTGTGTGTGTGTGTGTGCGCGCGCGCGCATGCGTGCGTGTGTACTAGACATTCAGTTTCAGTCACTGCGAGGTGGCAGTCATATGGGCATGAGAATTAATTTCCTCTTTAACACACAAGCCCCTGAAGAGCTGCCAGAACAAGAAACCAAAAAGAACTGAAAGCCCACAGCCTGTGAAGAGGCTTGATGGGAATTAAACACGAGTTGCAATAAGTATGTTTAATCAATGCAATTTCAGAACAGCTGCTGGAGGAAGAAAAGCTAATGCGCATGGCTCAGGCAACTGCCTGCCATAGCAGTAGGACTGAACTGCTCTTCAACATCCTTGATAATGACAACTGCACTACAGCTTTTCAATTTTCATGAGACAGGAATAGCTATCAACCATAGATTAGCAATATGTATCATTAAATGTACATTAGTTTCATTCACTACACAGGTAAGTTATCTCAGATGATTTGTTTTTTACCCTGAAGCTCATTACATTAACAAAGTGCAAGCTGGGCATCAATCTAAAAAACCTTGTTCTGGTCAATCAAAATGTGCTTAATCATGATTTTAACAGAAAAAAAAAAAAGAAAAGAATCTGCACATTTCATCAAATGAAATAATACAAAGGAAATATACATGCCAAAATTGTACATAGCTAGTCATTAATTCCAAAAGTCATCAAGAAAATAGATTTCTAGGAAAATAATCAATGATGTCATGATTTGAGACTAATTCACAACAACAACAAATAAAATAATAAAACCATTGAAATAAATAAAGCGATCCTTAAAAAATAACAAAACACATGAGAAAGACTGTTTCAATTAATCTAATACAAAGATAATGTGTGGTAGGCAATGACTTCAAGTGTTATTTTCAGTTTGAAAAAAGAGAACATCTTGATATGTGTGGGCCCTGCTTCATGGCATATCTTCACAAGTCCCATGTTAATGTGTAATTCTAACTTCATTTCAGTGAGCTCACTACAGCTGCATGATGCACTCAGCATTTCAGAATGCTTGCAGGTTAAGAATCTGAAACAGTAGGGAAACTGAACCTTTTCTCTTGGCATAACCACACAAAAATGTAATCCATTTTTATAATATGGAGCTTTCAAAAAATCTTAACATTTTTGACAATATTTGATGTAATCTAATTCCATACCTTTAAAATATTCCTATATTTTTGAAAAGACAACTACACATAAATGTAAATCATTTGATAACAAAATTATGTACTTTTAAAACATTCTTATGTTTAAGCTATCTATATTTAGATCTAGTTCACTTAATAATAAGATTGTGTACTTTAAAAAGGTGTCTACATTTTAAACTAGACATTTCTATTTACAAACATTCCATTCAACAGCATTCTGTACTTTCGAAATACTCCTATGTTTTAGATTAGATATCTATACTAAGACACAATTTATCAAACTTTTTTTTTTTTAGAACATCCTTACGTTTCTGGCATCTGTATTTTCTCTTCTCTCTGGAACGAAAGCTGTGTTCATCAATAGCTTCACAAAAACATTTAATTGGTACAAAAAATCCAATGTTTTCACTTTTCAATACAGTTAAGAACAAAATTTCCCCAACTAAACCAATAATGTTCTGCCAAATTCAAGATCTGTTGATCACCTGCTTAATCATTCTGCCATCAAGAGAGATCTTTTCACTTTTAGATACTGCAGAAGAAATTTCCTCAACCTGACCAGTAAACAAATAGCGCCGCACAGCAGTGACATGCTCTGTCCAGGGACAGCAGTCTAGTAAATTCATTGTGACCATACATAAAAAATTGTTCTGCTGAATTCTGGATCTATCAAATCAATAACCTTATCATTCTGCCATGAATACAATTAATAACAAAACAGAAATGTCTTGAAAAGGAAGACAAAATATGGGATGGAGTGAAGAAACAGAGAATTCTAGAGACAAAAGAAACAAAAACAGTACACAAATCCTAACATGATACATACTTTATTTTCAACAAAACCTGTCAAAGTCATCACACAAAATGATTCACATACTATCCAGATTTTAAAAAAAGCCCAATGTACAATGCACTCACATTTGCCAGTTCTCAGAGACCATGGACTTTTCACACATTTTCATATTATAAAAATCATATGTATACATAAGTGATTTTCTTAAAAGCTCATGTATCACAAAAACAAAATAAAAATGTCCAATCTCTTGATCAATACCCTCTCTTGTCTGTATTTTAAAGCTCCAACAAATACAGCCTATTTATTATTTCCAAAGCATACACTGCTGTGCACATTTACACATAATTATAATATTCACAGTTACATATAGTAGGAATATTCACATGTAACATGTATATTCAAAGTCTATTGTTTATGGAGTTAGTGAAGTCTTATTACATATGTTTATACAGTTATTGAAGTCATTATTGTTATGTATAAACTGAATGCAAACATGCATCTATGAAATACACATAAAATTCAAAATGAAAGTGAAGTCACAGACAAGAAATCAAAGACACTGGCTATAAAAACATAATAATAGGTAAATAGATAATTGGTTAATAAAAATTGTACAAAATACCGTCAAACCAGCCACTGCTAATAAACCAATAAATAAATGAATTTATAAAATACACGACTAACAGTCTGTCACAGCCAAAAAAAGGGAGGGGTGTAGGGAAGACCAGGGTGGGAAGAAACTAAAAACCGGTCAACAAAGAAAGAAATTCTGGCCATCAAAACTGCAGTGCCAGCAATGGTATCAAATGTAAAAAGTTCAGGTTGAGACAGGCAATCAATACATATAACAAACTCATCTTCTAAGATAACCAGTAAAAAAAAAATCGCCTCAGATAATCAGTAAAAAATTACAGAGACAGACAAGATATATGTAAACATACCTAAAGATAACAATAAGACAGACAAGATATATGTAAACATACCTAAAGATAACAATAATTTCATGTATACAGTGCAATTCGTCCATGTCAGAAGCATGCTCACTTCATGTAAAAAAAATACTGTGTTAAAACACAGGCTTAATGTTCTTTTGCTCCTGTTTGAAATATAGTTTCCCCATATATTTTTTTGCAGTTTCACTCAAAGCCTTGGTCCCCATATTTTATAAATACAGACAAAAATGGAGCATGACAGTTACACTGAATTAGTCAATTCATTAAACAATGATATAATAATAATGACTGGGAACTAGAGGATGATGATAAATTGAAAAGGAGAGGGGGTGGGGGTGGGGGGTAGAAATCATTAAGACCTGAAAAATAACTGATGACGGAAGGAAAGACTCATTCATTAACCGTAACCAGTCAGGAAAGAGGATTAAATCATTCAGATCCAGAAAAGAACCAATCATGGGAGGACATCAATCAATCATTGAAAAGCAACAAGTCAAGGAAGGGGCAATATCATTCAGACCAAGAAAACAATAAAAGAACAAGAGAGACGCAAGCGACCTAAACTAACAATAAGAAACAAATCAATCATACCAAACAACCAATCAGGGAAGGGAAAGAATAATTTATACAAAATGACTAATTAGGAACAAAAAAGAAATCCAGACAGACAAAACCACCACACAAGGAAGGGACAGAAACTGAAACATACCAACAACAACAACAAAAATCAGGGGTGGACAGAATAACTTAAACATTTAAAATGACCAATCAGGAAGAGAGAAATGAACAGGGCCCACAAAATAAGCTGCAGTCCCAAAGACTGATGAAGTAAAGAAACAAAATCGCTTTTGTTCACCAGGCATAGCAGACTAGTCTTCTTCGATGATTCCACTGTGCTACAACACTACACATTCTATTCAAGAAAACAACTATTTGGAAGAAGAAAGTATGTCTCAATCATTATGCACCCATGACATATACACAAATACAGCACAAATGGTAACCGCAACACACCACAGAATTAAAAAGAAATACACCATGATATATCTTAAAGAATATAACAATCACTGTCTATGAACGTAGGCACTAGTCTTTTAATCACAGACAGGTGAAGCCATGATAACAATATATCTCATACTAATGAACAAGAGCCTTTTAAGTGCAATGGCTTGAAAATTTGTACCTTTTCCTGATCAACAAACAAAAATAAACAGACATTTCACTGATCAGTGTTTGAAAATGAACAAGGGAGGAGTTTTGACTTTGTTCAAGAGGGATGAGGGATTCATCAGATGTGGACAACTCCATGACTCCTCCACACAATCTGCCAGTAATGATTTATCATATGATAGACTCCTTGAGCCTGCACAAAATTCAATGCGCTGGCAAGGTCTTGAAACATAAGAGAGAGTGGGAGGAGGGGCACAGGACCAATGAAACACTAAGAATGGGCAGCAAAAGGCCAATTTTGGTGTTGTAGATTGGGATTGAACTCGGGGCATCTGGTCTGGAGTCCATGGTTCTATCAACACAGCCAGCCAGTAACAGACATAGAAGGAGGCTTCAGACTGGGAGAAGGAGGAGAAGGTTGAAAGCAATCAACAATCATGAATGTTTATTTACAATAGTTTGCATGAAACATCAGCATATGCTCTGCATATAACTACAGATGTGTAGTTTACATTTCATTCTTTTAATCAAAATTCATTCTTTCAACCAACTGCATTCAAGATGACCAGAGAAACAAATTTCTGGAGTTGCATCTTCCAGATAATCTGTCTTATTATATTCTCATTCAGCCCTACCCTTAGCTCCTAGTCTTCATCGACAAATGTTTTGCTATTGTCTCCCATACTTGTTGGAATTGGAGTTTATTCAAGAGGGATTCATTGCACTCAGACAATTCTTTAGGCCTTCCACCCACTCTACCAGCAGTTATCAGGCATACGTTATGAGCCTGCAGAAAATCCAATGTTCCGGCAAGGTCTTGACATTCATTGTGGGGCGAGAGAGGGCAGGACCTATGAAACACATATCAGTTATCATCACAATGATTAGAGCAATTAGATGGGCAGCAAACAAGCTGGGTTTTATGTTGCAGGCTGGGACTGAACTTGAGATATCAGATCTTGAGTTCACGATCACGACAACCAGCCAGCCCATCAACAACAACAACAGATATGGCCTGCCCAAGGGCTGAACCAACAAACACTACAATACAAAAATATCACTCTGCAACTGAGCCAAAGGGCCACTTATCTGATAGATTGGCAACTCAAGATTCCATTTATTTACTGACTGACTGGGGCTATCCCATGTGTACATTTCTAATTTGCATTGATTTGACATCTTGACATTATGTGTATTTCAGTTATGTTAATGAAGACCCTCCATAGGCAAGGCCTGGACGTAAAACAGCATCCGTCACTTTATGCCATTACTCTCGTAAATCACATATGTTCTTGTTTCTTCTTGTTCATTAAAGGGTGTGAAATTCTCTTTCCAATGATACATACATACAAGACATTTTTAGAGTAAAAACTGTAGGTGTTGTGTCCAACTGAAATGTCACATGTGCATAATTCTTGTATTCAGAAAACTAGGTCAGAATTTCTTTATCAATTACAATGATGTATTCTTTTGTGAATTCTGACTGGGTTATTTTGAGTTACTAAGTGCAACATTCAAAAATTTATGTCATAAGCTTCAAAACAATGTATGAAATGTTGGGGATTCTGTAAGGGCTTGAGTTTTCGTGGAGGTGTGAAAACTGCAAATGGTTATTTCAATAAAGCATTGCTGAGGGGTATCACCCTAATCATTTGATGTTACTGCGTTTTTTAGAGTGAACTTCACCAAGTAACTTGTCATTAACCTACAAATAAACCCACAGAAAAAGACCAAAAGATCTGAATTTCAACCTGATAAGAGACCCTCATCACCTTTCTGAGGCTGCATCTCTGTTTGTTTATGTGCTACCTGCGTCTCTGTTTCAGAAAATGGGTCACAAATACATTTTTCACAAATCATACACATAATTCCAGCAGTTCAGCCATGATTTCCTTACTGAAGTCAGTTGCCAAGCAGGTTAACTGACTACAGCAAAGTACATTTCATTAAATACAACCCATTTTCACAAAAGGGGGCCTGAATCTCTGGCATCAAACCAAACAATAATCACAAAAATCTGGGTGATTTTAAGATTTTTGTTTCACTTTGTTCTAATTTTTCATTCATCATACAATGAGCACTTGAAATGAGATCTGACCAGGCTGTTTTATAATGATACCTTTTTGAAAGTGAACTATTTTTAAAATAAAAATGAAGAATGTCGCACATTTTTGGTAATAAAACCACCCACAGCCCTGACATAACACTTCAGTGTTAAACTGCGAGTTCTCATCATTTGACAAAATTTGAAAAATGGTTGCAAAGAAAATACTTTTCAGAAAATCTATTTTTCATCTTTAATGTTGTCAGAACAGCCTTTTCTTGTTTTTTGTTTTTTTCTTTGTGTTTACTAACTTCAGTTAAATAGCTACTGATGTTATAAGTTGATTTAAACACCACTGGAAAGAGCATTTTGTCTTCTTAAATCATAGAGTATGCAGAATCAAATAATTAATCTACTTTCTTGAAAAGCTGTGAACTGTTTGCCCTGTGAAATGTGCTTGCAGTTTGATTGTTTCTAAGTCCAAATTTGACAACAACTGTGTCCAAATAACAGAATGCTTTAGACATAGTAGCAACATACACAACAGCAAGGTGATATCTCACTTCGTTACACTTCAATATGAATACAATACAAAGGACTGTACTGTGTGTTAGGAATATTTAAAGCTTTTCTTCTTTACACATGTTGTATCAACTCTAAAGTGCTTTGGTCACAAAAACATAAAGTCTCAAAAACATAAAGTCTTATAAAATATACAAATAATTCCAGCAGTGTAGTCATGTCACTTATATTCCAACCTGTATCTGCATGGCAAAGTCTGAATACTTCTGTCAACATTTTAAACATTTTCACTCTTTTCACATCACTTTCCAAGTGCTTTGGTCAAAATTTCAATGCATCAAAGCTTCATAAAACCAATCAGTCTTACAAAAAAAAAAGTTATACATTAAACACACTCAGATAGTGAATAATCAAAATTTCTCTCCTATTCAAATCAACAACAAATTGGCACAAACTTTTCAACAGGGATGAAAATGTGAAAGAACAATGCATAATTTTTAACAAATGTCTGGATGATGCTAACTTGTAATTGGGTGTCATAATAATTTAGCATATATCATGATCATACTTGCAATGGCAAAAGATCAAAAGTTGTGTTCCCAAGCTGGGAACAGGAGAGTGGAGGTGGAACTGGAGGGGTGGAGGTTTGAGGATACATTCTTTGGTGTCTCGACAGCACAAATTCTGATGAAAGATAAGGTCTCTTTACACTGGACCAGATTTGCTCATCCAAGGCAAGTGGATCAGGCCAGAAACATGAAGAGAGAGATATAAGTAAGTCAATCTGTGATCATGCTCTCTGTGGCTTGTGGTCTCGATTGGTATCACAGAGACAGAAGACATGAAGAGAGAGAGAAATAATATACTCTGTAACTGATGGTCACTATGGCTCACGGTCTCTATCTGTCTTGTTGTGACAACCCACAAACCATTGCTCAAAACACTGCAGAGGATGTGGGGCTCTATAAATTACAGATGTTTTTATTTGGAGACATACTGTTCACATAAATTGACTGCTTGTGTCAATCACATGAGGCTGATTGCCAGTTTAGCTGGGTCAATTACTGATTCTTTCTGTTTCTGCTCAGACTTTTGATTCACAATCACCCAAGCCAATTGTGGTTATGATTGCCCATCCTTTTGAAATTTGTTTTAGTGAGTTGCAAATCACAAATTGTTCACAAACCAATTTTGAGAAAGAAATTCACAACTGATACACTTGCTTCTGGTTAACTTCCAGGCTCCCACCTGTGGATGAAGAAAAGCATGAAATCTAAAAGACAGAATAGAATGAGATTAAAAAATAAGGTGATGTGGGATGGGCGATGGGAAAAGGAAGGAAGAGCAGGAGGGAGGCTGTTGCCACTGTGCTAAATATCACATGTTTGCACAATGAACAATGTAAGCTATGATAGTCATATTTCTTTGACTATGTTCACACTCAATCTCAGTCTGACTGATAGTCATATTTCAATCTCAGTCTGACCTTAAAGACTCAGTTTTTGAGTTTACAGACACAGTCTTCCATTGTGTTCATGAACTTGATACCTCTAAATGTTCACAGAATTAGTCAAACCATGAATAATGTTGTACACACAGTCCATTGACTGTTTTCTTAGAATACATTTGTCACTATATTTTCATGGACTCAGTATCAGGATAAAATTATTGCAAATATGTTTTCATGGACTCAATATTCTTGGACAATTTTAGTATACTCAATCTATGTCCATATATTCACGATCTCAAACTAAGACTATACTTTCTTGGTCTGTCTTCTGACCAATGTTTTAAACATAGCAAATTTTGATGACTCCACAGTTTACGGGTATTATTCATATGGATAAAAACTGTTGATTACTTTCAGCATAGTGGAGAACTGACAGTAAAAAGCTCTGGACCTTCAGCCTCAAGGTTAATAAACCAAATCAAGTTAAAAGATAGTCTATGAGGGTAAACAGTCAATCAACGTGAAAATGTTCAGCTTCTCTCCACGCTCACTTTTTTCTACATTCAGGCATGCATGTTGTTAATCAGAAGCAGTTAGTGACTGTTGGCGTCCATCCCTTTGGTCACGTTACGGGCAGAAAGATCACGCACCATTAAACAGGCAAATATTGTCAACAGCATTTTCGGCTTCACCTCCACGATGTCTTCCGGTAGTGCATAAACACCAGCACCTATCTTTCGTGCCAGGCCTATCACGTAGCGTGCGTTGGTAAGTCGATCCTGACAAAAGACAGATATATGAGATCTTAATGGGCAGCAGATAGATATTTATGACAATCTGCAGCAAAAACTAAAATTAAATATTTACAATCTGTTACAAAAATTGAAGTTGGATTGATATAATCTTGCATTAGATTTCTTGACAAAATCTTACAGTGTGATGTGTGTGTGTGTGTGTGTGTGTGTGTGTGTGTGTGTGTGTGTGTGTGTGGTGTGTGTGGTGTGTGGTGTGGTGTGTGGTGCGTGGCGTGCGTGCAGTGCGTGTGTGCGTGCGTGCGTGTGTGCGTGATGGTGTGTGTGTGCAGTAATGTTGGTGTGTGTATGTGTGTGTGTTGTGTGTGTGTGTGTGTGTTGTGTGTGTGTGTGTGTGTGTGTGCACGCGCACGTGTGAGTGCGTGTGCACATGCATGTACAAGTAATCCGTGCCTGTGCTTTTATGGTTGTGAGTGTGTTGGAAAGCAATTATGTAAGTCTGGTAATACAATGCAAATCATTATGTCTGACAAGATCAATGCAATCTTAAAATTAAAATTTGACTGCACCCACCAATACTAAACAAACAATACTGTTAGCCAAACCTTAACAATTACAATAGCACTACATCTACAAATATTTCTCAAAACTTTTCTTTTTTCATGTATCTCTTTATATTCATTTATTTTAACAAGATACAAGGACAAATAAACTTAACAAAGCAGACTCATTTGTATCAAAGACTTCACTTTAAAACCCATAAGATCTACACCTATGAACAAATGTACTAAACCACTGTAACATGATCAGACAGATTTCAATCATGACAAACCATATCACCATAATACCTTAATGCAAACAACAGGTGCACTAGCCAAGCTGATTAAGACATTGTACTTCAATCAGAGGATCTGAGTTTGACATGCCTGGGTAACAGCAGGAGGGGTGGGGATGGGAGGGGGGGTGGGGGCAAAGGGTGGAGACAGTTATAATCTCCCTGGTCAACATATTGCTGCTCTTGACATTGCTGAGGGTGATCAGGGAAAAATTCTGTGGGACAATTGTCTCTAATGTTTAAGAGATAATTGTTATGCTCGTCTTCATGGAGTGAAATAATGGACTTTGTGTTTGTCAATATGTTGTATACATAAATATGCATAAGATGAATTAAACAATGTTAAAAAAAACGAACAAACATATTGCTGCTCCCTTCGCGTGTACACACACAGAACATCACATACACAGGTTAAAGATCACGTAAGCTATGTTGATGTCTGGCAGCTTATAGAAAAATGAAATTATCCAGCATATACATCTCTTAAAAAAAAAAGGTAATCATTGACTTTATGGCAGTGTAACCCACCAAAGATGGAGTATACAGACTGTGATGCAATATAAGACCTACAAGTGCAGGCTAAACAACCAGAACACTGTGCCTACATGCTTTCAAAGAAACAATGCTTGGAATGAAGAAAAAAAGTACCTCCGCATTCACTGCACTGAGGTTGACGTTGTCCCAGTTGACAATTCCTGGCTTGATGGAGTCAATGGTCTTGGCCACGATGACTCCATTATTTAGCTTACTGTCCTGGAAACTGCTGATACGTTCATCTTTCTTCAGCTGTAGGTAAAACACAGCACTGTGTAAAGTATATGTTCAATAATCATCTGTGCATTGTGAATAATTTTTACATTTATTTACTGAAAATAAGCAGTTTTATGTTATAGTTATTGGATAACGAGCCTATAAATCAGTTGTGCATTACAATTATTAAGCAGTGAGTCTATAAATCAGTTGTCTGTTACAGTTATTGAGCAGTATGTCTATCTCCCTTTTGGCATTCTGACCCAGAACCTCTCTTAACCCTCTGGGTACTGACAGTTTTCTCCCCTGCTTTCCCCCACATCCTGAGCATTTGTATGGGTTAATACCATTTTCTACGCCACCTTAATGACACAGAAACTGACACAGTTTTTACAATGTGATGATGATGATGTCGATGAGTATGATAATCACGATGCTATGGAGTTCCATCTAGGACTGAGACTGCATGACAGGGCTGTACCCCACGCTTACTATCAAAATAATTCCTGGCGTCAACCAGGCCCGAGATATACAGACACCTGTGGTGCTGGTCAGAAAATTTGAGTTACACCCTCAATGACGCATCCGTGAAGTGGGTGAGACTCGACTGTAGTCCCAGTCTTCCCAATGAGCCCACAGCTCACCCAACTCTGGATAGATGCCCGTTAGAGCTGAAAGTAAATGCAAAAATGTTCGCAGTTTTGGCTTTTTTTTTTCCATTTAACTGTCACTTTTCTAACGTTCCATGGGCTGCAGTATGAGAAATTAGATATTTGGGGAAGCCTGTCTTTTCATGGTGTCAAAAAGATAATGGTGTATAACACTGTCAAATGCTTTGCTATAGTCTATGAAATCAACACAGGCCTCTTGCTCACTGTTTCTGATTTTCTCAATATGATTTGTAAAATGAATAGCATGTCAGTAGTTTCTCTGTTAGCCCTGTAACCTGCTTGACAATCTGACAGCTCCTCTTTCACTTTTTATCTCATTCTGTTAAGTATCATGATGAGAAGATTTTGCTCGTGGATGATGAGAGCAATGGTTCTGTGGTTGTTACAGTCTTTATGTTTCTGATCTTGTGCAATATGACAAATTCATCTAGTTTCCAGTCAGTTGGCCATTCACATGTTCTCCATACCTTACAGCACAGGTGGTGCAATGTTTTAATTCCTGACTGGCTGGTGTTTTACAGCAGTTTTCCAGGAATGTCGTCTAGTCCTGATGATTTTCCAATTTTCAGTTGACTGATAGTTGCTGTCACTTCACTTAAAGAGTCATCAAAACGTAATTTTGGATATTGAAGTGTTTGCTTATGTCTCTATTTGTTCTGAATTTTTAGTATTGCTATGTCTGATCAAGTTGATTTTGTATTTGGATTTTGTTCTCTTTGAGACTGAGTCACTTGTTAATCAGTCTGAAAATTATGCAAAGGTGGACAAAGACTGGTTTCATTTATTTGTGCAAATGTTCAAGTCAAAAAGGGTGATGTTTTTCAAAAATGTTTTGGTGGACAATGACAGAAGAAAATATTCATCTGAAAACTAATAAAGTAGTACTTGAAGAGTCTGTCTTATAACAGTCGATGAAACAACTTCCACTGATCTTGCAGTGAAAGTCAAATGAACTGATCAGCACAGGAAACCTTTACAATGATACTGCATTAAAATGTGAATGTTTGGTCTGTTCTATCATCATTGTGAACATCTGGTATGTTCTGTCATTATTTTAATCAAGGTGTCGAAAGCAATTAATTCTCTGCAGATAGACATAGAAGACAGGTCATTACATGTATGTCTGTAGGGCTTTCCAACCTCAACTTTGTCCAAACCTACTGTCTCCACCTTCAACTCCCCTCTTCTTTTTAAACATAAACACACACAAATACACAAAAACACTCTCTCTTTGTTTATCTTCTACATAGATTTAACAATAGCAGACATGAAAAATTCACCAAACATTGCTGTATTGTCACTATCTTTCCTGTTTGAAAATAAAGAGCGATCAACCAATCAGTTTGACTGAAGCTTTAAATGAAATGATTTGTTAAGAAATTAACTGAACTGAAAGCTGAAAAGTCCAGATTGCCCAGCATGATTAATGTTTTGTTTTTAAGAAAGTAGTCTTGAGAAAGCTGCTTTATCAAATTCTCGATGCATGTCATATTCTCAAGATTACAGCTTGTCACAGTCACATGTTAAGTGTACAACAGTTGGGCTGCTCCCAAAGGGGAAAGCATGTTGTGCTGATGCAGCACTACTGATGTTTTAGGAAGGACGATGGTTGTTGATTTGTTTGTTTTGCTGCCCTGTCTTCTGTAATGCTCATGTGTCACTACCCCTGGTCAGTAATTTCAGCTCTTCAGTACATATCCAAAACCACCAAATCTGAGGTGACAGTATGGTATGAAGACCCACATGATCCTGGCCAGCTTTCCTGTAACTGGATGTGCCGACATGTGACAGGTGACAAATTCTAGTTTCACCAGCTGGTATGCAAGTTTTTTTTTATTGTTTACATTAACCAAGTGCTATTACAAACAGTGGACCTGTTTACCCTTCTTTCAAACCAGAAAATGATTAATTTTGTGTGTGTTTGTGTGTGTGCGCGTGCATGCATGTGCAGGTAGTGTTCATATGTGCATGCCACTGTGTGTGAAGATTTAGATATTCATGCATGCCTGTATTATGTGTGTACCTATCTATTTCCTATGGACACTTGCCAGGGGCAACACCTATAAGACTAGCAACCAAGCGACCATTCAAGGTCTAGTGGAAAAGGGGAGAAACTCCCTGTTTGACCAGAAGTCAAACCCAGGCTTCTCCAACCTAGGTGAGTACCTTTCCACAAAACCAGACAAAGCCCACAGTCTAAAAAGATAGGCAAGCATTTTCTAAATGTGTGACTCTTGTGTGTACAATAAGTTTTCATTGTGACATGTACCATATTCTTAAAATACAGAAAAAGAAAAGTTTTCCTTTCATTTTCACTAACCTTATTGTTAACCCAGGCGATGATTTCACTGTCCTGAATGGGTTTGTTGTTCTCAGCAATTTTGGACAGGATGGAAAGGGTGTAGGCTCTCATCAATTGCCAAACCAATCCTGAAAAATAAACAATCCAAAATAAACACCTGCAGATCTGAAATATGACTCATGGCAAGAAGCTCAATATTTCAATTTTTCAACTGAATTTAATAGCCCTTGTTTGTCAAATTTACTAATGTTATACCAACCCACAGTATTTAATACAAGACCACATGGTAAGGTTGGAAGTTTCCCACAACATCGAACAAGCCACTTGACCCTTTGAAGACTATCCTGAAGCCTGCTGAGAACAGGACAGGTGAAACATTAAGCTGACTCCATAACAATGATTGAAGCATTAAGATGAACAGAGTTTTTATGCTGAGGGCTGGGATATAACTGGAGACCTCAGATCTTAACTCTCACTACAAGGTCAAGATTTCCCGATCATGTCTCAACAACGCTAATATAAGAGTGTCAGAGAAATCCGACTTGGAGTTTTGAAAATTTGCAGGTCTTTCAATATTTCCGTTATCCGAAACTAGTGGCTAGAAATAGATTCTTCGGTCATTCTTAGCCTTGTTTCAGGCCATTAGGTCATTGTAATCTGCAGCCGGTGTGTAGACAGCGCAAAGTTCATGACCCACTAGCTCCGCAGTGAAGCAGACGACAGAAAAGCAAATGGCCGAACAACACTCGACATCTCAGCGCTCTTCAAGACGATCTCTTCCTTCAATGCACTTGGAGTGTGTGCAAGTTAGATTTTATAACATTTCATTCAAAATATGACTATAGGAACTGATATATTGACCTGACTGTATTTTGTAAGACATTTTTCACCTGAAAATGTCTCTAATTTTACTTGTACCATTACTCAGCAACCATGAGGGTTAGACAGTTGAAATTTCAGCATGTTGTACATCTATCTTTTAACATATAACCTGCCAAATTGCAAAGATCTCTGTTTTCATTTGTTTGTATGAGAATTTTTCTCATTACCTATACAAATGGTACATAGCTCTATGCATATCTATGGCTGAAAAATAGACATGACTTCCTGGATGTGGTATCTTTTGGAGTTATGTAGTCAAGCTTATATGTTTTGTTGTTGTTGTAGTGATGGTGGTAGTAATGGTGGTGCTGTGTATGTGTGTGTGTGTGTACTGAGCGTGGCATTATGTCTATGTTAATATTTTCATTTATAATGTTCTTTACATTAACATTATATAGTCCTCAGAGGCATTTAGGTGTTGGACTTCTCAATATATCCGATGAAGAATTACTATTGGTATAATAATTATCATTACTACTACTATCTTCATTATTAACTTGTATGCATTATTATAATTATTGTTGTTGTTATTATCATTATCATTATTACTATCATGAGTCCGGTTTTCAAATCTGACTGTTGGAGAACAAGCATGCCTACAAGTATGCATAATACGTGTACATATGTCAGGGTTGATCCGGAAATTTTGTCAGTTATGTTGCTATTTCTGAACTGTTCATGGTAAAGAGTTTTAACTTATATTAAGAAAAATACAGCCTTTTGCATATTTAATACACACAGCTTTATAGTGAATATACCTAGTTCAGCTGTATTACATCACTGAAAATGTTATGTAATGTACTTTTCATCTGAAAGATGAATCCTGACATTGAGCAGATGAGTTGCTATGTCTTTCAAAGGCTCAACCTTGCAAGATGTCCAATCAAAATGCATGCTGAGTAAACAATTCTGTATGGATAAAAGTGTGTGTCATACGGGATAGTTTGCCATTGGACTGATAATTTCAAAAGAGGAAAAACAAAAACTGACTTTAAGACAAGCACCAATGTGCACATTCAAGTCAGGCCTGAAACGAACAAAGTGTTCAGTTTGTAAGGAGAGAAATAGAAGCTGAAGAGGATCCACATATTTTCAGTTTGTGAAAAAATGAAAATTATGGTGTTTCAAATGGCACATTTGAATGGATGTGCAGCATGATCTTGGGAAGAGCAAAGTGGAAAGCTTGAAAGGTTCGAGTCAGAGGATCCTAAAAGACTACATGACTTGATTGCAGGTGGTGAAACATGAAACACCTTCTATAGCATCACAAATAAATAGTCTGATCAAATGCGGGTGGGTGCTAATGACCAAAGACCAATTGCACTGGGACCTAGACTTCAAGGCTGAAAGTTCCTCTACTTTCTTCAATTCACATTACTCTGTAGCAGTCGTTATTTTGCCTCATAAGTTTACTCTTACTGCAAGATATATATAATATATAGAGCATTTTGCCAAAAACTGTGCAGTCTATCCATGACAAAAGTCTGAATGTGGGTACCAGCAAAACATTCCTTTTATATGACCACGCACATGCCCATAAAGCCAAGGTCACTGTGGCCTATCTACACGAGCAATCAATTCATATTCTCCCTCACCCACCCTACTGTCCTGACTCTGCTCCATGCGATTTCTGAAGTAACTGGGCTGGAAGAAATGTTGCGAAATCCAAAACAAAGGAAATGCAATGAAATCACAGCTTACAACCACATCTCACAGACTATTTAAAAGCATCTGACTCTTGGCTAAAGACGTTGAAACTCTTATGTTGAGAAAAGAGGAGACTACTTTGGGGGATTCTGGAAATTTCACATGTATTCGACTTCCAACTTCTGTTTTGTTTAAGATCAGCCCTAATATATGCATGCACACACATGCACACATGAGTGCGCGCACACACACACATGACCTCCCATCCTTGCACACATGAAACGTCCCCTACCAACACACACACACACACTATCTTACCTAGTGTGAGAACAGTGTTTCCATCGAAGATATCTTGGCCAGCAATGCCCACTAGTTTGACCTTGCTCAGTTGGACCTTGGGGCCAAGTTCCACAGCGTAGTTGCAATTTTCTGTAACACAAACTTATTTCAACATTTTCATTTCACACACAGGATTTTTCAGGTTTTAAAATTGGGGTACAGTGCTAGTACTGTTTTTGCTGTGTTGTTGCTGCTGTTTTATCTTTTTTCAGTTTTTACGGTTTAATAAGACATTACAGATGCAGAGCTGCCAAGGCTTAGAAAGCACAAAGTATAGCATTATGACATTTGAAGTGTAGCACTTGGATACAATATCACTGAAGGTAAAGTGGCTTTTTTTTTGTGTGTTTTATCTCTGATTTATGACAGAGACTAAGAAGACCAAAATCTCATTAGATATTTCATGGTTTTGACTTGAACTACAACTGTCCAAAATGGCCATTAACAAAACCAGTTGATAAGGTGGCAAAATCGATTGCTACTGTGTTTGAGCTGTTTCTTCCTCCCTTTAACTGAGCTTGACCTTTTCTTGAAGAAAGAACATCACAGCCTAAAAATCTACATTGTCTGGTTCTGTTTAACCCATCCCTAAATCCTACGTGTTTTTTTTAACTGGGTTTTTTGTTTGTTTTGATTTTTTGTGGCTTTTGCATAGTATTTCATTACTATGTGTAGCAGTGTAGTATTTTCAATGAAAGTGTAACTTGCTCCACCAAAAACACAGAACTTGGCAGTTCTATAGATGGACAGGTATATTTCACAACAACATAGTAAAATTTTCTTTCATTTCACTACAGCATAGCCTTAATTTTCTGTCAATGACAGAGCGATACAATGACTGACAACAGTACATATAACCTACATATTAGAAAAGAACCTCTATGTAGATCTTACTAATGCGCTTGGTTTATGCACATACTTTGGGCATATTCTATGATTATTTTAGATCTTCTCCTATCATGTAACATTTGCAGTGTAAGTCCAAATGGAAATATTCCATGCTCATGGCACCGTCTTTTGGGAAACTGAAAGCTAGTAGCCTACAACATCCACAACGATCAGCGAAGGAAAGCTCTTATGTTAACCTATGCTGGTGATGATCTGAATGACATTGTAGAATCACCTCCATGTGATCAAACAACGCCAGGTGATGGAGACACACTTCAGCAAAGTATGTCAAGCTTTGACAAATCACTTCAATCCACAAGCCAAAACAGAATTCCAGAGATTTGCATTCAGGAAGCTTGTGCAGACCAGAGATACTGATGATTTCTACAATGAGCTTAGACAACATGCAGAAACTTGCAGATTCCAAGATCCAGATGCAAAAATCAAAGCTCCATTTCTAGCTGGCAGTCTGTCACCCAGAGTCAGAGGAAAAGGACTGGGCAATCCTAACCTGTCACTAAATGGTCTCTTCCAGCATGTACTTACTGTTCAGCTGACAGCAGAACACTCAAAAGCCAGGCAAGCAGAAGTATCAGTTCAACATGTTAACTCTTCGAAGACGTGACAGCGGATATTCCGCTGCAGTGTCAAACCTTAGCGATGTGATAGCGGATATCGCTGCAGCTGGCCAAACCATTAGCGGCGTGATAGCGATATTCTGCTGCGGTTTTTAAAAATAGATGCAAACTGGTCGCTGGTCTAAGGGAACTAACTACACATATAGGAACACTGGTATCTTCTGAAGTGTTTGTTACTTCCCTTGCATCGATTTTATCCCGATTAGTCACAGTTTTTTGCTTTTATCCAAACCAACCGGAGTGACCGTCCTTGCACCAAAATGGCAATGCCGAACAAGAGAGCACGTTTGGTGCGAAACATTCATTTGCGGGAGGCTTTGGAGTTTGTTATGGAGGAGGGAAGTGATGAAGAGTTAGATTTACTTACAAGTGAAGTTGAAGACTGATGATGATGAAGATTTTGTGCCTTTGACCGATGCAAACAAAAGTGATGGCACAGACAGTGACGAGAATGACGGCGATCTCAGCGCTACTTCCTCAGTCAGTACTGTCACTCCTCCGTCTGTCACCCTGACACCTGGCCCATCTGGTGCTGCTGCTGCTGCCGTTGTTGAAGATCTGTACGATCTCTACGGTGATGACACAGAGATAGACTCTGACACTGAGGGTGGGGAGGAGGGAGAGTGGGTAAAGAACTTCGTGGTTTTCCTGCACCCCTGCCATTCACTGGCGAATCAAGACTTCAGTGCGATGTTCCAGAGGACGCCACACCCATCAATTTCTACAAACTCCTGGTTACAAATGACTTGATCAAACTGATCAAGAGGGAAACAAATGCCTATGCTCGGTCAGTCATTCAAGCCAGGGAACGAAGTGGCGTCTACATCTCTCGCAGGTCCATCTTCAGACAGTGGAAGCCAGTGACAGAGGATGAGATCCGCAAATTCATTGCGATTCTCATCTACACTTGCATCAACCCCAAGCCGCGATTTACCGACTACTGGTCCCGGGACGTTTCTGTTGCCTCTCAGTTTGCACCACAGGTGATGAAGAGGGACAGTTGCAAACAGATCATGGCCTTTTTCCATCTCAACGATAATGCCACGTTCATCCCTCGGGGGCAGCCAGGCCATGACCCTCTTCACAAGATACGCCCCTTCTACGACCACTTGAACAAGGTAGGCCTAATTACCTATTGATTCCTTTTTCTTTGTCTTTTCATTTCACATGTGTACTGTATAAAGCAATATGTGTTTTGTTGTGTATGTTTTTGTATGATCAAGTGATCAATACTTTGTGTGACATAAAGTGTGTGTGTGTGTGTGTGTGTGTGTGTGTGTGGGGTGTGTGTTGTGTGTGTGTGTTTGTGTGTGTTGTGGTGAATTTGTGTGTAAGTGTGTGTGTATGTGTGTGTGTTTGTGTGATAGTCAGTTTGAAGTATTTTTGAAAAAAAAAAACCCCACTGAAAAGTCTTCTTTTGTATGTTCTTATGAGGCTTTATTGGTCTGTTTTCAGGCATTCAAGGCTCTTTTACTCTCCAGACAGCAACCTATCCATCGACGAGGCCGTCTGTCCCTGGAAAGGTCGTGTGGGATTCAGGGTCTACATGAAAGATAAGCCCACGAATGGGGCATCAAACTTTATGAGCTCTGCGAGAGCAAAAGCAGATACGTCTGGTCTTTCGAGGTGTACTGCAATATGCCTGGACTGAGCAACAAGCCAACAGACGTGTGCATGTGTCTGGTTTGACCTCTGCTGGATCAGGGCCACACAGTATATGTGGACAATATTACTGTTGCCCTGATCTTGGCTTCAAACTCTTGGCAGAAGGCACTGGCATGGTAGGAACTGTGCGGGCAAACCGGGTGGGACTGCCGAAGGAGCTGTTTGCTGCACCGATGGGGAAGGGTGATGTCGACTACCGGCGAAAGGGGAACCTTCTTGTAATTCGCTGGAAGGACAAGCGGGAGGTCAACAAGCCTGACGTGGTTGACGTGAGGACCAGGGCAGAGCAGAAGCGGAAACCCCTAGCTGTTGTCGACTACACCAACAACATGCGTGGGGTTGATTGCTCTGATCAGCTGGTCTCCTACCTGCCCCTCCATCGTTGAACCATCAAATGGTGGAAGAAACTGGCTCTGCATCTGCTCACTTTGTGCATGATCCAGGCATACATCCCCCACAAAAAGTGGAAGAGACAGCAACGCCTGAAACCATGCCAGCTTGACACTTTGCCAAGGCTGTCTGTCGGGGCATGGCGCAGATACCGGAAGATGAAGCTCAGCTCCCGCCTGACCACCAAATGCTCAGCCCAGCCAACGCACCAGCGTGTTCGACTCTCCCAGACAGGCATTCACTGGCTTGTCTCTGTCCCCCTTCTTCCAAGTGGGAAGAAGAATTACAAGAACTGTGTAGTCTGCTACGCAAGAGCCAAGGCAGCAGGAACAAGCCGGGAAGAGCTGCGCAGGAAGAAAGTCCAGTCGACGGACATTGAGTGCAAGACCTGCAAGAAGGCACTGTGCCTCAAATGCTTTGAGGTCTTCCACACCCAGCAGGATTACACCAAGCAGTATGGAAAAAAAAACAATTAGTCAAATTAGTGTAGCAAGTAGTATTAGCTGTAGACACATTTAGGCTTTCTTCTTCTTCTTCTTCAAAGGATCGTCATAATCACTTTGCTGCTTCACCTGTGTGAAAACAAAGCTGTGTTTGTTCTTTTATATCTTCTGGTCATACCAAGGACTTGTGATTACGTAGATTTCTGGATTACCTGGTCAAGAATGGGTGTTCCACTGACTTTATGTGTTGGATTACTGTCGTCGGCTGCAATCAAAAACTTTTTTCCCAGAGCCAAAACCCTACCCATTTCACCTTCTAGGAAGGTAAGTAGAATAGATGTATTGTCCTTGTATGTAGCTTCAGCTCAAAGAGCGTAAACTGAATTATATTTTGATATAAAATATGTTCTTGTGCTGTAAAATCTGTGTTTTTGAGAATTTTTTGAAAACCCCCCAAAATCGTGCGTCTCCAAGGGTTGTGGCAGGTCCCGTTGATCGCGTCCACAGTGGTTGTGCACGGCCGCTATATTACGTCTTCAAAGAGTTAAATTCAGGAAACCAAGTCAAACTATCACAGCCACTCTCACAAAAATGCCGCAATTGTGGAGATTCTTGGCCTCATGAAGGTGGTCTGCACAATTGTCCTGCTTTCCAAAAGTAATGCAGACAATGTGGAAAATTATCACACTTGACCACCTCTTGATACACACTGAGAGCAGAGTTGAAAACTGTAATGAGTGGTTTGTGGTCTGTGTACACTATGTATGGCACACCAAAGATGTAAATGTAAAAACGTCCTGGCTGACCAGGACATGACAGCCCTGCAAATTATCTCAGCCGTCACCCTGTGGACCTGAAACCAAGTGGCATAGAGAACAAAAATCGCTGAAGAGTACATGAACTGTATTGTCACAATGTCAACTCTAAAAGCAATGACAGTAGGAGTCGCAAATGAAACTGCCAAAGACCCAACACTCATTACTGTCACCAACGCCTTGATTACATTTCAATGGCACAACAACGATGACAAAATAGATCATCAAACTTAACTTTCGGGACACGGACTCTGTTGCACAGAACTATCCCTGGCACACAACACCCGCACTGTTCTGAACAGCAGACAGATCGTCCTACCACAATCACTCCATCAGACAGCTGTAGACATTGCCCACAGTGGTCATCAGGACACTGTGAAGACAGTTGCTCTTCTTCGTGAGAAGAACTGATTTAAAGAAATGCAGTCTTCGGAGGAACAAGTGGTCAAGAAGTGTATGAATTGTCAGGTTTCCACACCCACAACAACTCGCAAGTCACTACAGATGTCTTCACTTCCCAAAGTTCCTTGGACTGAACTCTCCATTGATTCTGTACATCTTCCCAACAGACAACATGTGCTTGTTGTCCAAGATGAATACTCCTGCTATCCAGTCACAGATGTTCTAAACTCTATCTCTGCAAACTGTGTAATCCCAAGACTTGAGAGATATTCTCAAAATCGAAAGCATTGACTCTGCACTGTTTTATACGCACAACAGCATCAGACACAGAAAAATCACTCCTCTGTGCCTTGTGTCAATGCAGAAACTGAAAGATTCATGTGCACCCTGCAGAAATTTATCAAAAGTGCAACAATTCCAAACTTCAAGAAGCAATGCATCAATTCCTGCTCAACTACAGAACAACACCACACACAACTACTGGTGTTCCACCAGCAACCATCCTGTTTGGCACAGTCGCAGAGGCAAACTTTCCTGTGTTTTTGAAATCCAAGGAAAGGACATTACAATCTGACAAGGTGACACAGCTCTTAACAAAAGATGAAGGACTATGCTGACAAGAAATTCTACATTAAACCACCAGAAGTCAAAGTACATGATGCAGTCCTGCTGAAGATTCAACATCCCTCCAACTCCATTCCTTACCTGCCAAATCCACTTATAATTGTAAGGAAGAAAGGAACAATGTGCACCGCTCAACAAGGACAGCAAGATGTGTTGAGTAACAGCAGCTTTTTCAAAAAGTCTCTGCAGCCTCCAAATCCAACACAAGCTGAACCTGAACCACCTGCAACTTCGAAAGATGAGGAAAACCTCCCAAGGGCTTAACTTATCACTACACCCAGAACAATCACTCACACAACCAGTCACACACCACACATGGGTGTATGCATGTACGATTGAGTAAGCATCCCTGTAATCACAGAAATGCCTATTGTGTTAATACTTAAGGCTTTTATCTGCTTATGTGGAAATATTTTCAACCAAACTGTGCACACATGCATACACACACATAAATATGCACACTCATTCACTCACTCATTCACACACACACACACACACACACACACACACACACACACACACACACACACACACACACACACACACACACACACACACACACACACACACACACACACACACACTCTTACTTCATCCCCCAAATTCCCAGGCAATGGACTGACCTATTTTCTCAAAGCGACCGCTCATCTTGCTGAACTTTTTCTTGATCTTGCACCAGTCCACCAGACCTGGCTGGATGTAGTCATACAGCTGAAAGATGACCAAGCCATCATACAGGTCGCTGTACAAATGGTGCACATAGGGACTCACACCCAGACTGTTCATCCAGTTACGGTAAGCTGCAAGAAACAGAAATAGACACATATACATGACTTATCAACACAAAATCAGCATGAACTCACTGAGGTCAAACAGCAACAGAAACAAAAATAGGTGATGAAGGTCAATCTCACTAATTTTCAATTTTCAGCAGAAATACATTCCTTATGCACCAAAGTTTCAATTGTTTTAGTGTACAAATTAAGCTTAAAACTGTCATTAAATTGTTCAAAATCAAACTTTTATCCCATTTACACAGGAAAAAAAACACGTCATTTTTTCGATCAAATTGCAAACTTCTGACCACACAAATAACTGATGAAACTTGCAGAGTCCCACAAGTTGCACCTTGTTGGAAATGTCTATGACTTGGCTTTTCCTGTGCTACGTGATTCACCTAAAAAAAACCTCTTATACTGAATGGGATTGGGGTTGTTAAGGAAAAAGTGACGTCAAAATGTATGACATTTTAGATGTTTCTCTCTCTCTCTCTCTCTCTCTAGATTATATATATATATATATATATACACACACACACACACCAGGACACAAACAAAAAACAGTTCCATGACAAATGAATCTCACTCGACTAACACAAACTCACACACACAACACACACACACACACACACACCACACCACACACAACACACACACACACACACACACACACACACCACACACTCACTCACTCACTCACTCACTCACTCACTCACTCACTCACTCACACTCACCACTCACACACACACAACAAAAGTACAGGACAAATGAATCTCAGTCTGACTTCACACACACAGAGAAAGAGAGACAGAGAGAGAGAGAGAGAGAAGAGATAGAAAAAAACAGAAAGAGAGAGAGAGAGAAAGAGACAGAGTTAGAAAAAAACAACAACTTAGTACAAATGAATTTGACACTGACTCTAGCTCAGCTATACCCCATCTACACTCTCCCGTAACTCAATATAGAAGAGACAGACAGAAAAAACGACAGAGAAACCAAAGACAGAAAGAAAAATCAATCCACACAAATACACTCCAATCAACAAACAACCCCTCCCCTCCCACCGTTGCACTCACTCTTCTCTTCACGGGACTCCTCCTTCATCATGTCCTCCACATTCACGGCAGGTGTGTCTAGGGCAGGATAGTTGTTGAACAGGTTGGCCACAAAGGCCAGGTTCAACTTCTGGTTGCCTGACACCACATCTGCCGGGCCCACAAAACTGCGGCAGCCAATCTTGTCTGCTTCCTGAAGCATGTTCTCTGCCCGCTGGTGGGGATCATTGATCTGCGAAAAAAACAGAGGAAATATTCATAATCTATGAAAACTATGGTTACTGTAAAAATGTAAGGTTAAAAAAACAGTCAAGACCCAAAGATTGTTCAATCGTGCAGTTGTAGGGGAACTAAGGTTGGTAGAGACCTCAATTCAATTCAAATTGCTTATAGCCCAGCCGACCACTAGAGCCATATCAGGGCTAACACCACATCAAAAAGAAAAGAACAACCCGTTAAGATAAAAAACAACAGTTAAAAACCATGCTCACCATCAACCTTGCAAGTCTAGAATGCCATTAAAGAAAAACACGTAAAATTACATCAAGTGAAATCTATTGATCTCTTGTGAAAACTGGAAAATTGCATCAGGGGGGACGTCTTGGAAGAGCTCCTTTAAGGAATCTGCCGTGTAGTGCTTTTGTCTGGGGCGGGACGGCAGGTTTACCAGGGAGACTGGGTTTCCCTGGGTTGCCAACATTGACTGCTTTTGGCTGTTGAACAGCCTGGGAGGTAGCGGGTTTAATGCCCCGCTGAGGGCCTTTGTGTCTTGCAATGTTTCGAAATTTGTCTTGTTCCAGGTTATATCTGTTTGATAGGCTATGGATACTTGATTAACTGTTTTGACACCGACGCGAAACTTTTGGTAGACAACTGCTGCCCTCTACCAATCTTTTGGCTTCGTGGAAAGGTTTTTTTTTTCAGTTTTCAGTCGCTTTTGCCATATGGGGCAATCTGTGGAAGATGATGGATGGTTACCTCCGCAATTTATGCAGTTTAGTGGACCTTCACATCTCCCCTCACGTGCCTCCTTGGCGCACATGGCACACTTTTTGGTTTCCGTACACCTGTCCTTGATGTGGCCAAACTTATGACCTCAACTTTTCATGAGGCCAGCGTTATTAGAACGACACACATCTCCTTCCCTGGCAGCTTTACTTTCTCTAATCCTAAACAGGGTCAGACACCTAGTCACAGCTAGATGGACAGGAGTCTGCGAGCACAAAGTTCTTCCTAAGTCAGACTTCAACCCATGCAGTCAGGTTGGTATGCAGCAGCTCTTCCTCTAAACCATGCAGAACAGCCTATGAATTCTATCATTGTCCACATAAATCAGCCTCATGAAACCATGTTATCACAGCCAATTATCCATTCTAAACAGATTTTTGGAAAACATTTCATCTAATTCATTTTTAAAGGTGCTTTTAAAACATGCTTAGTTACTTACACAACTGGCTGATTTGCTGACCAACTGGTATGCTGATTGACTGACTTTTGTGTGTGTGTGTGTGTGTGTGTGTGTGTGTGTGTGTGTGATGTGTGTGTGTGTGTGTGTGTGTGTGTTGTGTGTGTGTGTGTGTGTGTGTTGTGTGTTGTGTGTGTGTGTTGTGTGTGTGTGTTGTTGTGTGTGTGTGTGTGTGTGTGTGTGTGTGTGTGTGTGTGTGTGTGTGTGGTGTGTGTGTGTGTGTGTGTGTGTGTGTGTGTGTGTGTGTGTGTGTGTGTGTGTGTGTGTGATTTAATAAATAACTGAATGCCCGGGCAAAACAAGAAGAAATGATCTGTGATTCTTAAAACAATGTCAACAAAAAAAAAGAGACAACGGTCAAGCCTTTGCATAATTTCCCTTTTTATATAAAGAGTAACAAAATGAATTTTTTTGTTTCTAACACAAGCATTTCTCACTGCAAATTTCCATGCAGTTGAGACATTAAAAGAGATTGAGAATGGCAAAATTATGTGGTGTTTTTTTGTGAATGTGTTAGATAAAGGCACAAAAAGGCTTTGGACAGTCTACATAAATAAAAATACTGATAGAAGGGGAGGGAGAGAGAGAGAGAGGGGGGAGGGAGGGAGGGAGAAAGACAGAGAGAAAGAATGAGGGAGAGAGAGAGAAAACCTAAGAGTTGTAACAAAATTACAATGTTTTAATAAAGCCAAAAGATAAAATAGAACTAGATCTACCCTTACCTAAATTTAAGAAATATGACTAGATCCATCTGTAGAAAGAAAGAAGCAAACAGCCTTAAGTTGTCAAAGTGCAATCATCTTCTCATTTCATCCAAGAAAACAATAAAGTAATATTGTTTATATGTAAACTTTTCATACAAGGTTCGAGATCTTATACAATTTAAAACAGTGCAGTGAATCCTCAAATAACACCACAATGTGATTTGTTGTCTTGCTTCAAAATGAAGACCCAAGACAGCAGCTATGTTGTTATACATATAACAACCATTCTTTGTGTCACACAGAGCTTGGCTCCGTCTTCAAGATCGAAGATCCAGAGCTAAGAAAATGAAGTTTTCTTTGTTGAGCCCTGGAATAAATTCATTACAACTTTGAGAAAGTGCTTTTCAATAGATATATTGGAACAAAAGTTGTTTGGGATCATAATATTTACTTTTCCTTTCAATATAATTATCTTTATCAGTCACTTACAATTCAGTGCAAGTGGAAAGTGGAAGATGCTCAAAACCACACTTGTAGTGTGATGATATTCTCTTTGTCACTGAGGCCAAACTGTTGCACATCAACAGACAAATATTACAGAAGCAATTCAGACATAACAATAGAAAACAACTTTTGTTCTTCTTTTTACACAGATAAGTTGATTCCTTGAATTTCTGACAATTTTTGTTTCAGACAAAGCAATCAAGATAGGCTAGAATATCAGTCCCTGTGACACTGAAAATGTGTCATGAAATAAAACTTGATCCGCATCAAAGGCAATGGTAGACTGTCACATCTGTAAAAAAAAAAACAAAAAAAAACAAACAAAAAGAGAAGAAGATGTAAAAGATTGTCAGATCCTGAGAAAGTGCTGTTCAAACACCTTCCTGGAAAGTGCTGATTTTAATAACTTTTTGAGGTGAGTGACCTTCATCCCGCTGCCTAACTTTTCAAATGATATGAAATAATCTTTGTTTTTTTTTATATATATATCACACACATACATATACACATACATACACACACACACATATGATATGAAATAATTTATTTTCATACACCCCCCACACACACCCCAAACACACACAACTCCTCCTCTACAGTGGACCTATCTAAATGACTAAACCTGTGCTGGGAGAGGAAAGATGAAAAACTACGCCAACAACGTCCTTCTCAATACTTTTTTTCAACCTGGCTACAAATGATTCAACAATTTAATGACTAAATAGATCGTGGTGCATGGCGTTGGCGATCATGGTCCTTTATACGAATCTATCCCTTATCACTCCAAGTTACATCTTCTGTCTTCTCTGTCCTCAGCCATCCTGCAAGTCTGTCCAATATTTTCTCCCTGGGTCTACTTGGTGTTCTCTTTCCCTCCAGCTTTCCTGTTGTGACCAGGTGCTCTAATTCCCATTTCCTCAAAAAATGTCTAAAAAACGTTGCTTGTCTTTTCCTAATCTGCTTTATCAATGATCTTCTTGTGTCTGTCTTGTGGCCTCTAAATATAGCCTATCTTTTCCTAATCTTCCTATGAATGATCTACCGTGTCTGCCTCCATAAGACTGTCTCGTTGGTTTTCTTTGTTGTCCATGGAACTCCCAACATTCTTCTACGAAAACACATTTTGGCTGCCTCAACCTTGTTCTGGCTTTGCATGTTGACTGCCCATGCCTCACAACGTATGACAGTATCGGTTCTACATAACATTCAAGAACTCTCTTCCTGATGTTAACTGATAGGCATTTGTTGGTAGGAACGCTTTTCATCTTCTTGAATGCTGTTTTGGCTTGGCCGATTCTGCTGGCTATTTCTGATGTGCATCTCCTAGTCTGGTGAAATGACCATACCCAGATATTTGAACTTATCAACCTGTCTCAAAGTTGTGCCATTTGCTGTTATTTTGCATGAGGGGATTTCATGTTTTTTGCTTCATTTTTGCTTTATTTTTGCTTTCTATTTCTATCATATTCACAAGGTTTTGCAGGTTCCTTTCATTTTCTGCAATTAGCATGATGACATCTGCGTAACAAATGCTTATTATTTACCCTCCCACTTTTATCCCAGGGCATTTTTCTAGGTTTCTCATGATGGTTTCACTGCAAAGTGAAAACAAATCTGGTGACAGAACACAACCTGCCTGACCCCTCTTTTGATATTTTGGAAAGAGCTTATATTGTTTTCTATTCTCATTACTGCTATTAGTTCCCAATACATATTTCTGATTATTCTTAGATCTTTTCCATCAGTATTGAGCCTTTCTAGTTGGTTGATGAATTCTTCATATCTTACCTGATCAAAAGCCTTGGTATAATCAACAAAGCATAAATAGAAATCATTATTCAACTCAACTGACCCCTCTATGATAGTTCTCAGGATGTATATGGCATTAATAGTTCCTTTGCCTTCTACAAATCCACACTGTTCTTCTGCTATTTCTCTTCCGATTCTGTTCCTTGTCCTCAGCATGATTATTCTTAAAAGGATTTGTGTTGCATGACACATCAAGCTGATTGTACAATGGAGTTCACATTCTATAGCCTCTGTTTTCTTTGGAAGTGCAATGAAAATTGATTTTGACATATCTCTGGGGATTTTTCCAGTGTCATAAATTTCATTTAGGAGGTCTGTTATTTTTTCAAAACCAAATTCCTCCAGGGCTTCAATCATCTCTGTAGTAATGTTGTCTGGTCCTGGGGCTTTTCCTGGTTTCATCTTTTTCAACGCTGCTCTGACTTTGTCTTTCATTATGGGTGGTCCTTCAACATTCTTTCTTAAAATGTGTTCTTCTTTAACGTAATCTCCCCATCTATCTAATATTTTGTCTTTTTCCATGATAAGCGTCCATCTTTCGATTTTGAGCAACCAGTTGATGTACATGTCCTTGTCCTGTGGGCAATTTCTTCAATGCTTCTGTACATACTTTGAGGATCTGTTTTGTGTCTGTCTTTTACTTCTTTGCACTTTGTTTCCAGCCAGGCTTCCTCAGCTTCATTGCACCTATTCCTGATTTCCATTTTTATCTTTTCGTATTATTCCTCTTTTCCCTTTGCCTTCCTCCGTTCTTCCATCAAGCCCATAATTTCTTTTGTCATCCAGTTCTTTTCTGCTTTTTTTCCCTACTCCAAATAGACAAACTGTGAAAAACACATACAGCAGACAAGGCAACAACTAAATATACACAGATAAATAAATAAAAAAAAAAAATTAAAAAAAAAATTTTTTTAAAAAAGAATAAATAAGTGGAAAGGATGGACTCTCCAGCTAGTCTGACGGATGAGTAGGCATACTGGTCTCCAACACTTCGTGTAGGCCTTTGTGTTAGATACAAGACCAGCCCTGGAGGCACATGTTCTTCAACAGACACTGCATGGGAAGAGTCCTGGTTTCTGCTTCTGCTGATGCCTCTTCTGATGAATAGCAGCTGTTTTGCACTGTTCAAATCTGACTGTGCCCTGTGTGCACTGCTGTGGCCAGCAAACTCTGTTGTCGGGAAAGTCTTCCCAGTTGGTGGTGTTGATACCAAAGTTGATGAGGTTGGCCTTTACAATAAACTTGTTTCACTTTGGTGTTCTTTGTGGTGTTTATACAGAAGCATCTTTGAGACATGATTATCTTCCATATGGACATGTCCTGTCCAACGAAGCCAGCATTTTGACAAGTAGACACTCAATGCTTTGTCCAGCCTGCCTGTATCTTGTATGTCTGACCAGCACATGGAATTTTTGTGTGGAGGGGACATGAATGAATTAATGAACAATGATTAAAGTGTGAATCACTTACAGAGAGAGCAGACACGGTAACACCAGCATACCAGGAGCAATTTGCTTGAGCAGGTGTATGTACGCCTCTGAGTCCTGAAAAAAATTCAATAAAAACAATTTAAAATCTACATGTAAGAAAGTTTCCACAAACACATATAATTTTGTTACTTATTCATAATGACAATATTCATTACCTGGCCTACAATGGAATCAAAGTTAGTTGGCATTATTTCTTGTTGTCTAGTCTGCTTGTTTGCTTGTTTGTGTTTTGTTTATGTTTTGTTTTGTTTTGTTTTCTGCTGCCCCTTGTTCCGCACCACTTCTGTGTCATACTCTTACGCCACCCATTTTGATTTTCCAACACACTTCCAAACCATCTGAAATTGTGATTACTATGACAGAGGAGGGGTAAGGGCTACAGAATCTGGGACAATTTTTCTCTATGCTAAGACAATGAAAATGGGGATAACAATGATGATGCTACATTGTCCCATTTTTGGATAAGACTGACTGGTGGGGTTGTATATGCTTACTTAAGTTACTATCATAATTAGACTTTAGCAAGGCATTTACAGCATCATTCATCTCTACCTGTTCAACACAATGATCAAAATGGGCTTTCCCAAACACCTCATTGCATTAATTGCCTCATTATATAAAGATCAAAAGGTTATTCAGTTAGATGGATCAACTAGAAATGTGAAGTGAATTCTTAAACATCCACAAAGGCGTCAGACAAGGTTGCATCCTCTCATCGTATGTCTTTAACACCTAGAGGGAACAAGTCATGAGAGATGCTGATATAGAAGGCATAGGCATCAAGATGGGAGGAAAAAATCTTACAAACTTGCGCTATGCCAATGATACTACACTATTAGGAGACAACATTGCCAGCATGAAAATAATCCTATACAGGGTAGTTGCAGCAGGCAAAAAGGCTGGTCTAAACTTGAATGCCAAGAAAACAAAAGTGCTACATATCAAATGCAAAGACACTGAAAACAATCATGACAGCTTAATTAACAAAGTTCCTAAGGAAAATGTTAAGGATTTCAAATGTCTTGGCTCTGTAAAAACTGATGATGGAACCTGCTCCAAAGACATCAAAATAAGAATTGGAATGGCAAAGCAAAAAATGGTCCAACTCAACAACATCTGGAAAGACAGAGGCATACCAAATGGCCTGAAAGTTAAGACTTTTAAAATGTTTGATCTGTCCAGTCATGATCTATGGCTGCGAAGCCTGGACTCAGAAAAACTGATTAGAGAAGAATTGAGGCAGCAGAGATGTGGTTTTATCAGAGACTACTACCTGCTAAATGGACAGAGAGAACAACTAATGAAAGTGTCCTGGAGGAACTTGATACCACCAGACAACTACTAGCAGACATCAAGAAGAGAAGACTAAAATACATTGGCCATGTGTCACGCAACAAGAACACAGACCTCATGGCAACCATCTTTCAAGGAAAAACAGGGGCAAAAAGGAAGAAAGGCAGACCTCCAGTCTCATACATCAAGAACATAACCAACATCAGTGGCCTACATATTCAAAAAACTGTCCACAAAAGTCAAGACAGAGTGGCCTGGAGGGAGATGGTGGTGTCCAGATGTGCAGTGGCCAACACCAAACCTGGTCACGCTGACCGGTGAGACTATCATGATATAACTTGGCGTCAACTAGATCAAAGAGTCAGATGCCTGCAGTACTGGCAAAAAACCCCATCTGAACACCACCCTCAAAAACACATTTGTAGTGTAGAGTCAAGGACACTCAACTGTGCAGTCCAAACCTTCTCAATGAACCTACAGCATACTCAACTCAGTGACTCAGTGTGGGAGACACTGAGGATGTGTTTCAATCATGCCTGGTTGGTTTTCATCCCCTTCATAGAATTTTAAAAATTTGTCATGTTACATAAGAGTGGAAATGTCAAAGACTGCAACAATTATAGAACAATTGCACTGATCAGTCATGCCAGTAAAATACTGCTGATAATAATTTTAAACAGGTTAAAGCCAAAAGTAGAGGAAGAGCTATCCGACTGTCAGGCAGGCTATAGGAAAAACAGGGGAACAATAGATATGCTGTTTGTACTCCAGATATTGATAGAAAAGATTAGAAACACAGACCAAGAGATGTTCATCGTTTTCATTGACTACAGCGAAGCGCTTGATAGCGTGATTCACCAAAGTCTTTTCCACTTCATGATCAAAATGGGTTTTCCAAGACATCTGGTTTCCCTCGTAGCTTCATTATATAATGATCAAAAAGCAACAATCAGATGGAATAATCAAAACTGCAAATTTTTTAACATCACTAAAGGGGTAAGGCAAGGTTGCATCCTGTCTCCACATCTCTTCAGCATATACACTGAACATATTATGAGAGAAGCAGACATAGAAGACATGGGAGTAAATATTGGTGGTAGAAACCTGTCAAATTTACGCTACGCAGATGACACAGGATTACTGGCAGACAACATTACAGGCTCTAGGAGGATCCTGAACAGGGTAGACCGGGTTGGAAAGGCAGCTGGGCTGGACTTAAATTCAAAGAAGACAAAGGTTATGCATGTTGCAGGCAAATATAACACTAGACAGGACCAGATCATGCTAAACCAAGTCCCTCTAGAAAATGTCAAGGACTTTAGATATTTAGGTTCAGTCAAGACACACGATGGAACATGCTCAAAAGACATAAAGATGAGAATTGGAATGGCCAAGAACAGTATGGTTCAATTGAACAATATTTGGAAAGACCACAGCATAACAGCAGACCTTAAGATAAAACTCTTAAAATGTCTTGTCTGGCCAGTGATGTTATACGGCTGCGAGGCATGGACAATGAAGAAAGAGGATGAAAGACGAGTGGAAGCAGCAGAGCTGTGGTTTTACCGAAGACTGCTGAGGGTCAAATGGACGGATAGGCGCTCAAATGAAAGCATACTGAATGAGTTAGGTACTACACGCAAGCTCCTAGTACTCATACAACGGAGGAAACTGAAATATGTTGGACACGCAATCCGTAATGAGAGAACAGACTTGATGTCCACTGTCCTCCAAGGTAAAGTGGAAGGAAAGAGAAACAGAGGATGGCCACCTGCATCACTTGCTAGAAACATCACAAACATCAGTGGCAAGAAACTCCAGGAGGTGGTCAGACTTAGCCAAGATCGAGAGTGCTGGAGGCAACTTGTGAGGACATCATGTGCAGCGGCCAACACTGTTCCCGGTGACGCCGACAGGTGAGACAGGTGAGACATAGAATTTTCCTTACACACAACAGGGCTGAAGGCTGATCACTCCTTATGTCCATCAATTATGACAAAATAAGGCATATTCTCAAATGTCCTATAATACTAGCCATCTGCTCACAATTGACCTACCTATTAAAATTAACAAGGGCCAACAGAATAAATGAAGACTTCGGCTGATAAAACAAATGGAGACTGGAAAGATGTCCATCCTCCATCAATTTTAATTATCAGTCATCATTATTGTACACTGATTACTTCTCATACCAATATCAATCTGTTATTCAAATATTGATCATCATGTTATCATCATCTGCAATCTCATTACCTAACAATCATCTAAATTCACACAACTGATAAAAAGATACAATAAATAAAGGTTGTCCTACAATTAATTAATGGGTTGAATGAAAGTGAGACAGCAGAGATTCTATTTTTTTCTAAAAGCCAGCTTTATAAGAGTGGTGACCATCTCTTCTCTGTCTGCTTTACCTTTCTCAACCTTGAACAAGGTCAGATACAGACTGAAGGCCACACATGCAAAATTTTTCTCAAGCCAGATCCAAACCTGTGCAGTCAGACTGGAGAGCAGGAGCTCTGTGTCTACATCTTCCCAAATGCACAATGTACTCAATCACAGTTTTGTCAAACTGTATAATAAAGCTTGCACAATAAAGCTTTCAAAGGAGTTCTTAAAGGACAAAAAGGGAGACAGAGAGGGAAAAAAATCAGACATGAAAAGGACAAACTGCAGAAAAAGCCTGACAAGCATTTGCAAAGAAAAATGGGAAATGAAAAAATGTAAGAAGTAAGAAAGAAAAAAATGAAAATAACAGAAAGAATGAAAGAAACAACAACAGACAAAAAGCAAGAATATAAAAGAAAGACCAAATGAAAGAAACAAAGAAAGTGACAGAAAGAAAAACACTGCAATTTAAAAATAGTGTACGCTTATTCAAATTATTCTTAATGTGATAATTTAAGAGAAATTCAATGTCTTGCTAACTGAAAGAAGTCAACAGTTGGTTGCAAGCATTAAATTTAGGAATATATAAATTACATATATGTTGCATTAAAGAACAGAAATACCACTGATTTTCATACTACTATTTTCAATATATCAAAGAAACCTACCATACACAAACAACACAAACTAACCAACATTTCCAATCAAATGTGAATGCTGAAGATAATAATAAACATTAATAAACATAATACAATATCTCTACAAATATTTCTCTAAAATAGGTAATACATCTGAGCTATATTTAAGATGTGGCCTTACATACATAAGGAAGAAAATATCATTTCAGCTATCAAATCTCTCAAGCACACAAATGCCCCCTGACAAGACAACCTCAATGCAGACAAATTACTGGGGAAAAACAGGCAGGTATCCTGAAAGGATAATGATGTTCACACCGTGAAATATCACTGATTGGTGCACAGAATGAAAGACAGCTTTACATCAACTCTGAGGACTTTAAGAAAGCTTTTGGCAACACATGGACGGTCTATGGCGCATACTCCAGAACAAATCATACTCATCAAGACCTTCTATACTAACTTCACTTGTAAAGTATCAAACAACAAACACAATTTCTAGGTGAAGGCAGGAGTAAGACAAGGATGTGTAATGTCACCACTGCTCTTCAACATGGCCATAAACTGGGTGATGAGACAAATGATTGTGGACCAACCACAGGTCATCAGAATCTTCTTTTCAAAACAAGAAGATCTGGACTCTGCAGACAATCTGGCACTGGTCTCCCTCACTCATTTACACATGCAGTTAAAAACATCTTGTCTCAACATCTCTGCACAACAAAAAAGCCTTAAGGTCAGCTTGAGAGAGAGAGAGAGAGAGAGAGAGAGAGAGAGAGAGAGACAGAGAGAGACAGAGAGAGACAGAGAGAGACAGACAGACAGACAGACAGACAGACAGACAGAGAAGTTATGGAACAAACATCCCAAATCCCTCACTAATCCAAGTAGATGGCACAGACCTCCCAACACTGAAGAGATCAACTACGTTCACATTGTCAGGTAGGCCCCCCTATAATGGAGGAGCAGGCATTATGAGCCATCTCAACAAAGCCAGAAACACGTTCAGAATGATGAAGAACACATGGAAGAACCCAGTACCAGACTGTTCTAGAGCTAAGTCCTTTCTACTCTTCTTTACAGCTCAGAATGCTGAAGGATGACAAGGATGACAAAGAACAACTTCACCAAACTATCAACTTTCCCCACAAAGAACCTCCTAAGAATGACACAAATCTTCCAGCCCAAACTAATTCTCAAGAAACAACTAACTCAATGCAATCAACGGAGTATGGACGATATCATCATGAAATGACAATGCAGACAGATTGGGCACATCATCTACAACGGCAGGATAATATCACCTGTACTACCCCTTCACGAAATACCAGAAGAAGAAAGAATGAGAGGAAGACCCAGGAACAGCTGGCGATGAACAGCCGAACCTAAGGCATTGATCCACACCTGGAGAATCATACAGAGACTTGCCTAGAAAAGACTGGCGTCATGTATCTTCAGTGCTGCCCTACACCAATGGTATTAAAGTAAATATGGAAATAAAAGCAGACCAAACTTTGTGATATGGATCTGTGACCTTGTGAGAGAGAGGGCGAATTAGGAAAAATAAGAGAAAATATGACAGAGGAGAGATGGGCAGAAAGTATGACACACAGAGAAAGAGAGAAAGACAGAGACTGACAGACAGATGGAAAGAGACAGGGATCATGAGAGAGACAGAGAAATGCATGTTCACACAATAACAAGCACACTGACATCAATGCACTGAAAAAGAGGCCAATCAAGCCCAATGCCACTGGTCATGATAAACTATACATCTATACCAGACAGTTCACAAAGACAAGTAGTTGTTTTTTTACACAATACAACAATGTACACATCACAAAGCCGACTCCACCACAATGACTGGCACATACAGATGGGAAGTGAACATTCTCCATATTGTTGGCTGGAGTTTTAAGTTTTATACTGTTGGCTGAGACTAAAACAAAAATCATAGAACACTGCAGATAAGCTGAGGGAGATATACACTTCACTACAATATAGCTTAAGGTATTTTGATGACAGACTGATAAAAGGAGAGAAAAAAAACCCTTACGATAGGTAAGCGTTGAAGACACTGCCATCACAGACAGCTTATGTGCAGGCTTTTGGCTTATGCCACGATCATTTTGGATATTATCTATCACATGGCATCTGTGCCATCAATGCAAATGGAATTTGCTCCAAGAAATGAAAACTGCAACATCAGACCTTGAGTCCATGACACAATCAACAAAGTCTGCAAGCCCAGACACTGAGCAGAAACTGTTTTCATGCTTAAGGCTAAACTTGAACACAAACCATAACATCTGGGGTCCAAGACTTCTTTATCAATTGATCCAGCCTTGTTGTTGTTATTATCATGAATGGGGTGCTAGCAGAGAAAAAATATTACATCAAATGTTTTGTCAAAGGTGAACTGACAAGGACACATTGACAAGAGACTTTATACATAAAGATACTTATTAATACATATATATGAGGAAAAGTTGGATTTGTTTTTAGCTCTGCTGATTCTGTGAAGATATAAAAATCAAGAGAAGAAAAACATGAGAAGTTTTTCTACACGGTTCCAGGCATTAATGTATACAGACAAAAAATGGCACTTTTTCCATCTGCTGCATGGTGTTACACTCTCTGGCCTGTTTTCACAACCAAAAATACAGATATTTTCTGATTATGTCCATTGTCTTTATCTGAACATGAACACACAGCACATCTGCAGGTATCTCTTTTTTTTTTCTTATACATGTCTTATCAAAACTTTTGGTGTTTTTTTTCTCTCCCAACTTCTGTTCTGCCTCAGTGATGTGATGTTACCCCATGCCACTTATTCCTGATGCACAACAGACCATCAACACAAAGCCAATTCATTAGAAATCCCAGTGTCAGGAAGCCCATGGAATGCAGAGATGTCAAGCTGCCATGGGACCACCCACCAGAGGAAACTTCTGATCCAACTTACTAAGAATTTCTCATCCAATGTACTAATGTTACTGTCTGCTAAGCACTATACTTATGACAATAATCACCCCATTGTGGAGCCAGACCGAATGACAGATCCCCTGGAAAGGGGACCATCATCATGGCCCTCCAATGACAGCCTCCATGAACCACCGTCACTAAGACCCCCCTGTTGTCAAGAAACACCTGAGGGTGCTGGATGGAACCAGTGGAACCAGTGGCCAAGACAGTCACCTCCCAACTCCCAATGCCACATGGTAGTCATTTCACCAAGCAATGAGGGGCTGTCCATGTACTGCAAGGCCCATTCACACCCAGTCATCAGTTACCTTGTTTCAAAGCTGAATGGCAAGGTGGGGCTATGAACCAGACACTGCCACACAATGCATACCTGCCAGGTCCAGCCCAGCCATTGGACAGAGCGAATAAAACAGTCCTCCTTTGCCTTACTCCAGGCCTTTTTCACTCTACTGGGTAGCTCACCCAGCTGCCAGCCTACTCAGACACAAGCTCTACTCCCCTTACTATACCTCAAGCATAGAAGACACAGAGTATGCTGAAATTGAGGTCACCATGAGATAACACATAAACAGCCACAGAATCTGGAATAATTTTCATGATGTTATCATGATTTCATGATAACAGGGGTGATAATCATGATGCTATGGAGTTTCATCTTAAAACCGAGACTCTGCGATGGGGCCGTTGTGACAGGACTGTACTCTATGCTTAGTGTCATAGTATATGCTGATGTCAACCAGGCTTGAAAGATACACTGCAGCACCAGTCAATAAGTTTGAGCAATATTCTTAATGATACATCCATAAAGTGGAGGTGTCTGAACTGTGTAGTTTCAGTTTTCCATCAAACCAACAGCACACTCAATTCTGGCTTGAAGCCAGCCAGGGCAGAAAAATCCACAATATCTTTCTGGATTGATGGGGTTTTAAATCCACAACCTCCCAGTCAACAGTCTGTTGCATAATCACTTTGAAAACTGGCTATTTTTCTTTCTTTCTTTTTTCTTGTATGCTTATTATAACAATCTTTTGTTTTTATGAAGACAGTGTCACAAAAAGCACTGAGATTTATTGAAAAACTGCTGTAAAGGCATGATGCCCAAACTAGTAACAGTCAGCAATTAACCTGGTTTTCATCTCTTTGCCATTTGCTGGTGCATCCATGCCGAGAAATCCCTTCATGATGCACTAGTGCAGTGCAATGGGGAATTTCACTGATTTTTCTCAGAAACAGAAAATAGTTAAGAGAAACAGCTTGGCTAATTTTCAAAAGCAGAAAGTCACTGCTGTTAATTCCCCTGTGCGAAACACGATGTTATCTAGTTGTGCATTTTCAGTTCATGATTTCAAAGCTGTAAAGAGAATGTGAGGCCTACAGAGTGGAACATGTTCTACACAAAAAGGTTGTCCGCCTGCCTTGCTTTGAGGTCTTCAACATCAAGTAAGACTTCTCCAAGCAGACAGCATATCTGGTTGCTTTCAGTGACTGATATTCCTGGACTGTGTCTAATGTAGATGCTAATTTGCCAACGCGGATGACTGGTCAGATTTGCACCTTGTAGGAAAAAAAGTGTACACCCTGCTGGATATCATTTTCAGCTTCAAACCAAGTACAGAATGCATGTTATCAACTAGAGTACTAATCATCTGGCATGCAGAAATGTAAAATTTACCCAAAAATATGTTTCTTTTGAGTGAGTTCAACACTTTTTTTTTAACAATTTTGTAAAAGTAATAAAAAATGTTGCATGACCATGGTCAATATTGCAAAAGTAATCAAAAAATGGTACATGACCATGGTAACTCCATCACTAATCGTTGTGTCTGCAAAGAGTTCGAGCCAGGACAGTGAAGAAGCAGATCTCTTACTTTGTATTCTGCATGCACTGGTTCCGGCCTGATCATGGAACTTTGTGCATGCAACCTACATTTCCATCCAGCTGCAAATGAATGGCTATGCTGGGGCTGGGGAAGGTAAAGCAACGAGATAGAAGAGTGCAACAGCCCATCCTGTGTCTGAATGGGTAAAGCAGCAACTGAGAAGAGTGTGATAACCCTTCTTGTTCCTGGCTCTAAAAATAAGCCACAAGAGAGGTGAGTGGGACAACCGTCCTGTTTCTGATTAGGGAAGGTAAAGCAATGAGGGAAAAGAGTGGGATACCCCATTTTATTCCTGAATGGAAAAGATAAAGAAGCAAGGGAGAAGAGCAGAATCATCCATCAGAAAGCTGACAAGAACTTAACGACTTCATTCCCATTTAATTTTCTAAGTTATGAAAATCAAAAAACATATGAAAACAGAATAAAAACACATATGCAATTGACAAAACAAGACATGCATAAATTTTCAGCCAACCAGTCTCTGTCAAGACAACAAACAAATGGAACCCATACATTAGGGTAGTTATCTGATCTGTTGGTTTTGTCCTTAATCTTGCTTCATCAATCAAATATTCATTGCAATTCTATTTTCATAAGTTTCTGATTTCTACTGGCTTGAACAAAAACAGTTACTTTGATTCAGATTGCATATTACTTTCTTTATGATTATGTCAAAAGTTGTGTGCATGCGCGCGCATGTGTGTGTTATATGCAGCTTGAATTCAATGAAATTACTGACAAAGAAGCACTACCTTCAGTGCCTTCACTACATGCTGCTGCACATTCATCACAACACCACAATTCACAGGAGTCCACGTATTCTCACGTCACGAAAACTTTTCACTGCTAGTATACTTTTACTTACATGTTTTCCATTCATCTTATGTTTGTGTCATCATTTTGCAAAAGGAAAACAACAACAGAACTATAATGCATAGCTACACTTTGAAAGTCAGGTTGTTAAGTAATTGATCAATACTTTTTCATTTGAAAGTAACCAACAAATACTTTTGTCTTCTATTATTTTTTTTTTACAAGTAACTATAATTTTCTTATTCATTCATTCATTTAGCACCAGTCACCATTACATGATGGGGATGGGGCTTTAGAATAAAGACAGGTAGGCTTTGAGTTTGAATCCCATCAGCTGAATACATTCGGTTGGGGCTTCAGGTCAAAGACGGAAAAGCTGTGACTTTGAATTCCATCAGCTGAACAGATTATCTGCAATTTTTAAAAACTCATTATTAATCATATTTTTGGATTCTGGAAAAACTGTGATCTCTTATTTCAGTATTATCAATAATCTGTGGTTTGTGGCCCTTTTTTTTTTTTCAGGGTAGGAGTGAAGTTTAAGCCACCCGCTTGTGTCTGTATCTCTTGGATTTGATTGAACACATATAATAATACTATATGCACATAACATAACCATGTTACCCAAGCTCAAAATCAGTTTGTTACCCAAGCTCAAAACGAGTTTCCTTCTGCGTTGTCACCATCATGGAGGAGGTTGTTTTTTTTCCCTTAAAATTACATTCAATAAAGATACTTACCTAACTCATAAGTACTAATGTTCTACTACTATTTACCTATTTTTGCCTTCAAAAAATAGAAATTATTATGTTGCTACCAGCAAAATCAAGAAAGACAAACATTGGACCAACCCCATTAACTCTTTCACCGCCAAGTTTCCCCAGAAACGGCACTCCTCAGTGCCAAGTATATTTTGGCAGCCAATTTTGCAGCGCGGTATGCATTTTTAAAAGCTTATATCTCAAAGACTATTACAGATTTTCACTTACTTTTTATGCTTGTAAAGGGATGTAAAGGGCAGATGTAAAGGGCAGATAAAGGCAGATGTTGTATTTATATATGAATGCTTGCTTATGTTTATGTGCTTGATTGATTATTCCACAGATAATCTTATTACAAACAAAAACATTTTTTTTCATACGGTTTATTAGTTGTACTACTGACCTTATTTCATGAATTGTGTGCCAAATATCATTATAATAAATGAGGAAAAGCAATGGAAAATCTACACACAAAGTCAGCTGTCTGCTTATTCTACTCGGAGTGGTACACAATGCGTGTCGATTTGCAGCCTTTTTGGAGGAAACGCTTTGGAGAAAATGTGACGTAAATTCCGACAGTTAACAAAGCCAAACTTCGGCCTTACTGCAGAAAAACTAGGTCGCTGGGTAAAGTTTAAAAAATAGCACAATCGCCTGCATTCACCAGTGGAGCTGACAGAAGCTTTGTACCCGCATGAAAGGTTATCATTTAGCTTGACCCCTCCAAAATGCAACCAAGGTGGTCACATGGGAAGTTGCTCGATTACGACCATGGCAGGAAAAGAGTTAACACAGGTGGCAGTCAACGTAAAAACATACCATAACTCACAAATGCTAATGTCATATGGCTATTAGCTATATCTGCCTTGTACAAATAGAAACTGTACTGCTACCAGCAAAATCAAGAATGATAACTGTGAACAACATATTTTTATGTCAGCGCAGCCAGGTATTCAAATGTCTTCTCCTCATGATTTTCAACAGCTTCTGAAGGACTAGATGTTCAGTTTGATTTTCGGGTCAAACTGAGGAGAAAAGTCAAGGCTTCAACAGGGAAAATAACCATGAAAACTCGAGTTTAGTTACTGGCAGGCAAACATTTGAACCACTGTCACCTTGCTCCTGATCAGTTTCAATTTCTCAACTTTCAGTTTCTCAAGATGGCATCTCCATGCCTGGAATTAACCTTTACGCGATCCATCGGCCACCAGGAGCAGGTGCCAAAAAATTTCCTTCCTGATGCACCATATCCCTGGTGCCGGTAAGGCATCTATATTCTCAGACACACCGGCCACATAGTGCCAGTTAAATTTTGAAAAAATCTGCAGTGTTCAGACTATAATGAATATCGGCACCCATCAGTAGTATTTAGCAGAGGGTTTCAGCTAAGGACAGTTTATTTTGTTGGAGTAGCTTTACACTTGATGTTCTGACTGATCATGGAACAAAGTGACCTGTTGACAGGAAATTCTAATGCCACATGTTACCCATCAGTAGTATTTAGCAGAAGGTTTCAGCTAAGGGACAGAGTTTACTTTGTTGGAGTAGCTTTACACTTGATTTCTGACTGATCATGGAACAAAGTGACCTGTTGACAGGAAATTCCAATGCCACATGTTAGGTCTGGCACTTTTTTCCTTGATAAAATGTCAGCTACATGCTAGGCAAAGGAATGTGCCACTTCACGAGAGAGAGAGAGAGAGAGAGAGAGAGAGAGAGGAGAGAGAGAGAGAGAGAGAGAGAGAGAGAGAGAGAGAGAGAGAGACAGACAGACAGACAAGACAGAGATACAGACAGACAGACAGTGAGAGAGAGAAAGAGAGAGTGAGAGAAAGAGAGGTTTCAAAGGTTCCTCTAGACTTCAGTAGTTATTACTGAGACATAAACATGCATCTAATTTATGTTATAACATCTACCTTGTTCTTGATATAACAGTGCATGTAAGTTTGGTAATTCATATTTGAAAATGGTATGCCCGCAAAGATCACATTGTGAACTTTCAGGTAATATCAAACATTTCTCCACTAACCATTCTCTAGTAGTTGTAAGATAAAATGAAAAAGTAGTAAAAATAGTGCGGTGGCATCAGCAGGGAAGAAACAAACGCTGACAGCTTGGCAGCTGAGAGCTTCCCGCATTGTGCACTGGCCGTTGTGAAAGAATTAATTCCATAGACACTGATGCCAGGCATGCCATGTGATAGATAAGATCCAAAACGATTATGGCATAAGCCTATAGCTGCACATAAGCCATAGATGCTGGCCAGGTCTTGGGTGAAAACATATAACCCACCTGAGGGTCGAACTCACTATCCCCATGTTATCTGCATAACGTCTCACCAACTGGGCTAAGGAAGAATCATGATTACTGTAGTATGCATACTTAAATGGGAATTTAAAACCCCAATCTTCCAGTCATTAGTCTATGTGCTAAGCATTAGTGAAAAATATTCACCAAAACAATTAAAAATGTTTCAGGCAAAGCATAATCTCCAGAGCCAAAAATGTCCTTATGTGAATACATGAAATCAAATTCCTTTATGTGGACACATCAAATCACGATCAAATAATCTATCACTAAACAAACTAAACCATTTGAAATGGAAATGAAACAAGAAAGTGCTCATCAGAGCTGACAACTAATGTAAGGAACAGAAACAAACAAACTAAAAACTCAAAGGTGGTGAGTTCAAGTCCCATCAATTTCAAGAAAAACAACCGTGGGATTTTTCAACCCCAACCAGCTCCTCCTCAGAGCTAAATGGGTTCTGGGATAGCTGGGAAAACTGAGCCAGTCAGTTGAGCCTAATCCATGTCACTGCAGATGTTGCTCAAATTTCTTGACCAACCCCACAGATGTCTGTACCTGTTGTGCCTGGCTGATGTCAACATACATTATGAAACAAAGTGTAGCATGAACTACAGCCCCATCATGCAGTCTCATTCACAGCTTCATGCTATCCCTATCATGATACAACATGGTATTGTGAAAAATTGTCAGACTGTGGTCTATGAAGTGGTGTACAAAATGGGACAGAAAAAAAATGAAAAAGGAAAGCAAGTTATCCCCACAGAAAAGGAACCAGCTTTGCATCTTTACCTGTCTTGAGACAGGAGCTTAGAGAAAAAAAGAGGGAATGTACAGATTTCAACATCCATGACAAAGTATGATTATCAATCATACACCCATGACAAAGTACAATCATCCATCTTTAAGGTATTCACATAGAATGATCATTATGGATGCATAGGCAGAAAGCAAGTGATACCTGTTTCACTTTACAAAGAACTTATCAGGACTGATGCTTCTGGTTATTAATCAAAAAAGAAAAATCCCACTTCAATGAGAAGAGATACCAATCAAAATGTGGACAGTAATGGCAGGATTAAAGGAAAAAAAAGTAAATCAAAAGAGCATTACCTTGATATCTTCACCAAAGTTGTTGATCTGGCGTTCAACGCCAGCTCTGCTAAGGTGGTAGTTGACCCATCTCAACAGTATCTGTTCTGGGGAGAGACGGATCAAATCCTCAATGGTCTCCCCATCCAGCAGCAAGTTGACTAGGCCTGGGTGATGGGCCAGGTTGATGTCACTCAACAGTCCTATCTGAACACAGACATAAAACTTTGTTAATGTTAGTACAAGCTGTTATCACTGCATGATGTGGTGTGGTGTGATGTGGTGATATACCATTGTCTGTGCTAATGCAGCATACCACCATTGGGATTTGATGCACTATACTGTACCGTGATGTAATTTGTATAGTGCTTGTATTGTGTTGCACTACACTGCATGCATACTCTTCTGCTTTGCTGATGCAGTGGTGGTCTCAAGCCTAACTCTTCAATAACATTATCTGTCAACGGCACGCATGACATACAAGTCAACCACTGTTTGATTAACAGCAAAGTAACATCACAGCAGACATAAAAGCATACCAAAGTCTGGGGCAAAAACTGTAGGAGTTGTGGCTGACTGACACATCACATGAGCATATTCCTTGTCTTCAGAAGATGGTGGAGAAAACTGGAAAAAAATCGTTGACACTATAAATTTCTTTACAAACTACTATGATTAAAGTATATTTGGATTATTCTGAACATGTATGCAGCGTTTGGAAGTTGACAACATAAGCTTCAAAATGTTGTATGAACTGCTGGGAAATTGCCAATGTCATAAGATTTCCATGAAGCATTGCCAAAGGGTCACCCATCATCTGTCAGTATCATCACTGAGTTCAAATATCAACGGTAGCTGCCGCAGCATACATCCCAACTCTCCTTCACTTACTCCAGTCTTGACTTCTGTGCTTCTTAATAGACTTTCAAACCACTGATGTTGGTGATGTTGTTCATAAAGAAGGTGGGTGGTCTGCCTGGATTTCTTTTGGCCTTAACTCCTTGCAAAACTGTTGTCTTTAAGTTTGTATTGGTGGTGCGGGTTGCAGAACCGACATATTTCATTTTTCTTTTGTTGATTTCTGCCACCAGGTGATGCTGGACTATAAGCTTGTTCAAAATGTTTTCATATATTTTTTTATCCTTCCATCTGACTATAAAAAGCCACTTGTTGAACCACATCTCTACGGCTCTGATCTTATTTTCACCTGCTTTTCTGCGTGTTAAGCTTCACAGACATATAGCATTACTGGCCAGATCAGACATTACAAAATTTTTGTTTTAAGGCTGCTGGTATACTTCTGTCTTTCCAAATGTTACTGAGTTGGATAATTTTCTTTTGTGCTTTTTCTACTCTAAGTCAATATCTTTAGTACAGCTGCCATTGTAAGCATCAACTGAGCTTAAACATTCAAAAGCACCCAAGTTTTTAAAAGCAGTCTTGTTGACTTGAATATCTCGATACACTTGATTTTCTTCTCCTTCTAGATGCATTACTTTTGTGTGTGTGTGTGTCTTCTTGGCATTTAGATCTAGATCTGCTTTCTTGTGCATCTGCTATGTACGGAATTCTTTTCATACTAGTGGTATTGCCTGACATCAGTGCAGTATCATCAGCATATTGTAGATTTGTGATGTTCTGACTGCCAATTTTTATTCCCATTTCTTCAGTACCTGCTTCTCTCACAGCCTGCTCCATGTAGATGTTGAAGAAATGAGGTGAGAGGATGCGACACCCAGACAGACTTCTTTCTTGGGCATGTTTTTTTTTGTGTGTGTACAGTATCCAAATTGAGGTTCAGATATTTCTTTGGTTACTTTGTGTACACAAAACCTCTTCCAGCTTAGTGTGTGTTGGGTTTTTTTTGTTTTTTTTTGTTTGTTTTTTTTTTGGCTTCAGTTAATAAAAGTAAATGTACTTTACTTCAGAACTGAAAATACAGACTTTTGCCTAAACCCAGTTCACAAACTAGTCCAAAGGGTTTTTGATCAATTTCATCACCTAACTCTGAATGACTGATTTTTTGTGATTTTATTACTAACCCATATAAATGCTCAGGATGTGTGGAAGAGCAGGGGAGACAACTGTCAGTACTGAGTGAGTTAATGTTGCATTGCAAAGTGTATGAATAGTACATTAGTGTTTCTGTGTATATTACACTGTGTGTCTTATAAAATGTGTAATGCAAGGTGAGTCGTTCGTTCGTTATTTCTTTTAACGTCTATTCACATATGTGCTTTTAGACGGGAAAAAAAAAAAAAAAAAAAAAGGTGCGTAAGGAATGAATGAATCTATGTAATCATGAAGGCATTGTATCAATTAAGGTAACAATTAATGTAACATCAAACAAATTAACGAACAAAAGAAAAACAATCAGAACATTATATCAGTCAGGCTTCATCGGATTTCTCAGGGCTGTGTGGGAGTTACAGGTATAAAACAGTTGGGCTGAATCAAAGGAAACGACCTACAGGACTGTGCAGTAAACGTCTAGCAATGTGTAAATACAGAGTGAAATCAGTATGTTTCTGTTTTAAGTTTGTAAATGACGCAGGGAAATAAGGTCGCATTCGCTGACAACACAAAAGGTGATCAACTGTTATAAAATCACCACAGATACATTTGATGGTTTTACTAAATTTAATTCGAAGTGAATTGAGAGTTAATCTGTAAGCTAAAGTTATCTCTTGTCTTGTAAAACCCTGGTAATTTACCGAGAAGGGGCGAAGGTCACATGCGCTTTTACTTTGTTTTCTAACATAGCTAGCATTCATTTCATGTTCAGAGAGTGGTAAATCAAGTTTAGTACTGCCAGCCCTATTCATTGCTGCATTTTTTGCTATTCTGTCGACCCGATCATTAAAAAGGATACCACAGTGTGATGGGATCCAACAAAAAGTAACCTGTGTATTATTTGTTATTAAACAATGAATTAGAAATTTTATCTCAAATATTAACGAACTATTTACTCTATGTTCGCAACATTTTAAGAATTGTAATGCAGATTTCGAATCTACACATAATAGGATACTAAACAAAGTTATGGGTAGATCTACTATATATTTCAGTGCCATTAGGATGGCAACTAATTCAGAAGTGAAGATTGAATGTCCCTGTCCTAAAGAGTAAGCCTTTTCTACTTTAAATTTAAGAATTAGAAAGCCAGCGCCTGCTTTACCATCATCTAGAACAGAGCCATCTGTAAAGATTTTTAAGTAATGTGAATATTTTTTGTGTAGATGTGACAGAACATCATTTGCTAACAAGTGTGGATTAATATCTTTTGTCAGGTCAGTATCAGTGTAGTTGATATCAAAAATAGCATTGGACAGTTCCCAGGGGGGTAGAGGACAACATATCATTTTATGTGAAACTTTGTTAGGTAATGCGTGAGAAAGTTTGAAGAGCTCAATTGTGTAAGTGGATATTGTTTCTTGTGACTTTATTGTTCTTGCTCTCTTGGGGAAATGGATGTCAGACCGAATTTTAAGTTCCGTACTGGCATAATTAGCTACTGCATTTGCTCTAACTATATATTTAGCAGTTGATAACTTCCTCCAATCTTCCAAGGGAAGGATGCCGGCTGTTTTATATACTTCTTGTGTTTTTGTATACACCGGTATCCCAAGAGCACATTTAATAGCTTTACTATCTAAGCTTTGAAGTTTTTTCAAATAGCATTTTGGAGCTGAAAAATAGACCTCTTGACCATAAGCCAACTTAGATCTGACTAAAGCTGTGACAAGATGTAACAACGTTTTAGTGTCCTGTCCCCAGGACTGTTTACTAATAATTCTTATTAAATTATAGCTTTTCATAGCTTTACATAACAAGGCATCAATATGTTCTTTCCACTGTAAACTAGAAGTCAATTGTACTCCCAGAAATTTCACGTGAGTAGTATATTTCAGTTCCTCATCACAATTTTAAACAATGGTACTTCTTTCGGACTGAGACCATTATTAAAAAGCATCATGTGTGTTTTTTCATTGGATATTTCCAGACCGTTAACTGTCAAGTAAGTGGAAATATTATTATTTCATGTTGATAGACCTTTTTAATGTATTTTATTTCTCTCAAGGAAGTCTTCCTTTTTAACGAAACATTCATCCAGATCGCTATATCATCAGCGTACTGAGCAACGTTTACATTGTTTGAGACTTGAGTTGGTAGGTCATAGATCAAAATATTAAATAATAGAGGAGATATTACGAACCCTGAGGAATTCCCATGTTTACAGATCGTTTTTCAGAGTATGTATTACCTATTTTAGCGACTATACTTCGGTCATTTATAAATGTTTTGATAAAATTATAAAGATTACCGTTGAGACCAATATGTTTAAATTTCAACAAAAGTCTCGCATGCCAGACTTGATCGTATGCTTTTTTAAGATCAAAGTAGGTAGCTAAGACATTTTTCCTTTTAGCAAACTGATTTTTTATTTGAGTTGTTAACTTAACTAAATGGTCTGATGTTGATCTACCTTTTCGAAACCCAGATTGATTGATAGGTATTATATTATTTTTCTCACAAAAGTAACTCAGTCTATTCACTATAATTTTTTCCATTAGTTTTGAAACATGGGATGTAAGCGAGATAGGTCTGTAACTACCTGGATCTGAAAGGGGTTTATTAGGTTTTGGTATTGGTAACACAATTGAAGTCTTCCAAATGTCAGGTAAGCGACCACTCTCCCAGCATTTTAGTATGATATTGTGTAAGTATTCAATCCATTTCTCTGGTAAATGATTTAAAAGGGTATATGAAACGCCATCCAGTCCTACAGCCAATTTTTTGTTGTTCAACGAGAGAAGGGCATCTTTAAGTTCTTTTAATGTAATTTTTGAATTTATGTACATGTGACTATCAGGGGCAGGATCTGAGTATGCGACGGACTCTTCAATTTTCCGTCTTTCCTCCCTTAATGGAGTAGACAAGCTACTGGAATTACTTGTTCTTGAAAAGAACTGTACAAATTCTTCAGTTTTCTCAGATGACGAAGGAAAGTCTTTACCTTTAATCTTAATAGGAAACTGTGGTAAATTAAAACCATTTTTCATTTCTTTGACCTTATTCCAAATTTTAGGAAGATCTTTAGGCCCGGAAATTTGTTCAGAGCAAAAATCTGACCAATAGCGCTTTTTGGCTTGGGCTATAACTTTGTTTGAGTGAATCTTAGCCATTTTCAATTGTAATGGTCTTCTGGAGATTTAGTTTTTAAATAGAGTTTATACATTTTCTTTTTTTCATTCTTTGCTTCTTCACATAATTGATTCCACTAACTATTTCGTGAGTCGTAATGACTTAGGAGAACAGTACTATTTAAAAATCATCATCATCATCATCATCATCATCATCATCATAGATGATGAAAATGATGATGATGATTATCATCATCTCTTCTTTTGAATCATATTTTCAAAAAGGCAAGAGAATACGCTTATAGCATGAAAGCAAAAATGTGTGTGTGTGGTGTGTGTGTGTGTTGTGTTGTGTTGTGTTGTGTTGTGTTGTGTTGTGTTGTGTTGTGTTGTGTTGTGTTGTGTTGTGTGGTGTGGTGTGGTGTGGTGTGTGTGTGTGTGTGTGTGTTGTGTTGTGTTGTGTTGTGTTGTGTTGTGTTGTGTGTGTATGTGTGTGTGTGTGTGTGCATCTGAGCACATTCATGTGCGTGCACATTGGAGACACAGAGACAACAGAAAGGAGGAAAACAGGATGGAGTAGGAGGCCTGGGCACAGGGTGGAGAGTAAAAGGTGATGCAGAAACAGCAAGAGGAAAGGTCACCCAAGTGAAAGAGGGCAGAATGCCAGCTTTAACTGACATTTACAACCTGCAAGTTCCAGTGACATAGGACATCACTGTCAATTCTTACAAGTTACAAAATTATGAATCTTGCTGAGAGGAAGTTGGGTTGGGTAAATTAGGGCTATGAACCCCGGCCAGGAATATATAAGGTTATGGCACCCACTCCTTGAATACATACACCAAACAAAACAAACAAAAAATCCAGATCAAGGATTACAGCTTCAAAAGATACACAAAAGCAAATCCATTTTGGACAGACTGACTCTGGAATCTGCTCATCTCCATCATCACTATCATCAGCCTCTTACGATCACAATTTGCCACAGAAGATGCAGCACAATCATCATCATCACCATCCTTCTCATCATTATCACCATCAAACATGCCACAGAAGATGCAGCACAATCATCATCATCACCATCCTTCTCATCATTATCACCATCAAACATGCCACAGAAGATGCAGCACAATCATCATCATCACCATCCTTCTCATCATTATCACCATCAAACATGCCACAGAAGATGCAGCACATTCATCATCATCACCATCCTCCTCATCATTATCACCATCAAACATCCACCCCCCAGTCACTCACAACCTCAACGTACACGGATGATTTGCCACAGAAGCCCCAGCACCAAATGAGGACGGCCAGCAGCCAAATCCTCAGGGCCGATGTTGACTGTAGTACAGCCGATAGATCCCGCAGAGTTCACAGCTAGGGTCAAGTTCTCATGCCTCCTGTACAAACTCAGGTTTTGCTTGTTGATGGTGCGTTCATCTATTGTGTCTGGCACTGAATGGTTTATCAGTTTGCTGTGGGAAACAGATTCATTTCACATTACAGTTACACTTAAAGTAAGCATGTTTTAATACCAATAAAGTTAAATGAAAAAAAATGAGAATGAGGCAACGAACAGTTCATTTGTTTAATACAGGAAACACATCATTTCAGATTACAATCAGATTTCAAAATAAGTGTAAAACTTAAGTTACAACAAAATCAACTGTGTACTCTTGTAAAACGTATGTTTCAGAATAAAGTTCAATTTACTTCAATATAATATCACTTTATTAGTCTATGAGGAAATTCCTTTCTGCAATCCTAAGCTTGTAACAAACACATACATAAAACTTAACAGACATACATCCACAAGGGATTAAAGTTAATTTAAACACGCTCAAATAAAACTTAATCCATAATACCAAAGAAATAAGACGGAAGCAGGGAGAATTTTTATGATATTAATCAAAGAACATAACTCTTGAGAGTCACGTAGGAATTATCTCCCATATTGCAGAACTTCTCAAATCCAACACAGTTTGCGCTACCCATTCAGCTAGCATAGAAGCAGATCCAAAGCACAAAAACCGTAAACTCGGGAGGAGTGTTTTGAGTTTAGGGTTTTTGTGCTTTGTATCTGCTTCTATGCTAGCTGAATGGGTAGCGCAAACTGTGTTGGATTTGAGAAGTTCTGCAATATGGGAGATAATTCCTATGTGAATCTCAAGAGTTATGTTCTTTGATTAATCCATAATGTCAATGGACCCACACAAACCATAAAACATTACTGTTTCAAGCACACACTCCTAAAGTCAAGGAAAAACACTCATCCACAGTCAGATAAAACACAATCTGCTCACATCATAAAGACCGACTCTTGACCTTGCCATTAAAAACAATACATGAATGATGAAACAGTTCTGTCAGCTCACACACAAACCCTTTACATCCTTACTATGCCTTCATCAAGTGTATGAAGCATTGTGAAAGGGTCACAAGACAGCTTTTGCAGGATTATCACAAGACAGCTTGTGATGGAGGACTGCAAGATAGCCTTATGAGAGGGGCTATAAGACAACCTTGTGAGGGCGATTAAGAGACTTTTGAGGGGAACCTACAAGCAGCCTTGTGAGTGGAGACTACAAGACAGACTTGTGAGGGGAGACTACAAGACAGACTTGTGAGGGGAGACTACAAGACAGACTTGTGAGGGGAGACTACAAGACAGACTTGTGAGGGGAGACTACAAGACAGACTTGTGAGGGGAGACTACAAGACAGACTTGTGAGTGGAGACTACAAGACAGACTTGTGAGGGGAACCTACAAGCAGCCTTGTGAGTGGAGACTACAAGACAGACTTGTGAGGGGAGACTACAAGACAGACTTGTGAGGGGAGACTACAAGACAGACTTGTGAGGGGAGACTACAAGACAGACTTGTGAGGGGAGACTACAAGACAGACTTGTGAGGGGAGACTACAAGACAGACTTGTGAGGGGAGACTACAGGACAGCCTTGTAAGGGGAGACTACAGGACAGCCTTGTAATGGGAGACTACAAGACAGCCTTGTGAGGGGAGACTACAGGACAGCCTTGTGATGGGAGATTACAAGACAGCCTCATGAGGGGGACTACAAGCCAATTACTGAGGGGGACTACAAGACAGCTTGTGAGGGGGACTACAAGACAGCCTTGTGAGGGAGACTACAGGACAGCCTTAGGAGGGGGACTACAAGACAGTCTTGTGAGGGGGACTACAAGACAGCCTTATGAGGGGGACAAGCCAGCTTTTAAGGGGGACTACAAGCCACCAGTTTGTGATGGGGACTACAAGACAGCCTTGTGAGGGGAGACTACAGGACAGCCTTGTGAGGGGGACTACAAGCCAGCTTGTGAGAGGGATTACAAGACAGCCTTATGAGGGGGAATACAAGCCAGCTTGTGAGGGGGAATACGAGCCAGCTTGTGAGGGGGACAAGACAGTCTTATAAGGGGGACTACAAGACAGCCTTATAAGGGGGACTACAAGACAGCCTTGTGAGGAGAGGCTACAAAATAGCCTTGTGAGGGGAAGCAAGACAGCCTTGTAAGGGGGACTACAAGCCAGCTTGTGAGGGGGACAAGACAGCTTGTGAGGGGGACAAGACAGCTTGTAAGGGGGACTACAAGCCAGCCTTATGAGGGGGACTACAAGACAGCCTTGTGAGGGGGGCAAGACAGCTTGTCAGGGAGACTACAAGCCAGCTTTTGAGGGACTACAAGCCAGCCAGCTTGTGAGGAGGACTACAAGCCAGCTTGTGAGGAGGACTACAAGCCAGCTTGTGAGGGGGACTACAAGCCAGCTTGTGAGGTAGACAAGACAGCCTTATGAAGGGGACTACAAGCCAGCTTGTGAGGGGGACTACAAGCCAGCTTGTGAGGGGGACTACAAGCCAGCTTGTGAGGTAGACAACACAGCCTTATGAGGGGGACTACAAGCCAGCTTGTGAGTAGAACTACCAGACAGCCTTATGAGGGGGACTACAAGCCAGCCAGCTTGTGAGTAGAACTACCAGACAGCCTTATGAGGGGGACGACAAGCCAGCTTGTGAGGGGGACTACAAGCCAGCTTGTGAGGTAGACAAGACAGCCTTATGAGGGGGACTACAAGCCGCTTATGAAGGAGGCGACAAGCCAGCTTGTGAGGGGGACTCCAAACAGCTTGTGGGGGGACAAGACAGCCTTATGAGGGGGACTACAAACCAGCTTGTGACGGGGACTACAAGCCAGCTTGTGACGGGGACTACAAGCCAGCTTGTGAGGGGGACTAAAAGACAGCCTTATGAGGGGGACCACAAGCCAGCTTATGAGGGGACTACAAGCCAGCTTATGAGGGGGACTACAAGCCAGCTTATGAGGGGGACCACAAGCCAGCTTATGAGGGGGACTACAAGCCAGCTTATGAGGGGGACTACAAGCCAGCTTATGAGGGGGACTACAAGACAGCATTGTGATGGGGACTACAAGCCAGCTTGTGAGGGGACTCAAGCCAGCTTGTGAGGGGGACTACAAGACAGCCTTGTGAGAAAGGTACAAGACAGCCCTATGAGACAGACAGTCCTGTAAGAAAATCACATGACAACCTTATGATAAAGTTACAAGAAAGCTTGATAAGAAAATAACAAGACAGCCTCATAAGAACTTGACAGCTTTATGAAGCCATTGGCAGAAGGTAGAAGACGGGAAATTATGTATACCACTAAAAAAATGAATTTCTCTTTCAGAAATTGGCTATACTGAAATTTACCTACTAAGATCCATGCAGGATTTGCACATTTACTATTTTGTGACTTCATTAGTTCATAGTATATTTGGCTTTATTGTTGCTGTTGGTACAGGTTTATATTTTTCTAATTAAGTCAGATTCTCAGATGTCCTTTTACAACAGAATTCAGATGCATCTTACAATATGAAATACCGCTAGTCTTTAGCTGCTCTTTGTAACATAGATATTAAGAATTCAATCAGACTGAAAAATCTACTTCCATACAAACTTTTTAACTTCTTAAGACTCACCAGAGCAGAATGCCATCAGCCACATTGGGAAACAACTTTGCCCCATCAGCATCCAGGGGCAGAAGACTTTTGCAGTCTGGGTCTTCCGACAAGTGTCTGGGAACACGAAACTATACATCATGCCTCTCCTTACTTTTTTTGTAATGAAAAAGGCGCAAACGTGTACATATGAATGCCATATGGCTGATGTGTGTGTGTGTGTGTGTGTGTGTGTGTGTGTGTGTGTGTGTGTGTGTGTGTGTGTGTGTGTGTGTGTGTGTGTGTGTGTGTGTGTTATGTATGTGTGTGTACGTGTGTATGTGTGTGTATGTGTATGTGTATGTGTGTGTATGTGTACGTGTATGTGTGTGTGTGTGTACGTGTGTGTGTGTGTGTATGTGTGTGTGTGTGTGTGTGTGTGTGTGTGTGTGTGTGTGTGTGTGTGTGTGTGTGTGTGTGTGTGTGTGTGTGTGTGTGTGTGTGTGTGTGTGTGTGTGTGTCGCATGTGTGTGTGTGTGTGCGCGCGCGCGTGTGCATGCATGTGCGCACATATGCCCACACATATTTTTATTTGTATAAAATTTAAATACAAGCAAAAAAAAAAGAAATCACAAACAAAAACAAATAAAAATAAAACACATATAAGCAAACAAACCAAAATCCTAATTTAAAACTTGTTCTTTTCATTTGGCAAAAAGAAGAAAAAAGAAGTGTCGATCAGACATAGTCCATAAAGAATTTCCCTTCATTTATACAAGTAAATTTTGTCTGCTCTATCCATGTGTTACACATGCACATGTTAATTCTGTTTGTTCTTTCTATGCTGATGTGAATTTGTACGTACTGACTCTGTCTGCTCCATCCATGCTGATGTGAATTTATACATGTTGATTCTGTTTGCTGAATCCATAATGATGTGTATTTATATGTATTGATTCTGTCTTCTCTATCCATATTGATATGTATTTTATGTGTTGATTCTGTCTGTTCTATTCCTATTGGTGTATATTATTCTGTCTAATCTATCCATAGTGATGTGTATTTATATGAGCTGATTCTGTCTGCTCTATTCATGCTGGTATCTATGCATACTGACTGTACCTCTTCTATCTATATTGATGACTATGTGATTAATTCAAACTTGATTTGTACATGCATGATGCCTTAATACTATTGCCAGTGTTGTACCCTTTATACATATTTCACTATTATTAATACTATTTCTATTAGTTTTTTCTCATGTGTATACACTTTTATGTATTCATGACCATGTAGTATCCTATTTTCTATAGATTTCATACAGATACATAAGCAATGGCAGATATACATGTATGTCGGCCTGTGTACCATTACCATATACCAATACCTACACCATTGGAAATTTGTTTTCAGTTTTTAAAAAGTTCCTTTGCATTTCAGCATGGTCACATTTCAATAGGCACATTCATCTTTGTTTAGGTGTGTGCATGCATGTTATTTTGGTGTCCTGCAGTTAGTATGTTGCTGCACATTTTGCATAACCCTGACCTTAACAGGGACTACTCCTATTACTACTACTTTCATCATTACTTATCATGCCCTATACCTGTTGATCCATTCAGCGAAGGCCTTCTGTTCACCTGCTTTCACAGTATGGGTTGTCCCTTCCGATGAGGCATAGGACGATCCACCCATCGTTGCCACCCCCTTCCTAGTCGTCACTGCCTTCTTGAAAGTGTGTCCAATGTCTCGCTTAGACTTTTCACTGATGTACAAATTTTGAAACTCTTCCATATCCAGTTTGTCATCATTCCCTTTGGTGTCATATTTGGCGACAAGTTCTCGTACCTGCAATATTGAATTATTCTTATGACATCCTGTAAGAAATTTCAAGCTGATGTAATACATTTATAAACCATACTCGATACTGTTACAGCTTGAGAAGATTGAACGACACTTTATGCTCCATCTGAGGGGAAGAGGACAAAGCGAATGCGTGAGTGAAATCAGAAAAGTGTAAGAGAGATAGGCAAATACATGACAGGCAAATGTCTCGCTTGATCAATCAATGTCAATGATCAGTCTATGCATGCCTTATGTCTCCTAGAGTTACAAAAAGCTGTTGTGTGTGCAGTTCTAAGCCATCTGCAGTTCTGTGTGTGCCAGTTCAAGGGTCACCACAGTAAGACCGACAAAACCAGTATGCCACAGAGCAAAGTACCTCTCTCTCCCTCTAGCTCCATCTATGCCTCTCATCACACTACAGATTTAAAGAATTTGCTTCTTAGCAGCACACACATTTGACAAGTCACTTCAAAGAATCATTAACAAAAACTTTTTTTTTTTTTCCAAGCCTCGTCTTCTGCATAACTTTAGTGGCCTCAATCACACATCACCCATTCTGACTCCTCCCCATACCACCAAACCCAAATTGATTCATTTGGCAATCAAAAATCTATGCAAAAAAAGTTTATGAGAGCAAGCAATGTCAAGCCACAGTAGTTACTGATGTGTCGTTTCAGAAATATGTCAATAGTGTTCTGATCCAATGTACTTTGGACACCGGCAAATAAAATCAACAACTCCACTGCTAATGACAGTAATTTCTCTTGTCATGAAGCCAGACTGAGTGAGCAATCCCTGACACAATGTCCCTCCAACAGCAGCATCTACAAACCACTGACATTCAAGATCCAAACTTGAGTTTACCTCAGGCACAAAAACAACAGAGGAAACCACAACTGAAGAAACCACAAGACCAAAATGTGAAGGGTACACAGAATCTGGGAAAAGTTTCAAGACACTATGATGATTTCATACAAATGAGAATAATGCTGCTGCTGCTGCTGCTGCTATGAAGTTCTATCAAGGACTGAGACTACCCAACAGGATTGTACTGTATGCTTAATTTCATAAGATACCATGGTATCAAACAGGCTGAGAGATAGAGACAAATGTGGTTCTGGTCAGGAAATCTGAGCACACCCTCAATGACACATCAGTGAAGAGGATATGTGGTCACATCCTTTCCAAATAAGCCCATAGCATATTCAACTCTGGCTATAAACTGGATGAGGCCAAAAAATGAAATGAAAATCATGAACTGATAGAGGTTCAAATCTCCTATCTCCCATCATTAGTGTGTTGTGCTAACCATTTCACCACACTGACTTGTAAACAGCAGAATTGTTTGTTCTGGCAGATGAATCCTTCATAAGTATAGTTAACATACAACATATATTTTTCAAACTGTACAGCAAGTACAATTTTTGAAAGTCAGGTAATCTATATATGTATGACAATTTTTTATGGTCATATAATCTATATATGTATGACAATTTTTTATGGTCCTATAATCTATATATGTATGACAATTTTTTATGGTCATATAATCTATACATGTATGACAATTTTTTATGGTCATACAATCTATATATGTATGACAATTTTGTATGATAATGGATCACTGTTATTGTCATTTTTGCTGAAAGCCCAGCTGACTGTGTAGAGCCATATCAGGGCTATAACCATTTCAAAATATACACAATACTTCAATAGAAGAAAAAAAAAGGAAAAGAAAATTAAGTACACATATAAATGCATTCACACACATAATCTCAGAAGATACCTCTGGCATTGACCACTCCATCCAATTTATCACATAGGAGATTTAAAAATCATACCTGAATATAAATTCAAATGTAAGGATACCAAACATATATAAAAACGGGCCTAAACTACCTAAAACTGTTTCTGCATATCTCATTTCCCTAGAGCCAAAAAATGCACTTAATACTTGTACCCAATTATCAATCCCAAGAGGAAGAATTAAGATGTTATTGAACACATACGGGTGAATGGACCAGCAAGGCAGAAAATAATAGGAAGAAATCAAAGAAAGCAAGGAGCAAGAAAGAAACAAAGAGAATGACAGAAAAGAGTAAATTTCTAGCACAGAATTTCCAGAAGGTGGGGATACTATTTACACTAAAAGAGCCCCCGGCATCCCCGCGGGGATATGAAAATGGATCAATAGTTATAAATGATCAACAATTCATCAATCTCTTGACCCGTTAAATTTGTTCACGACGATGAATCCTTCAGAAGCAGAGTCAATATACAACGGACATATTTTTCAAACTGTATAGCATGTACACCTGAAATTCATATCCCCTATATTTGTAGACAAACGTTTTATGGACAAGGATCAATAGCTGTAAATGAACAACAATTTCATCTCTGAACTGTCAAATTACCAAACATGGCTCTTACAAGTATCTTTTGTTCAACTATGTGGGTACAAGAACTGATAATGAAATTCATACTGCACACTGATAATCTATATATCTATGCTAATTTTCATGGAAATAAATTAATGCAACAAAAATGAACAATACCTAAGATTAACTATCAACAAATGAAAATGTAATAATCTCATGAACTGTTTAGTTATCAACCATGGCTCTTACTAGTATCTTTCTTCAATTGTTTGTCTGTGCATTGGATTCACTGTATAAACAGAAAACAGATATGCTCACTGACCTAATACCATTTTTTTTAATTTGATCAATGTGACAGATCAAACATGTCGTAGACCAGCTTGAACTAATTTCTTCCTGATACTGATATCCAGAAGGAATATGCATAAACAACAATAACAAAGATGTGGTATTTGATAGCTGCTCTGATAGTTGTGTTGATTAACTGTAAAAGTACTTGACAGCTGTAAAAGCTGTGACATATTACACCTCTGCCACATCACAAAACACCTCCCACCCCAAACTACAGCCCCCCCCCCCCCCAACACACACATTTGTTATTTAGAAAAAAAAATGGGGGGGGGGGGGGGGGGACTGACACCAAAACAACAGCAAAGGAAGAAACAAAGTGTAAGGATTCTTAAAGTCTGAGAGTGATAACTACCCAAACACACACACACACACACACACACACACACACACACACACACACACACACACACACACACACACACACACACACACACACTGTGGTACCTCATAGCCAGGCAGGTTAAGTCCAACGCACTTGAGAGCAGCATCCAGCTCTTTAACACTGATGAAGCCATTGTTGTCTTCGTCTATCTGTAGACACACACACACACACACACACACACACACACACACACACACACACACACACACACACACACACACACACACGCATGCACGCACGCATGCACACACACACACAAATCTTATTACCAGCATCCAGTAAATGTTGTGTAATTGGTTCTCACCTGTCTCACCTAACGGTATCACTGGATTCAGTGTTGGCTGCTGCACACTTGCACACCACAATCTCCCTCCAGGCTGCTCTGTCTTGACTTCTGTGGACAATTTCTTGAACATTAAGGCCACTGATGTTGTTTATGTTCTCGATGTATGAAACTGGAGGTCTGCCTTTCTTCCTTTTTGCCTCTGTTTCTCCTTGAAAGATGGTTGCCATGAGGTCCATGTTCTTGCTGCATGACTGACACATGGCCACTGTATTTCAGTCCTCTCCTATTATGTCTGGTAGTAGTTTTCTGCTGGTATCAAATTCTTCTAGGTCACTTTCATTAGTTCTTCTATCTGTCCATTTGACACCTGGTAGTCTCTGATGAAACCACATCTCTGCTGCCTTAATTCCCCAGTGGATGTTGAAGAATTCACATTTCTGATTGTTCGATCTAATTGTAGCCTTTTACCCCTGACTACCATGGCATTCAGGGCTAAAATGTCAGAGACTTCCATACAGGTCTGGGGTTTGATCCAGTTTGGTTATTTCCCACATGGTGAGTAAAAGTGGAGATTTTTCCGATCTCCGAGGTCAACATGAGCACATACCTGTTTAGTCCCTGAACCTCCTCCATGTGTATACACAGCACAAAACATCAAATTCACATGTTAAAGATAATTTAAGCCATGTCACTCTCTGGTGGCTTGTGGGAATGTAAAATACCCAGCATGCACACCCACTGAAGACAGAGTATGCAGACTGTGCAGTAACATACCACCTGCACAATGTGTAGAAGACAAATTGCACCTGAGAAAAATCAGGCCCATACAAAAAATATTTAAACATTAAAAACAAAAACAAAACAAATCTCATAATTTGTGCCTCTGCAATGTTCCACCATTGCGAAAAAAAACACCCCAGTACCACTTTGCATAATGTGTGTGTGTGTGTGTGTGGTGTGTGTGTGTGTGTGTGCGTGCGTGCGTGCGTGCGTGCGTGCGTGCGTGCGTGCGTGCGTGTTGTGTGTGTGTGAGTGTGTGTGTGAGTGTGTGTGTGAGTGTGTGTGTGTATATGCATGAACATGTGCAAGCATGCATGCAAGCATGTCACACTAGACACACAATGCAAACATGTATGTACATTCATATTCCTCCAATTATCTTTTTCTCCATCCATCCATCCACCAAACGTGTGCATATGTGTATGTGTGTATGTGTTTGAGTGTGTGTGTGTTGTATGCACATGTGTATATGCACAAGCATGTATGCATGTGTGTGTGCATGCATATGGGTGTGCATGCATGTATATGTGTATGTACATATGTATACCCCTGTGTGTATATGTGCATATTTATGAACACATCAGCAGATGCCAGTTTGCATGAGTCTGTGTTACTTTACGCATAACTGTGTCTGCATGTGCGCGTGCATGCATACCTGCATATGTGTATATATATATAATACTGTTTGTCTGTCTGCATGTATGTGTATGCGTGCGTGCATCAATGTGTGTGCATGTGTGTTTGTTGGAAGCTGGAAGTTAATGAAAATAAACCAAGGTGACAGTTTTTAACTGACAAAATAATCATTGTGATATATTTTACTATGGACCAGAAAACAAACAAAAAAGAAAAAACCGTAAATAGCTTTTCAAATATTTATGAACAGAACATTGCAGAACTGGTAAATTTTACAAAGGGAAAAATATCTGCTCAAGACCAAGCTCAGAAAGCTTATGGTTTTCTTTATAGCACACATTCAGGAGTCGAGATTTGCCTGTAAAGTTATGTATTGTTAATGGTGTACCTATATGACTATGATTGTGAATTATAGGGATGTGAGCCCTTGAATTTACCTACAACTTTAATTTTTGAAGCACCTATTAAAATTACCAAGAAGTGCTAAGCCTGAGATGGCTTATGGTGAAACATAGTCAGATCCAGTTTCATTTTCGGAGTAGCTTTGTGTCAGATGACAAGGCTGAGAAATACTCTGTTCAATTATGCAAACTTCTCTTGATTTATATGTAAAGAAAAACAAAACATAAAAAAGTACTGTTCAGACTGGATAGTTCATTTTAAGAAAACACTAACTGACACAGGTTCTGACTTGTTTGCAAATCTCACAGTTTTGATGTTGAATCAAGATGTAAAACTGTTACTAACTCCAGACTACCAGCAGGACTGGAAGAGAGCTGTGGGAAGCAGCAGTAAATGCATATTATACTGAGCTGTCAAAATAGAATAGAGAGACACATTACACAACACTAGAAAATACATTTTAGAAAATACATTACACACAGCAGTAATAAAGCATACCATACCAAGATCAAAACAATGTTGAAAGAGAAATGTATTACTCAGTCACTGAATACTTATACTTTCCACTGTTTAATTTCAAATCAACTGTCACAACTTGAAGACTGAGTCGGATTGTGTGAAGGAAAAGAAAATGGGGATTATTTGTTCCTGTTCTCAAATCCAGTTCAAAATCGAATATTGAAGTTTTGTGAGACATTAATGAGGTTACATTATTTCTGAAGTTCTAAATTCAACAAAATCTGAATGAAAGTTTATTCATCATAAAATTATTTTCATGGGTGGCTTCATTTGAAAGGAAAAAAATATTCAATGATAATTGCAAAACTTGATAAATTTCTAAAATCATATACTATTCTATTTTTAGGTATCACTTGAAAGTCAATTTCAAATGTACTTTTTTTGCTAAACTGTTATAAATTCTTCTGCTAATGATCATATGATGATCTGTTATTTTAGGTAATTGCGGTTTTCTCCTTGCTCCAATTAGGTTTAAGGATTTATTAAAACACTGTGTGATTTTATCCGTTACCTTCACGAACTGGTATAAAAATCAATTCTAGTCGGCCTAAAACCCTGTCATAATGAGAATGAACACTTGTGGAACATAAATCATTTAAAGTTGTGCATGCCCCTGTCTATGTGTGTATGTATGTGTATGTGTGTTTGTGTGCGCGTGTGCATATGTGTGCACACGTGTGTTTTCTTCTTACTGTTACCAGCAATACTGCTTTAAATCTGAGAATGCAACATTTAGTACATCCGCGTCTAATCTTTACCGTCGAAAGAAGATAACATAAGCGTGTGAGAAATAATACATTGAGAGATAATCCCAAGTCACACGACTGTGTGTGATGAGTTTGCCAGGTAGTGACAAGAGATAACAGCAACATTATCTGAGCCATTCTTTATCTCTACATGTGTGTGTGTGTGTGTGTGTGTGTGTGTGTGTGTGTGTGTGTGTGTGTATGTGTGTGTGTGTGTGTGTGTGTGTATGTGAGTGTGTATGTGTGTGTGCGTGAGCGTGCGCATGCATGCATGTATACATGTCAGTCCATTGTTGTATGGCATGCATATTCACATAAGCATGTGTGTGTGCAAGTGTGTGCAAGCGTGTGTGGCATGCTTATGTATGTATGAGTATGTGTCTGTGTGTGCACAGATGCATGTGGAGTGGAGTGTTAGCGTATGTGAGTGTGTGTGTGCGCGCATGTGTGCACGTGTATGTGCACATACGTGCAAGCATATGTAATACTGTGGTTGAATTCTGGTTTGCCATCATATCAAGTTTGATACTGAAGGTTACAGAGATGTGAGGACGTTCAAGGTTCTGCAGTGTTGTGTAATGTATTAGATGAGATGAATAATCTGGTAACAGGTTAAATTATTTGATATGTGGGTATCTCTCTCTATGTGTGTGTGCGAATATGTGTACATGTGTTCGTTCATTCTTTGATTTAACGTGTTTTCACTATAAGTGATATTAGACGGGGGGAGGGGGGAATAAAAAATGCATAAACAAAATAAAATGTAGAACGATAGTTGGATGGGTTGGATTGGGGCAGAGGGAAGACAGAGTAAAAAATACATCCGTAGGTGGGAGAACAGAAAAATGGAACGAGAACTTAACACTAACAATTAACTTCAACAATGTGATTGTGAAGGGAAATTGTAACACTAAAACACAAGCCGCATAAATTAAAGTAATGCATGAACAGGACTGTGAACTAATGATTCTGAAATTTTAACTAACAAAGACTGATCTGATGTAACTTTTTGGAAATGAGTTCCAGAATACTTTTCTTGAGTAAACATTTTCTGTAAAAAAGAACGTAGCATTTTGCATTAGAATAAACAGTGAAACAGTGTGAACTGTTCGCTGCAAATACACTTAATATTTTTACAATATTTGTGTGTGTGTGTGTGTGTGTGTGTGTGTGTGTGCACTGCTGTTCCAACCCTTCCCTTTAGTTGCTGAGCCGAGCGCGCTGACCTATGCGTGACCCGACCATGATGCCTGCCTTCCCTGGGCAGATTGTTTATATATCGCCTGTCAGCAGCCATAGCTGACATCTGGCGTTTAACTGGGGGAAATGGGTATGACTTTAAATGCTACATTTTTTTAAGGCGCTTTGGCCAAACTAGAGTGTATTGTAGATAGCTGGATGGCCAGAACCACGAGCTTTAAAATGATACCAAACACGAATGTGTTTGACTGGCAAAGCAGACTGCAGTGTTAGTTCAAATACATGCACAACCACAAGTACGGAGACGGATAATTTCCGATTTCACAAAATTTTGCTGTTTTAAACCGCCGTTATTGCAGTCCTGACAGTTTCCATGCACACAGAACAACATGCCACACAAACTACAGCATGCCAGCGTGCACCTCCACTTACTTGAAAGTTTTCGACCTGAACCTGGGAGGAGAGGCGCGCGTTTTAATTACTCCACTGAATTGGGGGTCAAAGAGGTTGGTCATCACACACTGCCGGGTGTGTGTTGAATGCAGGTTGAAGTTTTAACACAGTAATGAATAGTGTACACTGAACTGCATCAAAGTTAACCCACATTGGTGCCGCCTTCTCCACATCAAACAGACTGGTTTTCATTATTGTTTTCGATGGAACAGACGACATCTTCAGTTTTCTCAGCCATGCATAGCACTTTGAGCACATACTGACAGAGAATGGGAGCCCTGGGCTTTGTTTGTTTGTTTGTTGTTGTTTTTTTTGCTGGAACGCCCACCACATGCTCGACACAAAGACTGAAGTCTCTCATTGTGCAAAATTGCAGTGTGTTCATAAACAACAGCCATTGTTCAATTATACACACAACACTCAACACTAATACGTAAGGAAAGAACTACGATCAAAACAACAAAACTGTTCAGTTCTCTCACAACAGTGCTCTGAGTACAAGACTGAATGATGTGATGTTCAAAGCAGATTATAGTGAGTAACTTATCCTTAGACTTTCACTTAACTTCATATACATCAATACTTCAGCATCACATATATATTTGGAAACCAGTCTCCAAGTCAACGACAAAAAAAATATTTTAAAAAAAATGGATGAAATAAAACGAGAACAAAAGGATGAGAAAACGATAAAAAAAAAAAAAAAAGGGGGGGGGGGGGGGGGGGAGGGAACAAAAAATCAGCATCAGTGGAATTAGAAGTTTTTACACGTGAACAATACACGTTTTAACAAAAAAGCACAGCAGCTGAACACATAGTCACTGCAAAAGTTTGTAGATTACAAACTTCAGCCAACGGTACAAATTCTAATTCTTAGACGTAACGCGGGCACTTAGAACAAACTTGTAAATCACAAAAAATCAACATCCAGATATTTTAGGTTCCGTGTCTACAGACAGGAGAAGATCGGGTAAAATGATCAAGTTTTAATACAGACAAAGAAGGGATTCGTCCGCAGCTACTGTCGTGACCCCGTCTCGACCCTGCATCCCACCCCCTTCCCCCACTCTGGAATGCCAGGCTTTGCAGGCCTACAGCTGCCGTCCGCAGATAAACTAAAGAGAACGATTTGGCCAGTTTTGCACAGCCGTGTGTGTGTGTGTGTGAGTGTGTTTTCTTCTAGTGTGAGCAGTGACAATAACAGTAACTGTACAAACAATCCACCTAAAAACATTTTATACTTAATACTAATCACACACTCACTCCATCCCCACCCCCACCCCCACGTTGATGGCCTTCACATATCTCTCTCTCTCTCTCTCTTCCCCCCCCCTCTCTCTCTCGTTGTTCTCGCCCTTACCCGGTACCTAACTGGCACATGCACCCAGAAAGTAGGACGACGACATTTACCCTACTGTTATAGCGTACTGCATTAAATTACACATCCACCCTTTCTGTAATACTTTGACTTGATTAGCTGGTGTTTTAATTTTAATGCCGCAGTAGCCACCATACGAGTAATATGGTCCTAGTTCTTGTTTTTCCCAAGGCCAGGGAAAAGCATTTCCACTGATCGTGACTGCAGTTAGACCGATCATTATGGGGCCATTCACTCACCCCCCCCACCCCCCACACCATCTACATCGGTTTTAGTCCGCTGACAGAGACAGGTGAGGTGAGGGGAGGGAGAGAAGGACAAGGCCAGATGAGGGGAGGGTGAGAGGAGACAGCAAGAGAGTATGAATGAACGGTCTTCATTTTCAAAAGGTCAAGACAACAAACAAAATACGACAATACAAGATAGAAAGAGCACGAGAGGAAAAAAGACAGTAAGTAAGATAGAAATGGACAGAAAGACCTACAGGGACAGACAAACAAAAGGACAAACAGCAGAGAAACAGAGACAGATCGAGTTCATGGGAGACTTGAAGGGAACGGTCTTGGAAAAAAAGGAGATGAAGATGCATTTTAGTGGTTTTGTTTAGTTAGAAGCATCCGTCACGTGTTAGCTGCATATGTATTGTATATCTATCTCCTATCACGCTAAACTAAAGTGTACGTTCTGAGTCAGAAACTTCTTTCTCAAATACCAACAGGAAAGTGTATCTCTACATCTTTGTCCAATCAAACATGTACAAGAAAGGGATAATAAAGTATCCATGATCACATATAGAATACCAACCATCATAATTTATATCCAGGCACTTCTACGACTAATTGGATCGTGGTATTATGTCACGGACCCACTGTTAAAAGGAAACACCCGAGGATGCTAGGTGGGACCCAAAGCAACAAAGGCCAACCACTGACTGGGCAATAACCTCCCAAATCCCGACACTACATGGTAGCCATTTTACCAAGCAAAAGCTGGGGTCCATGCGTTGCACGACCCATTCGGACCGAGTCATCATTTTCCTTGTTTACACAATTTAAACAATCGGAAGGCAAACATGCCTTGCACACTTCGTGGCGTTTGCTCAATGTTATGTCAATGCGCGGAGCAGAAGGGGTAGAAGAGTCTCTTTGTTTGCACATTCTAATGTTTGCACTTTCTAATAGATTTAAGTATTCACATAACGTTGAAAATAAAGAAAAGAAAACAGACCAAAAGTAACATCAGACTAAATCTTGGATTCTTAAAGACAGATTAACCGACTTCTGAAACATTAAAATACATTCAGTGCTCTAGAGGACGGACGTTGGTGACAGTGAGGAACAACGGACAAAATTGTGAAACTCGATAAATGAAGCTTGTGAAGAAATCCCTAGAGTTGAAAGAAAAGCAAAGAAAAACTGGGTGACGTGACAAAAGAAATTCTAAGCTTGATGGAAGAACGGAAGAAGGCAAAAGGAAAAGAGGAAGATTACAAAAAGATAAACATGGAAATCAGGAATAGGTGTAATGAAGCTAAGGAAGCTCGGCTAGAAAAGAAAGAGCAAAGAAATAGAACACGACACAAAACAGATTCTAAGTTTATGTACAGAAAAATTGAAGAAACTGACAACCAGAAAAGACGCGCACATCAAATGATTACTTAAAATGTAAAGATGGTACGATTATTATGCAAAAAAGACAAAACAGTAAATAGATGGGGAGAGTACATTAAAGACATTTTTGACGATGACAGAAATGAACACATTATAAGAAAGAATATTGAAGGACCCCTCATAATGAAAGATGAAGTTAGAGCAGCATTGAAAAAGATGAAACCAGGAAAAGCCCCAGGACCAGACAATAACACTACAGAAATACTTGAGGCCCTAGATGAATTTGGTACTGAAAAAATAGCAGTCCTCCTAAATAAAATTTATGACACCGGAAAAATCTCTAAAAATATGTCCAAATCAATTTTCACTGCACTTCCAAGAAAGCAGGAGCTATGTAATGCGAGCTCCATCGCACAATCAGCTTGGTGAGTCATGTAACAAAAATTCTATTAAGAATAATCATGATGAGGACAAGGAACAGAATCAAAAGAGAAATAGCAGAAGAACAATGTGGATTTGTGGAAGGGAAAGAAACTATTAATGCCATAGACATCCTAAGAACTATCATAGAGAGGGCAGTTGAACTGAAAATTCATGTTTATGCTTTGTTGATCATACCAAGGCTTTTGATCAGGTAGGACACGGGGAATTGGACCACCTGGTCACAACGGGAAAGCTGGAGGGAAAGAAAGCACCTGGTAGACCCAGGACGAAGATATTGGACGGACTTGCAGAGTGGCTGAAGACAAAGAGGGCGGAAGAGGTGCTTGAGGCAACAAGAGATAGAGACAGATGGAAGGCCATGATCGCCAACACCATGTGGCAAGGCACCTGATGATGATGAGGAGGAGGACACGAAGAATTGAACAACCAACTAGAAAGGCTCAATGCTGATAGAAATGATCTAAGAATAATCAGAAATATGTATTGGGAACAAACAGCAGCAATGTGAACAGAAAGCGATATAAGCCCTTTCAAAAATATCAAACGAGGGATTAGGCAGGGTTTGTTCTGTCACCAGTGAAACCATCATGAGAAATTTAGAAGAATGCCCTGGGATAAAGGTTGGAGAAAAAATAATAATCTACTTATGCAGATGGCACCGTTCTAATCGCAGAAAATGAAAAAGACCTTCAAAATCTTGTGAATACAAATAGAAAGCAAAATTAAAGGGCTAGAGCTAAATATCAAGAAAACTGAAGTCACTGGAATAAGTAAAAAGCAAGACATCACCTCATGTAAAATAACAACAAATGGCACAACTCTGAGACAGGTTGATAACAACAAATTGCACAACTCTGGGAACGGTCATCTCACTAAATGGCAGAAGCACATCAGAAATAGTCCGCAGAATCGGCCAAACTAAAACAGCATTCAAGAAGATGAAAAGCATTCTTACCAACAAACGCCTAGCAATGAATATCAGGAAGAGAGTTCTTCAGTGTTTTATAGAACCGATGCTGTTGTACGGTTGTGAGACGTGGACAATCAACACGCAAAGTCAGAACAAGATTGAGGTAACTAAAATGTGGTTTCTAAGAAGAATGTTGAGAGTTCCACGGACAGCAAAGAAAACAAACGAGACAGTCTTGAAGGAGGCAGACACAAAAAGATCATTAATGAAGAAGATTAGGAAAAGACAAGCAAAATTTATAGGACATTTTAAGGATACAAGAGAAATTAAGAGCACCTAGTCACAACAGGAAAGCTGGAGGGAAAGAGAGCACCAGGTAGACCCAGGGAGAAAACATTGGACGGACTTGCAAAGAGGCCGAGAAGAAGAGAAGGTGAGAGATGTACATGTGGCAGGACACATGATGATGATGATGATGATGATGATGATGATGATGATTGACATAAGATGTCATATTTGACCAGAGACATGAATAGAGAGATCGGCGAATGCAAGAATTTCGCTGGTGATCACTGTCTCGCTTACCCACCGCCAACGTTCTTTCCGCGCGTTCAACGTTCTTTCCTGAGTTACAAAATCCATGGCTTGTACTGGTGTACAGCACTTAGCCCTGTGCAGAAAACTGTGTGCAGTGGAATGCCACAGTGAGACTGATACAGACTGACATACATTGCGTGCTGCAGAGTTAGTTATCTTTTCTTCTTCCTACCACTCTGATCTAACAGTGAGTAGATGATGGGCCGAACGTTTTTACCCAGTTTTGGAAAAGTGGCTGTCTGTTCAAACAGCCCCTGCGTTCAAGAGGTTGGTTAACTGGTTGGTTGGTTGATTCTGGGTTTACGTCACCGACTACCGCAGGTGACATGGCGGATGGATATAACCATGTAAAGGTAACGAAGGATAGGGATGATGATAATGGATTATGAAAGCGGCCAAGAAGGCAAGACAACTGAACTTGTATTGCAACGATGGCACCTCTATCAAATGCAGACTCCACGGTCACCAAGCCCTATGGAAGTCAGAAGGAACTGGAGAAAATGGCCACATTTACCGCCAGAAGTGGCCTGACCATGTAGGCTGCAAACGAAAGACGAATAATGTGTCCATTCAAACTTCTATGTTTGCAAATTCGCATCTTACCTGACAGAAGTTGGGTGCAAATTTGATGAAGATCTAAATCGTATGAAAAAAAAAAAAGTAATGATTTTTCCTAATAACCTTACATGTCCAAAGACACTACTTGTGCAAAGAACGGCCCGGACTGATCTTAAAGTGAAACAACTGATCTTCTTCCTCTCATAAGAGGACATCAGTTAGGAAAAGGAACAAAAACTGTAGGGGCGTGTAGCTCACGTAGCTCACATTATCACTTGCGACGGGGAGGGAGGGAGGGGGGAGAGAGAGAAAGAGAGAGAGAGAGAGACAGAGACAGAGAGAGTGTGTGTGTGTGAGACAGAATGTGCGTGTATGTATATGCATGACCCCGCGCGCGCGCGCGCGCGTGGTTTGCGTGTGTGTGTGGTGTGTGTGTGTGTGTGTGTGTGTGTGTGTGTGTGTGGTTGCCCGCACGTATGTGAGTGCATTTGAGTTTTGTGTGCGTGTGTCACTGTGTGTGCGTGTGTGTGAGCGCGCGCCAGCCAGTGCATGAGTACAATCGTGAACGTGGAGAGTGCCAGTAGAAATGGGGGTAGCATTGTTTTTGCACTTCGGCTGCCATAGTACTTGGTCTAGCTTGAACTCTCTCCTTTCCACATCAACTTATGAATTTATCTATACAGCTGTGGGGCACAAGCCAGATTTTGGAGTGTTGAAAGTTAACATAAATAAACTCTACTCCCAAACCACACTTTCACTTTGCCAAGTCACCGTTAAGTGTCTTGTTTACTATTGATTCGCGCTGGGTTAATCATGGGAATCTCAGGCAGTTTCACAGAAAACATCGTCGGAATTCCTACGCATCATGTTAACAGCAATTCTCATATCAAGATATAATGTAACTAAATACGGTTGCTTACCTTAAGTTTGATATTTTATCTTTAAAACTTCAGGGAATATTTGTCCATTATGGCATAATATTTCAGTGAAGTAGGCTACTCCTAACGATAACATCAACTTCAATCATCATGGTTATGTACACCTTTCAAACTGATACCAACTTTAACAAAACCAAGTTTAAGGCTTCAGTATAATGTTCACCAATAAGGGAAACATCTACTTGAAAGTTTACGAGCTATGTTTGTCCTTCATGCCAATATTCTCTTTAATTATGTTACCACAAAGAGCAATGTTTATTTCAGGCTTCAGAGTTATGATTATTCCGGTTCATATTAACTCGTGGGCTTCAGTATAACCATTAGCCGCATAATTTACTTGAAAACTTCTGAGTCATGTTTACTCTCTTTGATTTAAAATTTTTGTTTTTGAGAGTGAATAAGGATTTATGTATTAAACAATATCTTTGGAAAAAAAAAACACACGCTACAGCAAGAACAGTAGTATAGCAGGCCACAATAATTCAAAATGAACAAAATTTGAATAATACAGCGGAACCTGAGTGAATTACTGTCATGTATTTAACCGTCAACAGTGACATGTTACAAAAGCAAGCATACACTTCCAGAGTTTCTCTTTTCTCAAAGTAAACCAAGCACTGTCACCAGCCAACTTTGCAGAGATAATGCTACTCCCATTTCACTCATAAACGGTACGAGTGTGTGTGTGTGTGTGTGTGTGTGTGTGTGTGTGCGTGCGTGCGTGCGTGCGTGCGTGCGTGCGTGCGTGGTGCGTGCGTGTGTGTGTGTGTGTGTGTGTGTGTGTGTGTGTGTGTGTGTGTGTTGAGCGCGCGCGTGAGTGTGTGTCTGGCGAGCGCGCGCGTATGTGTGTGCACACAAAGCACGTACGTGTTTACATAGTCTAGTCTATTTCACTACGTTCCCGTCAGAAATTCGGACATTTTCACCTTCTGAAGACTCGATTCTAATCCCATTTACTTCTTATGTAGCCGTAATTTCGTTGTTGCTGTTGATGTGCCTGTGTCCGCCTGCTTTGTGTGAAATGTTTCGGGCAATTACGAGATGAAGCGTTGTAAAAGCAGTCATCATCATTATTATCATTCCGAGTATAGGGCGTCTCTTTTGATGAAGACAGTACTCCACAATGGTGTTTCAATTTTGTCAGTTCGGTCCTTACATGATGTTGATGGAACAAATCATGAACACACCTCTCTTGACACGAGTCAAGAGAAAAGAGGAAAGCTGTCGTAAGTGTTCATCTCTCTGTAATATTATAATAACAATAATATTAATATCATTATTATTGTTATCATCATCATCATCATGGTACTTATAAGATGCCAAAGCTTGATAATGATATACAATTCACATCAAAGCACACAGTCTCATCAAGCACTAAGACAAATTAAATTAAAATAATCCAATGGTTTGTCTATGGTGTATTTCGTAAATACTTTTGTGTGTGTGATCACTGGTGTTTTACACCATACGGACAAATCCGGTAGTGTGTAAGTGTGTGTAAGTTTTGTGTGTGTGTGGGGGGGGGGGGGGGGGAGGAGAGAGAGAGACAGAGAGACAGACAGACAGACAGACAGACAGACAGACAGACAGACAGACAGAGACGGAGAGATAGAGACAGACACCTGGCGGTACTCGATGGGACCCAGAGCAACAATGCCTCACCACTGACTGGACAACCGCCTCCAGCTCCCGATGCCACACGAAAGACATTTCACCAAGCAAACGGAGGTTGTCAATGCGCTTCATTACCCATCTGGACCCATTCATCAGTTATCTTGTTTAGAAGCAGAAACGCAAAGTGGGAAGACGACATACCCAGTAACTTCCTTTCGCTAAGCGTGTCGCGGAAAGAAAGAGCCACTGGTCTACAGTGAGTTCGAAGGCTTGAACAGATGGTATACTATGTGAAGTCGAAGTATCTTCAACATCCATAATAAAGTTCTTCCTTGGTCGGCCTCAGGCCTTAAGGCAAGGCATCTTGTATTCTATTTGTATGCACAGTGGACTGGGTGGTGAATTGATGGTCGCGTGAGGTCCCCGAACCATCTGACTCTCTGCTGTTGAATGTAATGGTGGGTTGCTGCTATCCCACCATTTTTCTGATATCGGTGTTACGGATCATGTCTCATCAGGTCTTGTTGATACCGTTCCTCAGTCAGCGCATCTCGCAGGTCGTGATATGGCATTCAAAAGGCTTGGTCAGGGTCCAGGTTTGACACTGGTAAATGATTGTGGGAGCGAAGACAGAATTGATCAGCTTACCTTTGGTCTGAATTGTGATGTTGTGGATAGTCTTTCAAGAGTGGGGAAAGTTAGTAACTGAAGTTGTTAACTTTGTGTGCTCTGGTTTCAATGTCCATGTTCAGCCTTCCATCCTCGGTGAAGATAATGCCGAGATACCTGATGTTCTGCAAACCTTTGTTGTCTCTGTCTCGCTGATGTTGACTTTCATGTCATAATGTTTACATGTAGTCTTCAAACTCGTGGTGTGGTCTGGAATATTTTCTTCAGTCTCATGTGCGAGGCACTGGTCAAAGGCAAATAGCAACTTATTCGGGGCTTCTGGGTGTGAGTTAACTTCTTTTGTGATCTAATCCACACAGATTATGAACAATAACGGTGACAGCTGATTGCAAAAGAATTGAGGCAGCAGACATGTGGTTTTATCGGAGACCATTACGTGTCAAATGGACAGATAGAAGAACTAATGAAAGCGTCCTGGAAGAACTTGAAACCATCAGTAAACTAATAGCAGACATCAACAAGAAAAGACTAAAACACACTGGCCATGTGTCACGTAGCAAGAACACGGACCTCATGGCAGCCGTTTTTCAAGAAAAAACAGAGGCAAAAAGGAAGGCAGACCTCCAATCTCATACACTGAGAACATAACCAACATCAGTGGCCTAAATATTCAAGAAGTTGTCCACAAAAGTCAAGACAGAGCCGTTTGGAAGAGAGCGACGGTGTCAAAGAGTGCAGCGGCCAACACTGAACCCGGTGACGCCGACAGGTGACAGCGGTGATAGGACACATCCTTTCATAATGTGATATCACGAGTGTTTTTTTTTTTTTTTTCTAACAGAGAAATCAGTTTTGTTTCGTAAACTCTGTGTGTGTGTGTGTGTGTGTGTGTGTGTGTGTGTGTGTGTGTGTGTGTGTGTGTGTGTGTGTGTGTGTGTGTGTGTGTGTGTGTGTGTGTGTGTGTGTGTGTGTGTGTGTGTGTGTGTGTGTGTGTGTGTGTGTGTGTGTGTGTGTGTGTGTGTGTGTGTGTGTGTGTGTGTGTGTGTGTGTGTGTGTGTGTGTGTGTGTGTGTGTGTGTGTGTGTGTGTGTGTGTGTGTGTGTGTGTGTGTGTGTGGTGATATCACTAATGTAATGTTTCTTTTTTACGAAGAAGTCGCGTATTCTTCGTAAACTCTCTCTCTCTCTCTCTCTCTCTCTCTCTCTCTCTCTCTCTCTGTGTGTGTGTGTGTGTGTGTGTGTGTGTGTGTGTGTGTGTGTGTGTGTGTGTGTGTGTGTGTGTGTGTGTGTGCATATACACATATTCATTTATATATATATATGGTGTCCAAGGTTGTCATAGCCGAGGGGTGGCAATGGGGACAAGCTCCCATTGTCTATAAAATGCCCCTCACGGCGCGCGTCTCCAATAGCCTCTGACAACTAAGTCCAGCTCCTAGCCTGCTGGGGCTCATCAGTCTGGGAAGACAGCTCATCTAAGAGAAGGAAAACTCTGATTTCAAACCTCCGCTCCTTGCGGCCATACCCACTCATAGGAAAAGCTTCGGGAGTCAACCCTGAGGAAAAATCCGTTGTCTACAACCTCGTTCTGGCAACTCCTGCGTCGCCCCTGGTACCAGGCGTACAGGCCTCCGTCTTTCCCCTGGATTCTACTAGTGGCGAGGAGAGGGGGGATCTGCTGAATGGGCAACAGCTCGTCCTCCATATTCACTTGCCCAGGCCTGCACCTGGAGAGGTCACTCCTGCTTTGCTGGTAACACAGCATCGACACAACACGGAGAGTAGCAGATACCGGTTTTAAGCCCAGGCTTTTTTGGCGTAGAGCCGGGCGCCAGGGGTTACTCTCGACGGTGGGAGGAATCTTCGCATTCCATTGGTTAGCTACCGCCCGCCTCAAGCTGGGCAGCCCCCAGTCAGTAAGGTGTTACCCCGCCACAACCTGTTTGCTCCAATGGGTGCTTGGAGCTTACAGGAAACTCGACAGGCAGGTTGTAAATACCAGGCACCAGGCAACACAAAGAAGAAAAAGAAGATGCCAGCTCTTTTGATATCAAGCTGGAATGTAAGGACAATGTGTCCTGGATTTGACAGCGACCTACAGCTGTTAGACGACACACGGAAGACGGCCGTGATAGACAGGGAGCTTCAGCGACTCAACATCGACATCGCTACATTACAGGAGACAAGGCTACCTGGGGACGGATCACTGCGTGAGAAGAACTACACGTTCTACTGGCAGGGGAAGAACCCAGAGGAGCCACGTATTCATGGTGTGGGCTTCGCTGTAAAGAACTCCCTCCTAGCAACCGTAGAGCTCCCCACAGGAGGTACGGAGAGACTGCTCACTTTGAAAATGACGACCAGTTCAGGCAGTCAACTTCATCTGTGCCTATGCCCCAACATTAAGCTCCTCACCCGACGTCAGGGACCAGTTCTATGAGGCCTTGGATGCTGTTGTCAGAGGAGTTCCCAGCAAGGAAGGTCTCTTCATATTGGGAGACCTGAACGCACACGTAGGTGCTGATTTTGAGGCCTGGCCAACCAGCATTGGACATCATGGTGTTGGGAAGCAAAATGAAAACGGTCAAAGACTCCTGGAACTTTGCTCTTACCACAAGCTGGCCATCACCAACACCTTCTTCAACAATAAGGAGAAGCACAAGGTGTCATGGCGCCACCCCGGATCCCACCACTGGCATCAGCTCGACCTCGTCTTAACAAGGAGGTCGGACCTTAACAATGTCCTCAACACGAGGAGTTTCCACAGCGCTGATTGCGACACAGACCACACCCTGGTACGCAGCAAGATCAAGCTTCTACCCAGAAGACTGCACCACTCAAAGAAGAAAAGTCACCCAAGGATTAATGCCTGTCGCACGTCCGATCCGACCAAGGCCGGGGAGTTTGTAGAAACCCTGAATGAAGCGCTCAAGAGTGGCTCAGAGATCCAAAACGCTGAGGAAAAATGGAATCACGCGAGGGACACAATCTATCAGTCTGCCCTGAGTATATTGGAAAAAGAACGAAAGATTCCGACTGGTTTGAGGCAAATGCAGAAATGGAACAGTGGTGAAGCAAAATGCAAGGCTTTACTTGCGTATAGAAACAACAATACCCAAACTACTCATGACGCTATAGAGCTGCCGCAGCAAGGCCCAACAAACTGCTCGGCGATGCGCCAACGACTGCTGGCTACAGTTGAGCGCAAGTATTCAGCAGTCTGCTGATTCAGGCAACACTGGCAGCATGTACGCTGGCATCAAACAAGCGACTGGTCCAGCAGCCTCCAAGTCAGCTCCTCTTAAGTCCAAAGCAGGAGAAAGCATCACAGACTCAGCAAAGCTGATGGAGAGATGGGTAGAACACTACCTGGAGCTGTACTCCACGCAGAACTCTGTCACCGATGCTGCCCTGAATGCCATTGAGGACCTGCCTGTCATGGAGGAATTGGATGCTGAGCCAAGCCTTGAAGAACTAAGCAAGGCGATTGACGGTTTGGCGACGGGAAAAGTCCCTGGTGAAGACGGAATACCTCCAGAGGTCATCAAGTGCGGGAAGCCTGCTCTTCTCAACGAGTTGCATGAACTTTTGTGCTTATGCTGGAAGGAAGGCTTCATTCCGAGAGACATGAGAGACGACAGGATAGTGACTCTATATAAGAACAAGGGCGACCGCAGCGACTGTAATAATTATCGCGGAATCTCTCTCCTCAGCATTGTTGGGAAAGCATTCGCCAGAGTCATCTTAACCCGTCTTCAGAGGCTGGCAGCTCGCATTTACCCTGAGTCCCAGCGCGGTTTTAGGGCCGGAAGATCGACCATCGACATGATCTTCTCTGTCCGGCAACTACAGGAAAAGTGCCGCGAGCAGCACATGCCCCTTTGCCTCGCCTTCATTGATCTCACGAAAGCGTTCGACCTGGTCAGTCGGAGTGGTCTTTTCAAGCTTTTGAAGAAAATCGGCTGCCCCCCAAGACTATCAGCTGTCATCGAGTCTTTTCACGAGGATATGCATAGCACTGTGTGCTATAATGGTGCCACTTCAGAGCCTTTCAGAATCAGCAGCGGAGTGAAACAGGGATGTGTTTTGGCCCCAACTCTGTTTGGGATCTTCTTCTCGATGTTGCTGACCTATGCCTTCTGCAGATCTGAAGAAGGGGTATATCTTCATACAAGGACCGATGGAAAGCTCTTCAACATTGCCAGGCTTCGTTCCAAAACCAAGGTGGAAAAGAAGACCATCAGAGAAGCTCTCTTCGCAGATGATGCTGCGCTGGCTTCCCACAGTGAACAAGATATCGAGAGGCTCGTTGATCGCTTCGCCCACGCTTGCAGAGAGTTTGGTCTCAAAATCAGCTTGAAGAAAACTGAGATCTTAGGCCAAGGCTGTGAAGAACCACCATCTCTACACATTGAAGACTACGACCTCAATACTGTCCACCAAGTTCAGTACTTGGGGTTCACCATAAGTGACAACCTCTCTCTGGATGCTGAAATCGGCGCCAGAATTGCGAAGGCCTCATCTGTTATAGCTAAACTGAACAAGCGGGTCTGGGCCAACAGCAGTCTCACTGCGAACACCAAAATGCAGGTGTACAGAGCATGTGTGTTGAGCACACTACTCTACTCAAGTGAAGCCTGGACCACATACGCCAGCCAAGAAAAGAGGCTTAACATTTTCCATCTCCGCTGCTTGCGACGCATCCTCGGCATCCAATGGCAAGACAAGGTGACCAACACAGAGGTCCTCCATCGTGCGGGCCAACAGACCATCTTTGCCCTCCTAAGCCAACGCCGATTACGCTGGCTTGGCCATGTGCGTCGAATGGAGGATGGACGCATACCTAAAGACGTTCTCTACGGCGAACTGGCAAACCGGAAGCGAACTCCAGGACGCCCACAGCTACGCTTTGTAGACGCATGCAAAAGGGACCTTAGAAGCTCAGGGATTGACCCAGGCTCTTGGGAGAATCTGGCGGAAGACAGGGCAGCGTGGCGGACAGCCGTTCAGCAAGGCGTTGTGAATGCGGAGAGGAGGAGAGCAGAAAGCGCAGATGAGAAAAGAGCTCTTCGCAAGCAACGTTCCAGAAACCAGACAATAGCGACTCAGTTTGTATGTGGCAGATGTGACAGAGATTGCCACTCAAGAAACGGCCTGCACAGCCACAGCAGAAAGTGCACGTCATGACCACAACGCCTCCTGGTGCAGACTATCATCTCCTGAGATGTAAAGAGGCCGACGATATATATATACAAATACATACACATACACACATATACATACATACATATATATACATGTATATATATAGGCATGTGTGTGTGTGTGTGTGTGTGTGTGTGTGTGTGTGTGTGTGTGTGTGTGTGTGTGTGTGTGTGTGTGTGCGCGTGCGTGTGTGTGTGTGTATGTTTCACGTTATACTAAGACACTAAAACATACCCGAAAATGCACACCGGATCACACTAATACACACACAAATGGACACAAGTGTGCAAAAACATGACTACGCATACTCACTTGCTGACTGACTCATCATCTTTATTTTCCACCAGTGAAAAATTTGACAATACAACAGTGTTTGCTCATTTTCAATGGATGACATTGAAGGGTAAAACGAAAATAGAATAACATCAGAGAAACGAATAAGAATAAAAAATAAACCACCAGTACTAGGTTGAGACATTTTAAACAATGACTACAAATGAAAGACATGTATACATAAAAACAAAGTTCTTGTAAGGTCTTTTCTTAGAGAGAGAAAGAGAGAGACAGGGGCGGGAGCAAGGGTGTGAGGGAAGCGGAGGTGGGAGGAGGCCTTTTTTTTGTAAAATTACGATAATAGTAGTTAATAGAACACATCCGGCCTTCGCTTTTGAACCAACAAAATGGTCTAAGCACTTAAGTGGGATGGGTATGTGCGATTTTGCCCGCACGCGCGCGCGCGCGCGTGTGTGTGTGTGTGAAAGTACGAGTGAACGCGTGTGTGTGAAAGCGAAAGGTATTTCACTGCGGTGGCCTCCGTCCCACACGTACACTAAAAATACGAGAAAGGTAGCAGAACACACGTACACCCACACCCACACACAGGGCGAGAGACAGACCGACGAGACAGGGAAGGTGTGGTGTGGTGTGGTGTGGTGTGGTGTGGTGTGTGTGTGTGTGTGTGTGTGTGTGTGTGTGTGTGTGTGTGTGTGTGTGTGTGTGTGTGTGGTGTATGTGTGTGTATGTGTGTGTGGATGGAGACAGACAGACAGACAGACAGACAGACAGAGAGAATGAGTTAAAAGATATAAGCACTTCTTAGTTGTGTGACCTTAACCCTGGTACATCCGCTTCCAAACTAGTACTTTCGCGATCCATCAACAGTCCACACCCTTGTCCAAATTTGGGAAAGACCACCCACAAAAGAAGTGATCTTGTTCACACAATTTTATCACATGCAGAACTGGGAGAATTTTGATCTCCCATTTTTATCACACACACACACACACACACACACACACACACACACACACACACACACACACACACACACATTTCATCTGCTACGATTATTTTGTATTTCTATTGCAAGATTAACACACACACACACACACACACACACACACACATTTCATCTGCTACGATTATTTTGTATTTCTATTGCAAGATTAATGCAAAATGTTAAAGGCAAGGGTTGTCACATAACCCTAGGGTCGACAAGACAGGAAGTGGCAGACACCTGAGCTTTTCTCTGAATTAAAAAAAAAAATCAATAAATACACTTTGAATATTTATTTTGAAAAGTCATGATTGAATAATTTCTGTTGAAACAACAAATCAAAAATATACAAAATTTACACCATCTGATATTAGATTTATACACGTCTTTTTATCATACACAACTCGGTATTGTAGTTACACATTTGTCTTTTCTTTGTAGTTATTTTATTCGCTTTCTTTTCGCTGCCGTTGTTTTGTCTTGTTTCTTTTATTTTGTTGCTGTTGTTGTTTGTTTGTTTTAGGTTTATTGTTCTTATTATATTTTGTTTTTTGTTTGTTTTTTTTTTCTTCTGAACCACTCCCGTGCACAGATCGCGTTCTGCTCATTCAGGCTCTTTAACAAAAGTTAACCCAATGACACAAACCTCACCAAGGGAGCAGTGCGCGAGCTGCCTTCTGCATCATTCCTGTGCCACACACCCCTTTCTGCTGATTTTGGCTCTTTAACAAACATCCACATCCACTGACACTAAAGTCACCAAGGGAGCAGTGCATAACCCTAGGAACAGAATGCGATGACGATGATAATGCAGACGATAGTGATGATGCTGTGAGAGACTGTGAGACAGGACTGGATTCAACGCTTTTATAATATGACACACTGTCCCAGACCCGAGAGACGCAGATACCTACGATACTTGTCAGGGAATACGTGAGTACTCACAATGTCTCACGCACCCATAAACTGGCTGAGATTCTACTGTGAGGTTTCAGTCTTCCCAATGAACGTACAGTGCAATCAACTCTGGGTAGGACCCTGTTGCGGCCGAAAAATCCCACAATAAGTTTTCATACCGATGGGGGAAGGGGGGGGGGTAGATCCACAGCCTCCAAGTCATAGTCCGTTGCGCTAACTACTTCGCCATGTTGACTGAAAGTCTTGTTGCTTCTTTGACTACTATCCGTGAACTTTCCTTTCGCTGACTTATCCCTTGTACTGTTTTTCCTCTCATTCCCATGTGAGCTAGGAAACTGAATTGCAAAATCTAACAAACTTCAACGTTCACTGATAATTTTTTTTAACAAAGCCGATTTCTAAGATTTTCTTCGTCGCCGGTATAGTCAAAGATTAATTCAGCAACAAGTCCAATTCTTACTCTCATCGTACATTGCAAGCCGGCTCTGAATCACATTCCTCAAGTTCTGCAAACTAAGCCCAAGATTTGCTCTTGGCGGGTGTGAATGGACCTTGACACTCGCAAATAAGCTTTGGGCTGACTGGGTTTGCACAGTACAGGGCGATTCTCAACAGTCTCACACAGGCCTACATTCATGCCAGATTAAGTCCTTACAATAATAAGCCTTGTCTTATTATAACCTTGTCTCCACATAATCATAAGCAGTGCCGCATGATATTGAGACTGTAGTTGTTCTGAGAGTGAGTAGGTTATTCTGAGGATGTAGCACCACAGGTCAACATAGTAAGAAGTAAGTAGAACGTAGGGCCTACAGCTCAAAGCGTTACGCAACTAGCGGTCTGAAATCCGTACATTCTATTCTGCTGCGATAGGGGATGATAAAGGAGCAAAAGAGAAGTCGGTCACGGCTTAAAATGTGCTGATCCGAGTTTAGTGAGGGTTTCTCTATCTTAATCCCCAACCACAGGACAGTTCCTGAATTTTTATCATACAATAAAAAGTATTGGAACAGTTCCCAAACTTTTCCATAAAATAAAAGATCTACTGTTTATGAATTCAACAACGAATAAATTTTATTGTCAGATTAACTAATCTAATGACAAAATATTCTTTTAACGTTCACACACTGTCAAAGTATACTCTCTCTCTCTTTCCCCTCTCTCTCTCTGGCGACTATACTTGGGCTAAGCTTGGGCAATATCTGAACGTTTAAGAAATGCAAGTTGTTTTACTACCCCCATAAAGAAAATTTTGCTCTCTCCCCTCTCTCTCTCTTCTCTCTCTCTCTCTGCTCCACCCCAAGTGTATGTACTGCAAGTATTTATATACTATGTACAGACCATTAGATGTTGGTACTGCGTTTATGTACATTCTGCATTTATATATGCATATGCATAGATCTATGTATTATTATGTATGTGTGTATATTGCTTGAATAAATATGTATGTATGCATGCATGCATGTATGTACGTACAATATGTATGTGGATGGGTCGATGGCTTTCACAATTAAACCCCTGTGTGTGTGTGTGTGTGTGTGTGTGTGTGTGTGTGTGTGTGTGTGTGTGTGTGTGTGTGTGTGTGTGTGTGTGTGTGTGTGTGTGTGTGTGTGAGTGCGTGCGTGTGTGTGTATGCGTGTACTATCCAGGCATTCACGCCGAAACAGTACGCAAAATTTAACTTCAGACTAAGCTGTTTTAATGACAAATCATACGAGGATAGACACAGAACCCTATATATGCTAGCTAGAACTCAAAAACTAGCCTGCACGTAGAGCTTACGGTGCCTCGTTAAACCAGTTTTCATTTCTCATTCCAAGATGCCATCCGAGACTGCGATATTTGCCCCCAACCCAGCCCCACATGTACAGTAACTAAGACAGAAGACCAAAAAATAATAAATAATCGTTGACGACTCCTTCGGTGCTGGCTGACTCATCCGATATCTTTATCCCTGGGCTGAACAACATGTCACACCTGGGACCCTGCACATTCTTCCTGTGGCATACTGGCCACACCTGTTCCAACCCATTGATTCAAGTCCCAAGCTATTTCTGCTTGGGTTGAGGCAAACTGGTCGATCTCCGTCTATATAAGGCTGAAAACAAGCATTCATCGGAAAGTTGTTTACCGCGTGATTCAGTATATCTACGTCCGAAGAAAAGACCCCGCTAGCTCCGTCGGTTTGAGTGCTATGCTGATAACGCAGAGGTCGTGGGTTTGACCCTCAAGCAGGCCACAGGATTCGTTTGTTTGGTTGGTTGGTTTTCGCGAGATAGCCGGTTATGTTGATACAGCCGTGGTTTCAAAGGTCTGATGTCTCGATTTCACCACCATCCAGCACATAAAAGTTGGCTTGTTCGTTGCCTAATCATTTTGGCGGCGTCAGTGTTTCATATCTCGCTTACTCTTCCCATTTCAAGGCCCTACCAGGCCATAGTTTTGCGTAGGCTCGAGGAGTCTGCCAGGTAACAGCTGGCAAACCTGGGTGAAGCGCAAATGGAACAGTCTGAGCGCAATGATTCCTTCTTGAACAAAATCCAAATTCAAGCTCCAACTCCGAAGAACATAATGAAGACGGAGGAATTACATGACCACGCAATTAGGTGACTAATGGACCGATGGGCGTATTCAATTTGTGCTTTCAGTTTATGTTCAACTTGAACGCAAGCAAACAAGTTCCTGCTCCACATACTCACACCTCCCCACCCACTATCACCACACCCAGATAGCCCCCATCAACATTCTTTGGAGCTTAACAAAGGAATTAGGACTCATCAGAACTCAAGAACGAACTAGAGATGGACGCCTGTTGATTAAATATGTAACAACAACAAAGTTAACGACTACTTATACAACACCTCATCTCACAAAAGGCATACGCAAAGCACAACAGAAGTCGAGGCTAAAGCTTTATTCAGTGGAACAGTGCCGGCTTGTTCCATGCATTAACTTAAACAAGCGAGTGTGGAGAATTTATCCTCTGAATTCTGATAAGCAAATTTCAGAGAACGGATAAGCTATTTTTAGAAGAACAAAAGATAAGAAAACATAGAGAGAGAGAGAACAAAAGAAAAGAAAACAGAGAGACAGGCAGAGAAAGACATACGGACAGACAGACAGACAGACAGACAGAGACAGAGACAGAGAGACTGAGACAGAGAGAAGGTAACATCAAAGCGAGAGTTAAGATTACATCATCCTGCTTTGGCGAGGGGTGTCACAAGTTCAGAGATTGTCAAAACAAGTGTCCATGATGTTTGTAAAGCCATTTACTTCACTCGTACGAAAAACCCCTCCCTTCTTCTGCATCCATGAATGCCTCTAGCCAATTCACAGAAGATGGAGTATGCAGACTGTGCAGCAATGTCATGTCAAACACCCAGAACAATGTGTAATACCTACATCAGAGACAGCACCGCTCGAGGAAGAAAAGTAGTAGTAGTCTTCGTTCATTTGTTAAAAAATTAAACACTGGCAATCAATTGCATATTTTCCTATTCCAGTTTGCTTGTTCATACAATTTCACTGACTCAATATTATCTTTATTCGTTTCTTTAATGAATCAGACAATGAAAGAGGAGGGGTGCACTGAGACACGACAGAGAGAAAAAAGACTGGAATAAAAACTAAGGAAAAAAAAGGAATTACATTAACATTTACACACTATTCAGCTGAGACAGGATGAGGGACGGCCAAACAGGCAAGCATGCAGACAAAGGTAGACAGACTGACCAATCGACCAGGAACAGCAACACGAAAAGGACAGACTTCAATCCCATTTCTACATACTCAATAAGGAGGCAAATCAAACCGAACAACAACAACAACAACAACAACACACACACACACACACACACACACACACACACACACACACACACACACACACACACACACACACACACTCATTCACAACAACAGACAACTGCACAACCACACAAACAGAAAAGCAGATCAATGCTAGAAATGAAACGGCTGTAAAACGTATCATCGATAATTGCAAAAGTATGTGCTGGGGCCATATTTCACTACAAACACGCGGGGAGGGTGAGAGGGAGGGGAAGAGAGAGGAGGGAAGGAGACAGGGAGGGGGTTAAGGAGTGAGATTGACACTGTGAGAGATAGAACAATAGTAACACACACACACACACACACACACACACCACACACACACACACACACAAAACACACACACACACATACACATATGGCCAAACCACACGAAAGGATGGAGAGGCAGGGAAAGTGAGACAGAGAGAGACACAGAGACAGAGGGGAAGGGTTAAAGTACAGTCAAAGTACATTCTCCCACCATGGATCACACAACCTCGACTGCCGCCTAGGTTAGCGGAAGTGTCGAATCGGAATGAGGCTGTCTCATAGGACCACAGCCTCCACAGCAAAAGTTGTACAGTTTTGCCCAATGTTCAGAACTAAAATAAATGAACAGAGGCTGAATGGGGCAAGTCTGGAAGAGTAGCTCTGAGCCAACAAAGTGGACTTAATGAAAACCTCATCCATCAACCAGCTCACCAGTGAATCATCTGTGGCGTAACCAGATTCGAATGTAATAAGAAGTTAAAAAAAAAACATGAACAACAAAAACGTGACGCTATGAGAGAGGGACCGGCGAAAACAGAATACGAGTGTGGAGTATCTTGAGCCAGCGTAAAACCCTATGCGCTACTTTAAAATCTGGAAGTGGAAGTAGGAGGGAGGAGGGGAAATTTATGGAAAAACTAAGCTGATGCCACTATAACGATTGGGGCGTTAAGAGGGGCAGCACACGAGCCAGTTCTTTTATGGGCTAAGATTGAACTCTATAGACATCAGATCTAAAGTCCATAGCTCTGTCACCAGAACCAGCAATGCATTAAAAAAAATTGGTGACCAACATGGGGTTGAACCCATGAGCTCCGCAATATCAGCTCAGCACTCTAACCATCTGAGGTAAGAAGCCAGCTATAATGTACGTGTATCAACCGGGAATAGAACCTAGCGAGCGAGAGAGAGAGGAGAGAGAGAGAGAGAGAGAGAGAGAGAGAGAGAGAGAGAGAGAGAGAGAGAGAGAGAGAGAGGTGAGAGAGTGCCAATGCCAATGTTTTATTCAGGTCACAGTTCCTTTTGAATGGGTGTCAACAGACGCAAGCTAATTTACTCAAATGTACATGCAAGTCCTTCTGAAGCGGTGTGAACAAAAGCAAGATAACTTATAAACATATAACTAAAATCGAGTAATTGTCGAAATGTCAGTGAGAGGCATAAAGAGACAAGAAAAAGAGAGAGGAGTGGGTAGGAGGGACAAGATGGAAAGTGGAAAGAAGATAGACAAGACAAAGAAAGAGAAAAAGATGAGGGAGGAAAGACGAGATGGAAAGAGAAGGGCCGGAAAAAGACCGACAAGACTGAGAAGACAGAGGGGAGGAGGAGGAGGGAGAACATGAAGAAGGACTGCACGGGAACGAGAGAGAGAGAGAGAGAGAGAGAGAGAGAGAGAGAGAGAGAGAGAGAGAGAGAGAGAGGTAGACAGATCGAGTAAGAGAAAGAATAAAGTGCAGTAACAGCGTCACACTTCGATTATTCTTACTTGCAAGCCATGTATGCCTTGTAAAAGGAAGAAAAATATCACACACATACAAAACAACAAATTTAAGTAAAGCATACAAGAGCAATGCTGCCAGGCATAAGCAGAATCACAAACCAATAAAACAACGTGGACACCACAAAGCATGAAGTTTATAAACCTAACTCTGCACTAAAGTGAAACAAAAGTAAAAACAAGACAAAATAAAATAAATGGCATAAAAATGAAATAGATTCACAAAACCTTTCGACAAGCCTTGAGAGATACTAGTATTACTACATGAGCTTTTTGTCAACCTGACATGGCCTGAGCATCAAAATTAAAATAGAAGCAGCAGCAACAAACAACAACAGCAGCAGCACAATCAACAATAGCAACAACACCAACAACAACAGAAGCAGCAAAAGCAACGACGACAGCAACACTGAACAACAATCATCAATACCACAATAATCATCATCATCATCATTAGTAGTAAAGTTAGTATTAGTAGTACAGTGCATTAATATTAGTATTATTGTTGTTGTTTGTTGTACAAAGCACAGCCGACTGTACTGAACCACATCAGCGTTATAATCAGCTGAAAACATACATCATGCCTTCTTGACTGACAAAAAAAAAAAAAAAAAAAAAAAGAAAAGAAAATTAAGTACACAAATCAATGCATTCGAGCAAATAACCTAAGGACATGCTTCTGATATTGACCATTCTGCACAGTTTATCACTGGACGATTAAAAAATACCTGAATACTGATGGAAACATAAGGAAACTAAAGCATACATAAGAACTGACCTAAATTACCTAAAACTGTTTCCGCACGTTTCCTTTGATCCAAAAATGTAGTTATATATACACATGTACCCAATTCTCAATCCTACTATGAAGTATTACAGCTTTAAAGACAAAATAAAGGTGAATGCAAGGCACAGAATAACTGCAAGAGTTGACAAAAAGCACACGAGCGAGGCAGAAACAAACAGCATCACTGGACGGGGAGGGGGGGGGGGGGGGAGGATCATCAATATCAAACTTCAAAACATTTTATTACTGAAAGATAGTAGCATTACGTCCCATTAGAGCTGTCCTACAGCTAGTTCCTGCTACTCTACACATTTCCACATACCAAAAACAAACCACAGCACATACAATTTCAAAAATGAATCATTATAAAATATTGACATATATGTCAATCAGTCAAGCGCTTTACAAACGCATAACGGACAATGTCAGACACAGGTAAAGCAATTCATTGTCAACCTCTAACAACAAAAACAACAAAAAAGCAACAATGATAACATCACAATAATCATAGTAGTAGTAGAAATATATTTTGTAATAATATCAATAATAATAACAATATTCAAAACAGCACAAAAAAGAAAAATGTACATTACAGACATAGAATGAAAGGAATAAGAATAAATACAACATGAGCGAGGCATGTCAACTAACACTGTGATGAAAACAGATGATTCATGACACACACTATGTCAACAACAACAAAAGTCAATCGATCACGTGCATTACAAAAGCATGAGAGACAAACGCAGACTACGTAAAGCAAATATATGGCAACCCCTAGCAACAACATCATAACAATAGTACTTGTAGTAATGGGAACAGTAGTACAATATTTTTCAAATTACAAAAACAATGACAATTAAAATAGTAGATCTGGTGAAGTGGATATAGAACTGTCCAAGTCTAACGAATCCATCTTGGACAACTGCAAATTCTTGAATCTGTGTAGTGACTTTACCATCAGCTCCATCGTAACCATCATCATCTCCAATGCATCGATAAGACCTGATCAACACACTCTTATAACTACATTCCACGCGTACCTACTAGCTTCCCACTGTAATACTTCACACAGCGTGACCTAAGGGGTAAATGCACTAACTATCAAATCCTCAACATGATCAGCGAGAGATTTAAACATTCCCTTGAGGTTGTAATAACCGATGCGATCTATCATTAATTTAACACGACTAGTAAAACAACACAGCTCGCACTCAACATATAACTATCACTGATCTTGTATAAAATGTCCTCTTGGGTCTGTATGTACAGCGCGCATTATGCAGTAGGAGGGCGGTGATGCGGAGCGTGGGGGGGGGGGGGGGGAGTGGGGGAGCTGAGCGGAGGTGTAAGGAGAGTAGTGGTGGAGAGTAAGTTGGAAGAGGAGGATGTGGGACAGAGAGCGAAAGACAGGAGTAGAGATGAGACACACAGCACAGACGGAGGGGGAAGAGAGAGAACAAGAGAGAGAAACAACAAAGAAACACAGCACCAGTGACAACAATACCTACAACAACAACAGGCAACAGTACTAGCCGCAATAACTGCAATAACAGCAACAGCAACAACAGCAGAACTAACAACAACAGCAGCAATAACACAAAAACAACGGCTGCAGCAATAGCACAAATAACAACAGCAGCAACAGGAACAGTAGCACAAGCTCAATAATGCAAACAATAACAGAAACAACAACAACAACAGTAACAACAACATTCTGACATCAAATTCAACAAATTGAAATCTCTAAACTCAGCGTAATCTAGGAGGTCACTTACACACCTACAGCCTGAGGCTGTCAACCGCTGACGAGGCATAAATCAAAAGAGATCTGACAATCATGAATAGTTAATTACTATCTGCCACGTGCTCATCAATAAAGATTAGTCAAGACCAAAGTTTGTGTATAAATGTATTAAATTCATAACGCTGAGTAGCATGCTTCAACTTTATACAGCCGTCAAAACTCCCCCCCCCCCCCCCCCCACACACACACACTTCTTCTTCTTTTTAAACCGACTGACGTATTGTGTATATCACCATCATCATCATGTGCTCTGCCACATGGCGTTGGTGATCATGGCCCTATATAATAATAAATAATAATAATAATAATAATAATAATGTTTATTTGTATAGCGCATATTCCATATAAAAACATGCTCACCAGCGCTTTACATTTCGCAAGAAAGGCAAAAGGTGATAAAAAATGTTCACAATTACATACACAATAAGATAACAACAAACATTAAAGCTATACAAGTAAGAAGACACATAAGAAACCACAGAATATTAAAATTTAAACACTGGCTTATGTAATGAAGAAAGATTAACAGATTTTTCATATGAATAAAGAGACATACTGTGTTTTACATATTGCTGCGTGTGTGTGCTTGCGTACGTGTGTGTGTGTGTGTACGTGTGTGTGTGCGTGCGTGTGCGTTGCTGTGCGCGTGTGTGTTTGTAAGAATGTGTGTGTGTGTGTGTGTGTGTGTGTGTGTGTGTGTGTGTGTGTGTGTGTGTGTGTGTGTGTGTGTGTGTGTGTGTGTGTGTGTGTGTGTGTGTGTGTGTGTGTGTGTGTGCGTGTGCTATGTTTGCATGCGTGTGTGTGTGTTTATGCATGCAATAGTTGTACATAAAATTATAATCAATATTTTGAATGAAGATAAAAACAGAAAAATTCTAATCCATATACAGGAAAAACATTATAACTTCAGTATTACAGCATTAACACCTTGACAATCAAAATTACCTCACAAATCATAAACTATTCGCATATCATACATCACAATTTACATACAAACAAAGATTTAAAAAAAGTTTCTTAAAGTATTTCAGTCTCTTTCCCACTCAATTTCTCCCCTATCCCCTCCTCAGCTGTACACATAGTGATACACACACATGCTCACTCAAGCACACACACACACACACACACACACACCACACACACACACACATACACATACACGCACACACACACCTTGCTCTATAGGCCCTTATACAAAATACTGTTATACCCGCAGGAGAGATTAGTCTGATGACAGACTTGCAAACTAAGGCTCTTCAGGTTAGATGAGTTTGAAAGAGGTGGGTTTTCAGGTGCCGTTTGAAGGTTGAGAAACACTTAGTTTTTCTGAGAGACAGTGGTAGAGAGTTCCATACATTTGGGCCAAAGACAGAGAAAGATTTTTTACCAAAGGTGTCTAGAGAGAAGCGAGGAACAGTCAACAGTGAGGTGTTGACGAATATATACGAATCTATCTCTTGTCGCTGCAAGTACATCTCCCACCCACTCTGTCCTCAGCCACCCTGAAAGTCCGTCCGATATTTTCTCCCTGGGTCTACCTGGTGCTCTTTCCCTTCAGCTTTCCTGTTGTAACTATTTGCTCTAATTTCTCTTTCCTCATAAAATGTCCTATAAATGTTGTATTGATTTTTCCTGATATTCTTCATTAATGTTCTTCTTGTGTCTGCCTCCTTCAAAACTGTCTCCTTTGTTCTCTTTGCTGTCCATGGAACTCTCAACAATCTTCTTAGAAACCATATTTCAGTAGGCTCAATCTTGTTCTTACTTTGCGTGTTGACTTTCCGCGCATCATTCATAATCGTACAACAGTACCGATTCTATAGAACAGTCAAGAACTCTCTTCCCGATGTTAATTGATAGACATCTGTTGGTCAGAACGCTTTTCATCTTCTTGAATGCTGTTTTAGCTTGGCCGATTCTGCTGGCTATTTCTGATGTCTATCTGCCGTCTGGTTGAGATGACCGTTCCCTGACATTTAAACTTACCAACCTGTCTCAAAGTTGTGCCATTTGAGGTTATTTTGCATGAGGGGCTTTCTTGCTTTTTACTGATTACCATGACTTCAGCCTTCTTGCTATTTAACTCCAGCCCTTTATTTTTGCTTTCTATTTCTATTATATTCACAAGATTTGTATGTCTTTTTCCTTTTCTGCGATTAGAACGGCGTCACGAGGATTGTTTATCATGTTTCCTCCAACCTTTATCCCAGGGCATTTTTCTAGGTTCTTCATGACGGTTTGGCTGTTAAGTGAAAACAAATCTGGTGACAGAACACATTCCTGCCTAACCCCTCTTTTGATACTTTGGAAAGAGCTTATATCGTTTCTACTCTCATTGCTACTGCTCGTTCCCAATACATATTTCCTGATTATTCTTAGATCTTTTCCATCAACACCGAGTCTCTCTAGTTGGTTAATCAATTCTTTGCGTCTTACCCAATCAAAAGCCTTGGTATAATCAACAAAGCATTAATATAAATCCTTTGTCAACTCAACTGACCTCTTTATGAGAGTTCTTAGGATGTATATGGCATTAATAGTTCCTTTCCCTTAGACAAATCCACATTGTTCTTCTGCTATTTTTCTTTTGATTCTGTTCTTTGTCCTCATCATGAATATTTTGAATAGAATTTTTGTTACATGACTCACCAAACTGATTGTACGATGGAGTTTGCATTCAATAGCTCATGCTTTCTTTGGAAGTGCAATGAAAATTGTTTTTTTAAATATCTTTTGGGGTTTTACCGGTGTCATAAATTATATTTAGGAGGACTGTTATTTTTTGCAATACCAAATTCTTCTAGAGCCTGTAGTAATGGCTGATTCTGGGGCTTTTCCCGACTTCACTTTTTTCAATGCTGCTCTAACTTCACATCTTTCATTATGGGTGGTCTTTCAACGTTCTTTCTTATACTATGTTCTTCGTTTCTTTCATTGCGTGGATATCTGATTATATTTTCGTTTTCATTGCTTATTTTGAACTGCAATATTACAGTTCATCTGTTTTCATCAAAGTGGTAGAAGCTGACATGTGTGTTTGCCTTCGTCTCTCATACTTAGGTGAAGCGCTTAGGCCTCTTGTAAGATGTTGTAAGATGACCCGCTATACAATTATGACTAGTAGCAGTGGTGGTAGTGGTAGTAGTAGTCGTAGTTGTAGTAGTAGTAGTGTGGTGTGGTGGTGGTGGTGGTGGTGGTGGTGGTGGTGGTGGTGGTAGTAGTAGTAGTAGTAGTAGTAGTAGTAGTAGTAGTAGTAGTAGTAGTAGTAGTACTAGTAGTAAATCTAACAGTAACACTAGTAAAAAGAAGTTTAGTGAAGACAGTTCCATAACCTCTATGCTGGGTTGTACAGAAGTGATGTGCTAGAAACCTCACTACTCTCAGGGCCAGCATTCTGAGGGTAGTGCCCATCTCCTCTATCTCGGTGCTTTACTTTCCCCAGTCCTAAACAAGATCACAAGTGGTCTGACTGGAGGCCAAGCTCACATTTACCCAGTAAGTCAGGGTCGAACTCGAGCACTCAGAATAAAGGCTGGGGCCCTCTATTTCGAAACCAAACAGGCCGCTGGCATCAAATGTGATTAACTGCGCCATCAAGTCTAGCAATAACACTAGTGTCAGGTTTAACATGTTTAACACCGCAAGCGACTATTAGTAATCATGGTTATTTGCAGGATGGAGGGCTGACTTCAAGGTGTAACATTAAAACCTACAAAATGTCACGTAAATTATCTTCGAGGGGTGGGGGTGGGTGCCTATCTGTCTGTCTGTGTGTCTGATGTGTTTGTGTGAGACATACATGTACAAACAACGAGCGAGCAAGCAAGAAGGGGGATGTAAGCGTGTGCATGCGCACTCGTACGAGTGTATGTCTGTGGGGCTGAGGGCTGGTAGTGTGACGGTTTAGAAATAGCAAAAGAGAGGCAGAAAGAAATGAGATAGGAATGGGAAAGAAGCTCATACAGAGAGAGAGAAAAAGAGAGAGCACCAACATTTAACCGTTGCCATGGTAAAGTGCAGCTGAAAACAAAACCTACGTAAAAGAAACGCCAACACATGAGACTGTACATTATTATGAGTCTCGTGGGCTCTCTTTACACACACACACACACACACACACACACACACACACACACACACACACACACACATACACACACACACACACACACACACATACACACACACACACACACACACACACACACACACACAGATAGATAGATAGATATACACACAGACCACCAAAACATAACCATTACCATGGTCAAATGCAGCTGAAACCCAAATCTACGTAAAAGAAAAGAAACACCACATGAGATCTATCTATCTATGGCGCTAAATAGCAAGAAGACTGAAGTCATGGTAATGAGTTAAAAACATGAAATCCCCTCAAGCAAAATAACAGAAAACGGCACAACTTTGAGATAGGATGATACGTTTAAATATCTGGGAACGATCATCTCACCAGACGGCAGATGCACATCAGAAATAGCCAGCAGAATCGGCCAAGCCAAAACAGCATTCAAGAAGATGAAAAGCATTCTTACCAACAAATTCCTATCAATTAACATCAGGAAGTTCTCGAATGTAATATAGAACCGATAATGTTATATGGTTGTGAGGCGTGGACAGTCAACAAGCAAAGCCAGAACAAGACTGAGGCAGCCGAGATGTGGTATCTAAGAAGAGTTCCATGGACAGCAAAGAAAACAAACGAGACAGTCTTGATGGAGACAGACACAAGAAGATCATTCATAAGGAAGATTAGGAAAAGACAGGCAACATTTACAGGCCATTTTATGTGGAAAGGGGAATTAGAGCACCTGATCACAACAGGACACGTGGAGGGAAAGAGACCACCAAGCAGACCCAGGGAAAAATATTGGACGGGCTTGCAGAATGGCTGAGGACAGAGAGGGTGGAAGATGTGCTTGCGGCAACAAGGGATAGATACATATGGAGGGCCATGATCGCCAACGCCATGCCGCAGAGCACTTGATGATGATGATGATGATCTATCTATCTATCTATCTATCACTGTATATATATATACTACACGTCATTATTTAAGGGCCAGGAACGTTTTTGAGTCAATTTTTGAAAGGAGAAATAACCTATTTTCTCTTACTCTTTTCTCCAATTCGTTGCCGTAACTGAATGGATAAGAGCTCAGACAACATTGCAGTTTCCTTTTGGCACGTGTTTGGGGATTTGCCGATTTGCAATGGGCGGCCCAAGGAAGACAATTTCCGCACGAAATTGTCGAATCTTCAGCAGGGTCTCTCTGACGACGCAGGCAAGGTAGCGACAAAATTCGCTTTGCACGTGCAAGGCAAGCCCTTTTTGAACACTACTCCAGCCAAAGTTGCCCGCAGACGAGGATAAAAAGGACCCGTTCTTGGTTCGTTTTAACCATGCTTGCAAGACGACGGATGACGGATGAGCAGCGGGGGAGAGCCCTCGCTCTGCTTGATGAAGGCCTAGCGCAGCGGGAAGTTGCTAGACGACTTGAAGTGTCGCATTCCACAATCCAGAGACTGCTGGAGCGCTTCAATGAGACTGGAGCAGTCCAGGAAAGGCGTCACACGGGTCGACCCAGAGTAACGACAAGACAGCAAGACCGCTACCTTGCCCTCTCCGTCCTGAGGGAAAGGGCATCCACTGCGGTGACCTTGAGGGGTCAGCTGAGGGACGCAACAGGTGCTAACATCAGCTGCAGCACGGTGAGAAGACGGCTACATGAGGAAAACTTGAGGTCACGGAGACCGGCCGTCCGACCCGTGCTGTCACCGGTCAACAGAGTGCGCCGCATGACCTGGGCCAGGGAGCACGTGACCTGGACAAGGCAACAGTGGGCCCGGGTCTTGTTTTCGGATGAGTCCAGGTTCACCCTGACCTTTAACGATGGCCGGGCTCGGGTGTGGCGACGTCAAGGGGAGAGGTTCGCTGACGCCACTGTCCAAGAGCATAACCGGTACGGCGGCGGGTCGGTGATGGTGTGGGGTGGCATGAGCCGTGGTACCCGGACCCCCCTGCTCCCCATTGACGGCATCCTGAACGGGGTCCGGTACCGGGACGAGGTTCTGGCGGCCGTGGCACTGCCTGCGCTTGTGGACCTTGGTCAAGGCGCCATCTTCCAGGACGACAATGCACCTGCGCATCGAGCACGCCTTGTGACCGACTTCCTGGAGCAGCATGAAGTCGTCCGTAAGGCCTGGCCAGCGTGCTCACCTGACCTGAACCCAATTGAACACCTCTGGGATGTGCTCGGGAGGCGCATCAGGGACAACCACCCCCCACCGGGCACCCTGGCCAGGCTGGTCGACATCCTGCAGATCGAGTGGGCGGCCATCCCTCAGGACACAGTCCGTACCCTTGTGGGGTCGATGCATTGGCGCTGTGAAGCATGCATCCAGGCTCGGGGCGGACACACGCGATATTGAAAACAGATTGGCCAAATCTGACTCTGTTTTTTGAAAAGGGGGGGGATGTTCCTTTAAATGCATGTGCTGTTCACTAATGGGTCATTGTGCTAATTTCTTTTTCCAAAACAGGTGTGGAAATGATGAAATAAAACATAGAATCAATTCTAAACATTGTCAATTATTTCAACTTAAAATTAGAGAGGAAGGAAGAAGTGGCCCTTAAATTATGATTAGGAGTATATATACTCCTAATCATAATTTAAGGGCCACTTCTTCCTTCCTCTCTAATTTTAAGTTGAAATAATTGACAATGTTTAGAATTGATTCTATGTTTTATTTCATCATTTCCACACCTGTATACTCCTAATCATAATTTAAGGGCCACTTCTTCCTTCCTCTCTAATTTTAAGTTGAAATAATTGACAATGTTTAGAATTGATTCTATGTTTTATTTCATCATTTCCACACCTGTTTTGGAAAAAGAAATTAGCACAATGACCTATACTCCTAATCATAATTTAAGGGCCACTTCTTCCTTCCTCTCTAATTTTAAGTTGAAATAATTGACAATGTTTAGAATTGATTCTATGTTTTATTTCATCATTTCCACACCTGTTTTGGAAAAAGAAATTAGCACAATGACCCATTAGTGAACAGCACATGCATTTAAAGGAACATCCCCCCCTTTTCAAAAAACAGAAAGTGTCAGATTTGGCCAATCTGTTTTCAATATCGCGTGTGTCCGCCCCGAGCCTGGATGCATGCTTCACAGCGCCGATGCATCGACCCCACAAGGGTACGGAGTGTGTCCTGAGGGATGGCCGCCCACTCGATCTGCAGGATGTCGACCAGCCTGGCCAGGGTGCCCGGTGGGGGGTGGTTGTCCCTGATGCGCCTCCCGAGTACATCCCAGAGGTGTTCAATTGGGTTCAGGTCAGGTGAGCACGCTGGCCAGGCCATACGGACGACTTCATGCTGCTCCAGGAAGTCGGTCACAAGGCGTGCTCGATGCGCAGGTGCATTGTCGTCCTGGAAGATGGCGCCTTGACCAAGGTCCACAAGCGCAGGCAGTGCCACGGCCGCCAGAACCTCGTCCCGGTACCGGACCCCGTTCAGGATGCCGTCAATGGGGAGCAGGGGGGTCCGGGTACCACGGCTCATGCCACCCCACACCATCACCGACCCGCCGCCGTACCGGTTATGCTCTTGGACAGTGGCGTCAGCGAACCTCTCCCCTTGACGTCGCCACACCCGAGCCCGGCCATCGTTAAAGGTCAGGGTGAACCTGGACTCATCCGAAAACAAGACCCGGGCCCACTGTTGCCTTGTCCAGGTCACGTGCTCCCTGGCCCAGGTCATGCGGCGCACTCTGTTGACCGGTGACAGCACGGGTCGGACGGCCGGTCTCCGTGACCTCAAGTTTGCCTCAAGTAGCCGTCTTCTCACCGTGCTGCAGCTGATGTTAGCACCTGTTGCGTCCCTCAGCTGACCCCTCAAGGTCACCGCAGTGGATGCCCTTTCCCTCAGGACGGAGAGGGCAAGGTAGCGGTCTTGCTGTCTTGTCGTTACTCTGGGTCGACCCGTGTGACGCCTTTCCTGGACTGCTCCAGTCTCATTGAAGCGCTCCAGCAGTCTCTGGATTGTGGAATGCGACACTTCAAGTCGTCTAGCAACTTCCCGCTGCGCTAGGCCTTCATCAAGCAGAGCGAGGGCTCTCCCCCGCTGCTCATCCGTCATCCGTCGTCTTGCAAGCATGGTTAAAACGAACCAAGAACGGGTCCTTTTTATCCTCGTCTGCGGGCAACTTTGGCTGGAGTAGTGTTCAAAAAGGGCTTGCCTTGCACGTGCAAAGCGAATTTTGTCGCTACCTTGCCTGCGTCGTCAGAGAGACCCTGCTGAAGATTCGACAATTTCGTGTGGAAATTGTCTTCCTTGGGCCGCCCATTGCAAATCGGCAAATCCCCAAACACGTGCCAAAAGGAAACTGCAATGTTGTCTGAGCTCTTATCCATTCAGTTACGGCAACGAATTGGAGAAAAGAGTAAGAGAAAATAGGTTATTTCTCCTTTCAAAAATTGACTCAAAAACGTTCCTGGCCCTTCAATAATGACGTGTAGTATATATATATATATATATATATATATATATATATATATATATATATATATACATACATAAACACATATATATACATGTATATATATATACAGATGTATAGGTATTGCTACACACACACACACACACACACACACACACACACACACACACACACACACACACACACACACATGTATTGAGATCGTATGGCAATCAGAATCAGATGAGCCCAGTGTGGCTTTCCGATGGTTCATTCTGTGTGTGTGTGTGTGGGGTGTGTGTGTGTGTGGGGTGGGTGGGTGGGTGTAAATGTGTGTGTGTGTGAGTGAGTGTGTGTTTGTGTGTGTGTGTGTGTGTGTGTGTGTGTGTGTGTGTGTGTGTGTGTGTGTGTGTGTGTGTGTGTGTGTGTGTGTGTGTGTGTGTGTGTTCTAAGTGAGTGAGTGTTTCCCGTTCATTTTTCAGTGTATTGTTTAGATAACGGCGTAATATGGTTATACTGCAGATTACACGTAAAACTTGAGCCGAAAAGCTGCTATCATTACTGCGGTTATTTTCACGTAGGGTGGGGGTGTCTTTGTGCTTGACTGTCCCTCTCTACCCCCCAGAATTACTCTGTATGTTTGCCCCCCTCTCTCTCTCTCTCTCTCTCTCACGCGCGCACACACACACACACACACACATGCATGTCCACGCAAACACACAGCTCCACAGACAGAATTCTTCCATGGACAAAACAGCGTTCAGCTGCCACAAAAAGCGTCCCTACGACACCCACCACACGCCATTGATTTCACATTAACTAAAAAATGCGGTAAAGCCATTGTATTTTATTATTATTACAGTTTATACACGACTCCCCGTCTGCGTCGTTCTGGGTGGAAACGGACAATGAATAGCAAAGCTTCAGGGCCTTGCAAGTCAGTAGCCGATCATACGGTCACTCAAGAAAACAACATGGAAAAAAACAAAAACAAAAACAAAAACAAAACGGATGAAGTCGCTTCGGTTTGGCAGGTTTTCGTGAATGACAGGGTTGCTTTTTTCTGTGTCTGTGGAGCTAATCACAGATGAGATGACGTCACAACTTCCGGATGTCTCCCGTGCCACAACGTGACGCAATCATCTGTAGCGTATGTACAGAATGATCCCGATTATTTTATCGCCAATCGAGGAGATCATTTCATAATATATGATAACAAGAAGAAGGACAAGTTAGAAAATGAAATCGTACAAAATTGTGGTCTTCCAACATAAACATTTGAAAAAATAACTTGCATTTTCATTTAAAAGAAAAAGGATTATCAACATATTAACATTCATCAACATTCGATAAACAAACAAACGAACAAACAAAAAACAAAAACAAAACAACAACAAAAAGATAACACATGATTATCCAAATCTGGGATCCCCCCCTCCTTTATATACTCGGATCAAGGCTCCTGTCACACGAAAAATGCGGCATGTTGATACTGCCATATGAAAATATCCAGTTTTTTAAATTACGGAATACAAGAAAATCGATTTCCTTGTATCCAATTTATACTCCCACCAGCCCACCAGCTTTACTTGTCTTGGTTGTATGTGGTGGTGGTGGTGGTGGTGTGTGCGTGTGCGCGCGGGCGTGTGTGGTGTATGTGTGTGTGTGTGTGTGTTTGCGTGTGATATGTGATACAATATATATATATATATCAATGTTTTAATGTATCGTTTTCTTTATATCAAAACTGCACAGTTTTGAACAATGTTAAGGCGTTAGAGGATTCTCGAACTCGATATCATTGTTTTTACTTGATATAGATTAGTCTGCCACTAGGGAAAAAAAAAAACAGCCTGTATGCAGTCAGACAAATCAAAGCAGACAATAAATTGACAGGCTGATAAACAAGTATGCACGCAGGCACTGGCATATAAACGTTCGCACGCGCACACACACACACGCGCGCGCGCGCTCGCGCGCCCGCGTCACACACACAAATCGATCTGAAACATGTTAAGCCCAGTCCTCTGTGGCAGGAAAATAACAATGAATCGAAAGTGGAAAGCACTTGGGAGTGATCACACGCGTTTATCCTAAGGCACACATACACACACACACACAAAGGGGGGGGGGGGGGGGGGGGGGGGGGAAACAGAAAAAAGAAGAAATGGAGACATCAGGAATATGAAACACCATTATATTCAAAACGACATATGCTAAAATTCCACAGAAAAAGGTTAAAAACAAATCTGAAATGATTAAACCACATGCATTACTTGCACATTCTGTTTGGAAATTGTTCAAGACAGATTCATCATGTTCGGATAATTTCATATGTGCTCCACTCAAATGTGCCGGTAATGTCCCATGCGCTGACAAGGTCTTGAAATGGGAGGACGTGGTGGAAGAGAACGGCGCCTAGGAAACGCTAAGCTAACACCAGCAGAATGACGCAGCGAACTGGGTAGCGAACAGGACAATTTTCATGTTGCAGCCTGGGACTCGATACATCATTATCTTGAGTTCACAGCTCTAAGACTTGCATAAATCAGGTAAAATTTTGGTCGATCATTATTTCAATTCTATGTCTAATTTCTGAAATCGGAACAAAGGATGAAAGCTGTTAAACTACTGCAAGATTAGAATCATCACCTTAATAGAGAAATAATGATCCATAACTGGGATCAAACGATAGTTCCAATAAGTTGTCCCATCACTGTCAACGGATAAATTTCTTGGACTGATCAGCAGGACTTATTGCTGTTCAGCAATGCTCGCTACACATCAAACATCTATCGATTTCAATTGATTTCGATTATCCTTTAAAAAGAGGAAATCAAAGAGTATACATTAACGAAATTATGGAGAATGTAATTTTCACAAAGACCGATTATATCAGTGTAACTTGCAATTAATATACGTTACGTTGAATAATTACTGTCAACTGATATTTGATTTACCTCCATGTGAAGTTGTTAGTCTCCCATACAGGGAGGTGATACACAGATCAATATACCCCTCTGGCCGACACCGACTTCGCATCAGCAGTGCTACCACCCCCACCCTACTCTCCAACCCTACCACACACAATCGTCTTCGATCGATCCGAATAACGTTCCCCTTTCCTAATTTAATAACTAACATGCACATATACACAACACGCGCGCGCGCGCGCACACACACACACACACATACACACACACACACACACACACACACACACACACACAAGCCAATCTATTTTATTATCGACCATGAGCCAACCACACACAAGTAACAAAACTATTGGCCATCCCAGAAGCAGAATGATCATCTTTCAACTTGGGTCGCGAATCTGATGGGATGTGGAAAGCAAATAAGTTATCCTTATTAACTTGGTGTGCTTTTTGTTTTGGTTGGATGGTTGGTTGGTTGTTTGGTTGGTTGGTTGGTTGGTTGTTGGTTGGTTGGTTGGTTGGTTGTTGTGGTTGGTTGGTTGGTTGGTTGGTTGGTTGGTTGTTTGGTTGGTCGGTTGGTCGGTTGGTTGGTTGGTTGGTTGGTTGGTTGGTTGGTTGGTCAAAGATGTCTTTGTTTAGAGAGTTCTTTTCAATCTTCCTTTCAACAACAAAAATTTAAGGGATTTTGTTTCATACTGACAGAGAGGGGTGCCCGTGTGTGAGCGTGTGTGTCGTTGTCTGTCTAACTAAAGTGTGTCAGCAAGGTTTCATCCGTTGTTTCTGGGTGGATCTTTACCAAATTTGGACCGAAGGTGTAGAGCGTTTAGGAGTCGCAAATTCAGTCGTGGCGCCAAAGTCAACATCGCATGGATCAAAAAAGTGCCTACAATCAGCACTCTGAGCATCACATTCTCAGGAACTTATACAATATTTACATTCCGTTTTCTCTCTTGTGGAAAGTCTACCACCGTCCTCGCTTCACGTCTAAGTTTTATTTCATCCGAAGCTTGTTCAAGATCACGGTGACCTTAAAAAGTACAAATCTGGATCTGTATAAGAAATGGAGATTGTTACAATGGCCAGATCGTCATGGGCTTTTTTCTCCTTTATCACACACACACACACACACACACACACACACACACACACACACACACACACACACACACACACACAACACACAACACACACACATGCGCACACACATGCACACGCACACGCACACGCACGCACACTGACAGCAATATACGCGTTAATGTCGAGTATACATGAAGATAATAATACACTTGGTACTGTTCGGGACAGGCTGCCCCCTGGAATTAGCAAGTGCCGTCCTATCACAAGCGGGTACGCGCACACATGCACACATCCACATACACACGCACACACGCGCGAGCGCGCGCACACACACATACACACAAACACAAATGAAAGTGACACGCCCACAAGTACTGAGTATGCATGAAGACATTGTCACACTTGCCACTGTTGTTTTGGACTGGCTGCCCCTTGGAGTTTACATAGTATGTACCATTATTTAAGCGGCATCTGCTTCTTGCTATCTCTCTGTCTCTCTCTCACTCTCTCTCAGAATTAACTCAATAAGGAACCTTTTTCCTAACAGTAGTACAATGGACTTAGCCCTCGCATGTGTGCGTGCGTGCGTGCGTGCGTGCGTGTGTGTGGTGCGTGTGTGTGTGTGGTGTGTGTGTGTGTGTGTGTGTGTCAGTGTATGTTCGTTCACGCACGTGTTACTCGCGTATGTGCGAATAGCTAATAGAGACGATGTTCGGCAGTTTAACACAACACAAGCACTGAAAAATCGCCTTATTTTCCGAAAAGAAAGTCGCCGACAGAAATGGATTTCAGGGGGACGTATGACATAAAAGTGAAAAGTGTTCAAAGCACAACTTAAAAAGCACTTTCGTTTTCGAAATTGATGTCAACCAGACATCGTTTTAGCTGATAAGATACAACAATTGGATTAAAAAAACAAAACAAAACAAAAAACGCACAATTCTAATAGACAGTCATAGACAGGAATAAGATTTTATGGTGATTTTATGGAGTTTACATAGTATGTACACCACACACACACACACACACACACACACACACACACACACACAAAACACACACACACACACCACACACACACACACACACACACACACACACACACACACACAATCGAGAAAGAAAAAAACGCCAAACTTACACACAAATGAACAAGTTTTATGATTCCGAGAAACAGCGATAAAAGATTTGAAGAAGAGTGAGGTCAGAAAGACCTGACGTGCCTATCTCCTCTCAGTCATTGCTTTACTTTGCCCAATTCAAAACTGGGTAGTGTTCCCCCATTCAAAGTTGTTTGACTTTAAGGCATGTAACAGACATGATAAAACACATAGACTTTAATTTCCACAAATAATGTACCAGAGACAAGATTTCAGGACCAGACTATCAATACAACGCACAAGGAGCCAGAGAAAGAGAGAGAGAGAAAGGGGGGGGGGGGGGGAGAAGGACAATTTAATTCCCTTGAAAAATGTCGGTGAGACACAATCTTCCAGCCAGACGACTACACACGGTCATATGCGTGCGTGCGTGTGCGTGTGCGTGTGTGTGTGTGTGTTGGATCCCTGAAGGCAGAGGTAAACCTTTAATCTAAGCAATTACGTGGACTGGGATTAGTGTTGGAACAAGGTAGAAAGAAACTAATGACGGTGGTTTGGAACGGCAAGCAGGTAACTGTATGAGTGGTGGTGCTTTCTGCTCAACTGCTGAGATCATAGATATAAACTGTAACAGACCGGCAACTGAACAAACCTGTGACCGGTGCTGACCTCAGCATAGGTTCCACCTTGTTTTATCGGAATATCGTCTTTACGCCTCCAAGGGCTCGAGCTAAATAGCAAGAAGACTGAAGTCATAGTATTCAGTTTAAAAAAAATACCCTCACGCAAAATATCTGCAAATGGCATAAAATTGAGACAAGCTGACAAGTTTCACTATCTGGGAACAGTCATCTCACCAGACAGCAGATGCTCTTTAGAAACAGCCAGCAGAATCGGTCAAGCTAAAACATTCAAGAAGATGAAAAGCGTTCTTACTAACAAATGTCTATCAATTAACACGAGGAAGAAATCTTGACTGTTCTATAGAACCGGTACTGTTGTACGGATGTGAAACATGGACAGTCAACACGCAAAGTCAGAACAAGGCTGAGGCGGCTGAAAAGAAAACAAACGAGACAGTCTTGAAAGAGGCAGACACAAGAAGAAGATTGGGAAAAGACAAGCAACATTTATGGGACACTTTATGAGGCAAGAGAAATCAGAGCACCTAGTCACAACAGGAAATCTGGAAGGAAAAGAGCATCAGGTAGACCCAGGGAGAAAACACTGGACTTGAGGAGTAAATGAGGACAGAGAGTGTGGGAGATGTACCTGCAGCGACAAGAGATAGATTTGTATGATCATCAACGCCATGGAGCAGGGCACATAATGATGATGACTTCCAAACAAGCTGAGACAAGTTAAAGAACCCTGATTAGTAAATACTATAGTACTCCATCTGGCGAAATTTTGGTCTATTTGTGTATTATTGACCGAGATGGGCGCTTACTCTCAAGTCTCTTACGTTTTTTTAGTGCCAAGTTTCAAACTCGTATATCTTTTATCGTAAGCTTTTCCTTTCATATTAATTTGCAAGTTGACTACTTATCACCTTCCATTTTTCTTGTTATTGAAAAACAACTCTGCTAAAAACTAGAAATGAAGCTAATTGAATAAGGCAGCAACGTTATTTAGTAATCGAAGAATGGTGGCAAGCAAGCTGGCATAGATACGCAATGACAGCACAGAAAGTCTGTCTATCTTTCTATCCATGTCTATGTCCACAGCAACACCAAAGCCAACATAACCAATCAGCAGCTGTGTCAAGTTTACTCTTCGTGTCCATTTCAAAAACGATCTCACAGTCCGAAGTAAAGAGACGGTGGAATGGACAAAAGGACCACCAAAGAGAAAGGAGAAAGGAAAGATTTGACAAGTCAGAAAACAACAAAAAGTACGAGAAGATGTAAATCAAAGAAGCAAATATATTACAACAACACAACAACAACAACAATAACAATAACAATAATTCCTGTACACAGCCTTCTTCAAAACTCTTAACACTCATTGCATATTACTTCAGCCAACAGGGGAAGTTTTATTCTAAAACGGGACAACTTTAGCCAACCAGAAAAGGCTATATATTTTGCACGTGACAACTCTGGCCAGTATGTACAAACTTCCGTCCACATGCGTGTTTACAGGTCATTTTCAGAAATCTCTTCCCTCTGCACTGCCTACTCCCTCATTTCTATCCAACGTCGACTGGCAAGGCAACACAGTTCACATACACAGAACTCTGAGTTTATACACTAACACGTAGTTCAATTTTTAAAACTTTTTTTTTTACTTGCACCTGCATCGAGCCCAGACTTGTACAAGTATTAAAAAATTGTAATTCTACGAAAAAATATATTCAGGACTCGCCCCTGTATTCTCAAAAATTGATCCCACACACTGTCACTGTCAACCAGCCTCCTGAAGGAAGTGGGTGAGATAGTGAAAACGTTATACGGTTTAACATGTTTCTTTTAAATTCTTAACTTCTTATTTTTCAACTCTTCATCCTATATACAAAAGACATTTTATCTGGCATTTTAACACAACAAAAGTGAAAGTATTTTACCACAAAAAAGATGTCTTAAAGTTATCTCAAGTCTTCAGGTTTGAGTTCATACACTGTATCGACTGGATCTGAAAACAATGGCGTGTTAAGGCTTTCAGTTTGTATGCATCCCCTGGTTTTCCTCACTCAAACATTCCTTCACCCCGTTAAAACGAAGCTGGCAAAAGCATACCACTTCAAACAAAGTAATAACTTCGATTTAGTACAACGATAAAAATATGGTTAAGCGCATCATACTATCTAGAAAGTATCAACACTCTCACTCACTCCATCTCCTTCTCTTTCTCTCTCTGTCACACACACACACACACACACACACACACACACACACACACACACACACACACACAATCTGTGCAATAATATGTTCGCTTCCTTTGTCGTATACCCATCACCTTAAATTAAATCAAATGCGATTAGGTTTATGCCAAGTCAGTTTCAGTCGTATACCCATCACCTTAAATTAAATCAAATGCGATTAGGTTTACGCCAAGTCAGTTTCACATATGCACTAACCAAGTGCATTAGACAGTGTGTGTGTGTGTGTGTGTGTGTGTGTGTGTGTGTGTGTGTGTGTGTGTGTGTGTGTGTGTGTGTGTGTGTGTGTGTGTGTGTGTGGTACATGTGTGCTCCGTGTGTTTTCACGAGCAAGTATAAATTGCGTGCGTCTCTTTTACATACACACACGCGCGCGCGCGACGCGCATGCAACACACACACACTTGTTTAATTGATATTTATGAATTTCTGGGTAAGCGTAAACAATACTACGTGAATGTCTGTACTCATCGCAGTCCTGCACATCTACATGCTTTGTAACAGTGGTCACAGTGGTTTCGTCTAAGTATCAATCATCAGCAGGCGTCTCACAATGCATCAGCAAACCTTTGATCCCATCAAAGCTTCATAGCAACTGCACCCAGACACACCAACATGAAATCACTTTACCTTAGATATGGAGCCAGGTTCCTGCAGTGAACAATAAATAATCATTAAAATGCATTTGCGCCACTCACACATACGTCACTTAGTGTGTGTGTGTGTGTGTGTGTGTGTGTGTGTGTGTGTGTGTGTGTGTGTGTGTGTGTGTGTGTGTGTGTGTTGTGTGTCTGATTGTGTGTTTGTGTGTGGATGTGACTTGCATGTCTGTCTGCCTCTAGTCTTTGTGTGTCTGTGCATGTGAAAATGTAGCAGAAAACTTCCCCTCATCCTTATCAATATGGTTAAGAACAACAACGACAAGAACAACAATACAAGATCTATGAGCTAACAGTAACTCTGGACGCGCGCGCGCGCACACACATACACACACACACTAATATTTTTAGAATGAAAAGACATTAAAGAAAGAAGAACAAACACGCACAGGAACACACACATGACACGAACACACACACACACACACACACACACACACACACACACACACACAGCACGCACACACGCACACACACACACAGCAAGCAACGCCACGTACAACACACACACCACACACACACACACACCACACACACCACACACACACACACACACACACACACACACACACACACACACACACACACACACTATAGGATCATCTCAATCTTCTTTATTAGGCAAACTTAAACGAAAAAGATCAAAATCGGTTTACCGATCAAACGAATTCCACCAGAGTAATATCGGCAGAGACAGGGTCGGATATCTGTCTGGACATGTCCCCCTTTTAAGAACGGGCCATTCATTCCATTTGTTACCCTTATAACAACAAATGAACAAGCAACAGCCTGCAACTCCAGCCCCGCCAGTTTACATATGGACACCGGCACACTGAACCAAAAGCGACCAGAAAAAGAAAGTCACTTGGAGAGAGAAGGGAGTGGGAGACTTGCGGGAGGGGGGAGAGGAGGGGCTGGAGGGACCAGCGCCAGTACTGTGCCTGGAGAAAACAAAAGTCACCCATGCTCGCAAAGCCATTCTGACAATGTCCCTTTTATACCAAACTTATTACTGCAAAAGAAATCCCTCTTTTGTCTACTAAGGTTGCTGTGACTTCGAAGAAGCAACAGACGAAATAAAACTTGAAGCGAAACGAGTATCATGATAGACTGTCAAAAGACTGAAAACAGAAAGTAATATCGTAAGTACTTCCTGAAAAAGTAACGTTCATACATCTTACTCAAAGAGTATTGATTTAAGACACTTATTTAATCCGTGTGAACGTGACATTTGCGCCATGACCTCCAAACTTATGCATTCGTGACACTTCAAATGTGCATATTCTTCACCCAAGTTCAGTTATTCTACTGACACACTTTTCTCGCAGACACACAGACATACGCATCTCTCTCTCACTATGGTCGACATGAAACAATCTCCATTAAAAGAAACTTAAATCAAAACGGAGAATGACAAAGGAGTTAGTTTTCCTTTGGGGATAAAATCACCGGAAAAAGTCACCCAACCTTACAACATACCACAAACGAGTCTTGCACAGGTAAAACATAAATGAACGTATGACTGACTGACTGACTGAAAGACTGGACTGACTGACTGACTGACTGACTGACTGATTGAATGAATGAATGAATGTCGCCGGGGGAAAATCATTCAATCTGAAATTTCAATGTAAAACAAAGAATTAAAGGATAAAGGTTGTACCATTAGCCTGATGTCAGAGGAGAGTGAGGTGGCAGTTCTCGTGGGTCAGCATTATGACAGCCGCGCCCATCGACGTGAGAAAAAGGCGACCATACACTCAGACAAACACATGGCACAGAGGTGTGAGTGTGCATGATACCACAAAATAAAAAAAAAGGGAGGAGGAGGGACAGACATGGGCAGAAACAGACCAAAGACGGAGAGCACAAACAAACAAATACGAACAGTGACGTTTATTTGCCGGTGGACCTGTGTTTTAACCAGTGACTAATTTTTCCAGGTGACTATACTTCCGACAACATACGCAGACAATCAAATACCCACAATAGTTCAACTTTCGTGCCTTTCAAATTCTATGAATGTGTGGCCTGCTTGCCTTACCTAAGCCAACAAAGCTTGGTCGCCTGCCAGCTTAGCACACTGCCGTATGTTAAGTATTCGTCCACTACCGGTACCATTTTTTTCAACACCTACTCACGGCTATACGCTCTAAGAGCATATCCACAGGCACATAGTCACACACGCATGCGTTTCCACATACACGCGCGCCCGCGCACGCATGCACACACACACACACACACACACACACACACACATGTACACATGCAGGCACGTATGTGTGTGCCGCAGGCAGAAAGTAATATAAACTCATTTAAGTGGTGAAACTGTTAATTGTTCTTTAAACTTATTAGAACTTATCTGCGTCTTATAGCCACACTTATGATAAGTTAGATCGGAGTTCACACACGCGCACACACACACACACACACACACACACACACACACACACACACACACACACACACACACACGAACTAACGAAAATAAAAACAACAACAACAAACCAACTCTATTTTTAGAGAAAACTGAAATTCTAAACTGGCCTCAACAGCTCATTTAGTTGTGCGTCAGATTCATAGGCCAATGGCTCTGAGTTTTAATGGACGTTTGGTACACATGTATAACCAGTACGTACTGGGTGGCCACAAACACCAAGATATGGGTTAGGGTAGATTACTGCAGGAGTGTGTGTTGTCTCTACCATTCCTCAAGTAGGCATACGCTACTTACAGAGTCTTACTACTGACGGTAACTGTGAGCCCACGTCTTTCTTGTGGGCGGGCTGGCTCTTTTGATAAAGCCGTGGACTCAAGATCCGGTATCTCGACTTCAGTCCCACTCCACAACACAAACTTGTCCTGTTCGTTAGCTATCTTCCTGAAGTGTCACCTACGTTTAAACTCCTATTTCAAGACCTTTCCAGCGCATAGGGTTTTGCGCAGGCTCCAGGAATCTGCCAAATATCTGGTGGCAAATTTGGACAGAGCGGATAAGCAATTTCCCAAGTGTGATTAATTTGCTCTTGAATAAACTCATAAATGCCGCGTCTTACTTTCAACCGGTAGGATATTTACTTAGTTAAAAAAAAAAAAAAGGGGGGGGGGGGGAGGCGGGATTTCAATGCGACTTTGGCTGTTTTATGATAGATGATGGTTTACCCATACATCTAAGGTCGAAAGGGAGTGAGATGAAACAGACTCAACACTGCATAATTGATGAGAGTATCAATCTCCTCCCCTCGCAGCTTTACCTTCTCGAACCCTGAACAGATTTTCATGGCCATTTACAGATGGCTGGACTGGAAGCCGAATATACCAAGACTTTTCCCTACTCAGACTCGAACGCACTCAGATCAGAAAGCGGAAACTCTAATTCGACACCATCTAAGAAGTGAAACATGCCGGGTGGCCACAGCATGAACTGGAAGAAGAGGAATACCTGATATACAAGGTCGTCAAGTTGTCCACGTTTTTTTCCGGTCCCGAACTAGGCCGATCCTCGTTTAAAGAGAGATTTATCACTGAAAGTAGCAAGCCCTTGTCTTTCATTGATCCACTTAGTAAATACTGAGTGGGGAGGGAGGGGGAGTGCGGTTGGGACAGGAATTATTGTTATTTTTGTTTAAAGCCCAGCCAACTGAGCAGAGCCATATCAGGGCTATAACCATTTCAAAACATTCACAATACTTCAACAAGGAAAAGAAGAAGAAAAAAAAAAGGAAAAGAAAACCAAGTACACATATGAACGCATTTGCGCACATGATCTCATGGCGATGCCCCTGGCGTTGACCACTCCGTCCAATTTATCGCACAGGGGATTTAAAAACATACCTAAGACAAATGTAAATTGAACAATAACTAAGGACACTAAAACATATATAAAAACTGGCCTAAATTACCTAAAATTGCTTTTGCATACAAATGCACTTAATACATGTAACCAATTATCAATCCTTAGAATAAGTACGCAAGACTTTATCGAACATATACAGGTGAATGGCCCAGGAAAGCTGAAACTGATACGAAGAAATGGCAGAAAGCAAAGGCACAAGGCAGAAACAAAGAGTGTGACACAAAAGAGAAAATTTCAATCACAGAATTTCCAGAAGGTGAGGATACTAATACTATTTGTACTGAAAGAGCCCCCGGCATCCCTACAGGGGGTAGGGACGGGAGTGTGAAGGGTCGCGAATTCACTGTCGGGAAACGCTGAGTATATGTCACTGTCCTTCACAGCTGAGTGGTAGGTCAACAATATCTCTCCATGATTTTCATTGGTAACCATCCCCCTCCCCCCGTACGTATAGTGTTACATATATGTATATATATATATATATATATATATAAATATATATATTTATAATATATATATACATACATATGTAGGCCATATATATATATATATATATATATATATATATAATATATATATTTATATAAACTATGTATATATGTATGTATGTATGTATACATATACATATACATGTATTAAACTGCTAGAAAACTACGTACAAGCATATCATTAAACAAACAACACACACATTACACATATGGATATACATACATACACACACACACACACACACACACACACACACACACACACACACATATATATTTTTTTTTATATATATATATAGAGAGAGAGAAAAATACGTGTGTATGTATATATAAAAAAAATCAAAGGTGATGCAAAATTTGTATACTAGATATATAGACATTTTGTGTGAATCAAAGCGTGGAGAAATAGATTCCAAACTGGTATACATCAATAAAATACACCCATGTCTTAAATTCACATGTGAGCGTGAAGAAAATGGGAGGATTTCGTTTCTTGATATTTTGATAACAAATGAAGATGGTGCCTTGTCATCAACTTGGTATAATAAGCCAATGGATACAGGATTGGTCGTGAACTTTCATGCGTTAGCGCCAAAACGGTACAAGAGATCGGCGGTGTCTGGATTTGTGCATAGAGTCTGGAGAGCTTGCAGCACTTGGGTGAATTTTCATCATTCCCTACAACGAGCAAAGCGGATTCTGGAGCGAAACCAGTACCCATCGAATTTTTATGACCCAATCATTGAAAAAGCCTTATCAGAACTGTGTCCCAAGGATAAGGAGAGTGTGCAAAAGGATAAAACGGTGAAAGATATGATACCTATGAATCTACAGTATAGAGGAAAGGTAACGGAGGATTATGCTCGTTCACTTCATCGACTAGATGCCCCATTTAAGATTGTGATGACGATTAGAAAATTGAAAACCGTCCTTCCGTCGCTAAAGCCACCGGTGGAGAAGTGCCTGAAAAGCGGAGTTGTCTATACAATCAACTGTCCGCGCTGTAACGCGTGCTATGTCGGCCAAACCAGCCGACATTTGCAATCTCGCTTCAGAGAGCACATCAAAAACAGTGGGCTGATTAAAACACATATGGACCAATGTGGGGTGAAGACGATGGACGTGAATGATGTCACGATAGTAGACACAACAACCCGTAGAGAAAATTTTTTGATGACGCTTGAAGCATTGCATACAAGAGAATTGGGACCTAAAATCAACACCAGAGATGAGTGTCGAAGCCAACAGTTGACAATTAAGCTGTAATCATTTTACATGACGCTTCACATTCTAATATTGTTCGTGTTCAATGCTGATTCCTGTTACTTAGTTTGATAACATTCGTGTTATTTTCTCCTTTTCCAGAACTCTGATGATGAGCGAAAAGCTCAAAAAATTTCAGAAGAATTTCAAACTTGGTTTGCCAATAAAAAACAAACGTATATATACATACATACATACATACATATGACCAAGGACCGCGCCTTCCGTTGGACACCAGGGCGGAGGTGACAAGTATGCGACTGGTGGAACCTCTTCAAAAAAGATCCGAGGAAGAGAAACTCTCACCATCGCCACATGGAATGTTAGAACACTTGCACAGCCAGGCAAATTGCACGAACTTACGCATGAGCTGGAAAGATATTCCTGGCATGTAGTTGGACTGAGCGAAGTCAGGTGGAAAGATCATGGAGAACACCAAACTGAGGAAGGACATGTATTGTACTACAGTGGAGACTTGAAAAAACACATCCACGGCGTAGGATTTCTTGTCAACAAGAACGTCAAGAACTCAATACTCGGGTGACGCCCAATATCCAACAGGCTCATTTCCATCCGCCTCCGAGCAGCACCATTCAACATCACAGCGATACAAACCTATGCACCGACAACAGACTATGATGATGAGGATGTGGAGGAATTCTACACACAACTTCAAGAAATCATTGACGAGGTTGACAAAAAAGACATCCTTATCATTCAGGGAGACTGGAATGCTAAAGTGGGCGCTGATGCATTAAAAGACTGGAAGAACCATTGTGGGCCCTCCTGTAATGCAATTTCCAACGAGCGAGGACTGCGCCTACTTGAGTTCGCCGGATACAACAACATGACACTGGCTAACACCCTTGGTGAACACAAGGCGTCATGATGCTGGACTTGGCATGCACCAAATGGGACCAACCACCAGATCGACTACATCTTGGTCCCAATCCGTTTTAGATCTGGAATCTGCAGAGCCAAGACGCGAACATTTCTAGGTGCAGATGTGGGTAGTGACCATGACCTGGTGATAATGAACTTCAAGGTCAGGCTGAAGAAGATCAAGAAGCCCAAGAACACCAGACTGAAGTTCAACTTGGACAGACTCAAGGACCCCTCCATTAAAGAGTCCTTCCAAGCAACAATAGGCGGAAAGTTTGCAGCATTGAGCACACAAGAAGAAACTGCGGAGGAAATGACCACCAAGTTTAACACAGTGATGACAGAGACTGCAAATGACCTCTTAGGAAAACAACGCCGGAAAACCCAACCCTGGATTACAGACGAAACCCTTGAAATGTGTGACAAAAGAAGAGAAATCAAGAAAGTCAAAAATACAACAGATGGAGCCCTAGCCTACAGAAACATCAACAAAGAAATCAGAAAAGGCATGAGGGAGGCCAAAGAAGGATGGATACAAAATAAATGCACAGAAATAGAAGACAGCCTAAACAAGAACAACAGCATAAAGGCGTACAAAGTGGTGAAAGAACTCACCACACAAAGACAGGCAAGGATCAGTACCATTCAAGACAAACAAGGAAAGTGCCTGACAGAAGATAAAGAAATCATCCATAGATGGACAGAATACTGCTCTGACCTCTACAACCACCAGACACAGGGTGACTCAACTGTCCTTACATGCCAGGAATCAACAAATGACGATGACCACCCTATTCTACGCGAAGAAGTCGAAACAGCAATACGATCGCTGAAAGATGGAAAAGCTGCTGGAGTGGACAACATCCCAGCAGAACTGATCAGGCATGGAGGGGAGGCAGTGACTGACATCCTCTGGAAAATCTGCAACAAAATCTGGCAGACGGGAGAATGGCCGACACCTTGGACCCAGTCACTAATCATCACATTTTCCAAGAAAGGCAATTTACAACTATGCCAGAATTACAGAACGATCAGCCTTATCAGCCATGCTAGCAAAGTGATGCTGAAAGTCATTTTGAACAGACTGAAACCACAGGCAGAGGAGATCATTGCCGAAGAACAAGCGGGATTTCGCAGTGGTAGAAGCACAACAGAACAAATATTCAATCTCAGAGTCCTATGCGAAAAATACAGCCAACACCAACAGGACATCTACCACGTTTTTATCGACTTCAAAAAGGCATTTGATAGAGTATGGCATGAAGCACTGTGGGCCACCATGAGGAAGTACAACATGGGAAGGAAGCTTATTGACACCATCACACAGCTATACGCAAAAGCGAGCAGCGCAATGCTTGTTGGGGGCACAGTGGGGGACTGGTTTCACACATCAGTTGGAGTTCGCCAGGGCTGTCTCCTCTCTCCAACCTTGTTCAACATCTTCCTTGAGCGCATTATGACGGATGCCCTTGAAAACCATCACGGCTCAGTCAGTATTGGAGGAAGGACAATCACCAACTTGAGATTTGCCGACGATATCGATGGGTTGGCTGGAAATGAAGACGAACTTGCCAACCTGGTGAAACACCTGGACGAGACATCATCCAGATATGGCATGGAGATCAGTGCCGAAAAGACAAAGTTGATGACAAACAGCACAAAACCAATAGAAAAGAAGATTACAGTCAGCGGGAGTGAGCTGGAAACCGTGGCTCAGTTCAAATATCTCGGAGCCATTATCAGTGAACAGGGATCGAAAACCGAAGTTCTTGCAAGAGCAGCACAGACAACAGCAGCACTAGCAAAGCTGAAGCCCATCTGGAGGGACAAAAACATCGCCCTCACTTCCAAACTGAAACTAATGCACGCATTGGTCCTGTCAATCTTTCTCTACGCGTGCGAGTCATGGACACTAACAGCAGAACTGCAAAAGAAGATCCTGGCAGTAGAAATGAGATGCTTTAGAAGAGTGCTTGGCATCTCATACAAAGACCACATTACCAATGAGGAAGTACGAAGAACAATTTCACAGCATGTCAAAAACTATGAAAACCTTCTGACAACAGTAAGAAAAAGGAAACTTCGGTGGTATGGTCACGTGACAAGAACTAACGGACTATCAAAAACAATACTCCAAGGAACAGTTCAGGGGGGAAGAAAAAGAGGCAGACAGAGAAAAAGGTGGATGGACAATATTGACGAATGGACAGAAAAAAGCTTTGCCACGACCCAGACCCTTGCTCATGACAGACAGAGGTGGAGACAGACGGTGCGACGTTCATCCATGTGGAGCCCCCACGACCCTGGATAGGGTTAAGGGACAGGAAGGAAGGAAGGATATATATATGCATATATATATATATGCATATATATACATAAACTACTTAGAAAATACATACTAGTATTACACACACACACACACACACACACACACACACACACACACACACACACACACACACACACACACACACACACACACACACACAAACACACACACAACATACACAGAAAGACCTAGTGACAGATGTAAAGACGAGAAAGACTTCCAAACTGAAACAAGAAAGGCGACTGGCAAGAGTACCACGAGAGAAACGAAACAGCGAGATTGACACGGAAATGCAGAGTTCTAAAGATAACAGTCACAGGACGGGCGACTTGCAGGAAAGAAGCAAGACGGGTCAACATAGGAACAGATATACATATATAATTTGTCATCATCACCATCAGGTGCCCTGCCGCATCTATCCCTTGTCGTTGCAATCACATCTTCCACCCTCTCTGTCCTCAGCCACTCTGCAAGTCCGTTCAATAGTTTCTCACTGGATCTACCTGGCGCTCTCTTTCTCTCCACCTTTCCTGTTGTGACCAGTTGCTCTAATTTCTCTTGCCTCATAAAATGTCCTATAAATTCTGCTTGTCTTTTCCTAATGTTCTTTACTAATGATCTTCTTGTGTCTGCCTCCTTCACGACTGTCTCGTTTGTTTTCTTTGCTGTCCATGGAACTCTCAACATTCTTCTTAGATCCCTATTTCAGTTGCCTCAGTCTTGTTCTGACTTTGCGTGCTGACGGGGCGTCTCGTTGGATTATGTACACCAATGCACTGATATGTGTACTTAATTTTTTTGATACGTGTGCTTAATTTTCTTTTCCTCTTTTTTTTTTCTTGTTGAATGAAGTATTGTATACATTTTGAAATGGTTATAGCCCTGATATGGCTCTACGCAGTCGGCTGGGCTTTAAACAACAATAACAGTAACAGAAGACTGCCTACGCCTCACGACCCTACAACAATATCCGTTCCATATAACAGTCAAGAATTTTCTTCCTGGTGTTAATTGATAGGCATTTGTTGGTAAGAACGCTTTTCATCTTCTTGAATGCTGTTTTAGCTTGGCCGATTCTGCTAGCTACTTCTGATGTGCTGTCTGGTGAGATGACCATAAAAACATTAAGTTGTGTCTCAAAGCCAAGTATACAGTCAGAAAACAATGAAACATCATCCGAAAAATTTTTTTTATGAATATGTAAAGTCTTTCTGGGGAGAACTGAATGCCATGCTTACCTTGAAATGTAATCTGTTTGGTTAGTTTATTGATAATTAATAAAAAATAACACAGGGGAACAAATTTCACCCTGCTTAAGTCCCTGAGGGCAACAGAATTCATCTGTCATGTCCCCTTCTGCCCAGCAATGCGGTATCATATTTAACAGAATTCGTCTGTCATGTCCCCTTCTGCCCAGCAATGCGGTATCATATTTGACCATCAGTGACGACATGTCCAACTCGTCTTGAAGACTGAGCAAACCATCATTGTTAAATGAAAAGTTCCGTTAGATACATTAGGTTGTAACAGATTTACATCATTGGTACTGTTTAGACAGCATGGGGCTGAACCCTATCTGCGCTCTTTGCCAACACCACACCAGTTAAGAAGAGCACTCTGCGTAGATTTTCGAGCACAATGTCGACACTTTCTGAGTGATGTTTCTTGTAGACATTCTAGTGGTCGTAGGACGTCGGCATGGTGAGGCAGTATTACCATCCTGACCTCTCCGTCTCATTCTCCTGCTGGCTGGCGGTGATCGTTGTAGGGTGTCCAGTGGTTCCCATCTTCCCAAACCACAAAGTCGTGGGCTCGAGGATGACTCCTCAGTAGAGTTCTTTGCATAGTATAGTGATGAATCAGACTTACGTTTAGCTGATTTCTCGCACTGTGACTCTAGTGTGCTCACTATGGTCGACTGCTAATCCACTGGACCAGACTGGATGAGATAATGCTGGTCTTGATCACCGACAAAATCAACAGTCTTTTGCTGAGGAGAGTCACTCTGGGAACTAAAAACGTTTGTCTCACTAGTAGAGGACTGGAAGTTCTCGTTTCTGGGATTGGACTGAGGGGTAAGGGAACGGGGAGGGCTGCAGGGAAAGTGGGATCAGTATATGGGATGGGAGCTGATTAGGAATGCTTCACACCCAGTTTACCTTTGGCATAAAACGCACGCGTTCCTGGTTCTCAGTTGCTTAATGGTGTTTCTCTGTTGCTGTGTCAAGTCCACCCCAACCCTCAAACCGTCTTCATCACGCATCCTGTTCCTCACTTCCCTGTTTGTCATCATCGCCATGACGTCAGTTCTGTCATGGAACTGTACAATAACAGGCCAAGGTCTGTCAGACACCCTGGGAATGGAACCCAGTGTGTGAGCTGCTTCTATGTCCCTGACATCCCATTCTCTCTATACGAAATATTTTTGTAATAATACGGTGACCACTTTTGCCGCGATGTGAAAGCCTTCATTTATATCTTCTCTGATGCCATAAATAAGTATGAAATGTTTTGAGTGCCGTTCTTGGCGCTCCACTTTTTGTTCTGAAGTCTCCATACGGCTAAAGAGATGACCTTGGTCCTCCTGAATGGTGCCAATCAGTTTCTCCGTCTCATGTACGTTCTTTTCAATGGATTTGCTTTCGTAAATCAAACTAAAAAAAATTCTCTTGCAGTTGAGCAGTTCGTGCCATAACACTTTTTTCAAGAGACAACAGTCTATTTTCTAACTGTGCAGTTTGCGCAGTAGTCGTGACGTCAATCAATTTGTTTAGTTTACTTTCTATCACAAAGTTCTGCTTGTCCATTTTCTTTTCCAGCATCAACAACGACTACTCTGTAGCAGGCACTTCATCGAGAACTTCACTGCCAGTACTTCCGTGTCGGAGGCCTGGGTTCAAGTCTACGTCACCACAAGTAAAGTATAAATCCGGTCAGAAACACATGAGCAATGCATGTTACAATTACATCAGTCCACCCACCTCCACACACTATAAACACCAACCTTCTTTGGAGAATTTTGCAGGGTGAGTGTTTTCTTCACGTACACAGAGGTTGCAAGCATGCGCAGTGACACCTGGAGGGAAGTAGCAGAATACATTACAGACTCAGTGTTTCTGTTGCTTTGCTGCAGTCTGAAGAGTTCGCCTTTCCATTTGAGTTCAAAAAGTCCGAATAGCATCCACCGAGTAAAGCCAGTATCACAGCGTAAACAGACACAGTGCGACCTAAACTCAGTGACCAGCACACCTTGATCACATTGCAGATAACCAGTAAAATACTGGCCGTCCTTGCCTTGAAGGTCCAGTAAAAAGTACCACACGTGCTTCTATAATAGAAAAGGCAAGTTTGATACCGGCATGTTCAGTACACTTCAAGATTTTCGAATCAATTAAAACAAACTATTACCTAACTGGACTCGGTTATTAATGCCAAATACGAGACCGATGTGTTAGGCAGTCTTGCTGCCTATGAGATTAGCTCACCCCGACACGAGAGAGAGAGGGGACAATGTGAACGCGCATGCTCTTCTTCATGAAAGGCTTATGACCCTTGTAAAGAGGTGTTTTCTCCTGACAGACGTAGTTAATCATTCAATGACAACAGAATTTTAAATTAAAGAAAAATTAAGAGCTTCAGCACGTGACATATGTCATATTGCAGTTCAATGTATCTGTACAGACAGTGCGACAGACAAACAGACATACCAAAAGCATAAATGCAGAGCTCTAAAGAAGAAAGTCGACAAAACGGGTCAATACAAGAACAGCACAAAGCTTTCAGGACTTGAGCTCAAACTACAGGCTAGTCAAGCAAGCCCGTGATACAATACAACCTACAAGTTTGTGGCCCACCCATCGATCCTCGAATACAATCAACTATCTTTACAAGCCTGTAACCCACCCACCGATCCTCGAATACAACCAACTATCTTTACAAGCCTGTAACCCACCCATCGATCCTCGAAAACAAACTATCTTTACAAGCCTGTAACCCACCCACCATCTTTACAAGCCTGTGTAACCCACCCATCGATCCTCGAATACAAACTATCTTTTACAAGCCTGTAACCCACCCATCGATCCTCCAGCAGCCTTTACAGATGGGACAGGACGGAATGTCTTGATTTGTGTATAAAGTGATGACAGCCGGAAACGTACACAGAGAGGGAGAGTTGCTCTGTGGATCACTTGCAGAGGCCCGTGACATGACATGCACAGCGCCGCCGACAGCTCAGGACTGCAAAAAACTCTTGAGATGTACTGTGTACCCACAGCTTATCCATTACAGTTTGGCATTTAAGAGTTTATTCATGAAAGATTCATCGTCCTCGGACAGTTCCATATGCGTTTCACCCAACCTGCCATATCTTGCCTGGCAAACTCTTTGAACTTGAATAAAACCCTACGCACTGCCATGTTAAATAAAGAAAAAATATGTGAGTGTATGTTTGTTTACTCTCTCTCTCTCTCTCTCTCTCCTCACACACACACACACACACACACACACACACACACACACACACACACACACTCAAAAGAATGGCAGGACTACCGCCAGCAAGCGTAAACCAACGGTTAGGCTACACATTTGCCTACAGAATAAAACTTCAAAGAGATCGTAGCAACAAGATCGAAAAATAAACAAACAAAACAACTGCACAGACAGACAAAGCGATTTGCTGCCCCTAAAAGCTCAGATCGACGGCTGGGCTGGATGTTATAATCGGATATAAAGACTACGGCAGTATAAAAACCTGCACAAACCAACCGTGCAAAACAAAACAAAACAAAACAAAACAAAAGACATTAATAAGCAGGACAGCTTGATGGCAAAGTTGCAAGTTCTGACTGGTCACAAGGCAGGCACCCCTGCTGGGCTAGATGTTATGCAAAGTGGACTTACTGGTATGGCGGCTAGGCCAGAGGACCCCAACACACACACACACACACCACACACACACACACACACACACACACAATGGCGGAGTACTACTGACTAAACGCTGTCAAATCCAACGGTTCCGCGGAAGAATAAAAATACACACTAATACGCCAGTCAACCAACAAGAAAGCCATAGTAACACGTTAAAAATGTTTTTAAGCCTATGGTTAATCATCGGCTGACCTAACACTGACGATCATTTAGCTACACTTAAGTACATTTAGCACAACAACACACGCACACCTGTGGATGCGGTTCTCTCTCTCCTATCTCTCACACAACACACATCACACACTCTCTCACACGCGTACATACACATATTAACACAAACTTGTGACTGTCACACACACACACACAAAACCACATACTCTCTCACACGCGTATATACACACATATTAACACAAACTTTCGACTATCACACACACACACACACACACTACACACACACTACACACACACACACACACACACCACATAGCAATGCCAGTGTGACGCAGATGCCTCAAAATATGTGTCACTGGACACTTGCTGATGTGATGTGATTATACCTCTCTGTCGCCGACTTTAAAGCTGTTCCCCGCTGTTTCCTGGGAGACGCGCGCGCCGGCGCCAAAATATGATTATGGTAGAGATTCAAACAAGGTGTATTGGGCCCTGCACTCCTGGCGAAATCCATAGCTTACTGTAGTCGCTTCCGCCCCTCTTCCTCTCTCTCTCCCCTCCCCTTTCCAAAACACAAAGATGCACGCACGCACATAGCCTACACACCCATCATGTCCTCTCTTCTCTCTCTTTCTCTCTCCTCTCCTCACACACACACACACACACAACACACACACACACATACACACTGCGTTGATTGAAGAGGGACAACAGAAACAAGAAGACAGAATGAATGACTGATAAGCGGAGAGAGACTAATTTTTCTTTTCTCCTTTTGCTCGTCGTCTACACCGTCAGGAAACATGTATCAATAAGCGTGTCCGGTTTGTTTGTTTTTTAGTTTGCTTGTTTTGTTTTGTTTTGTTTTCAGTTTCTGCTGACTGCCATGGAGCCTGGTGATCACAGGCAGCCCTAGTTGAGTGTCGATGCTGTTGAGGTGCAGGACCCGGCGTTGTACTGCATGCAGGATCTTCAACTTGGCGAAGTTGTTCGTGTCTGATGTAGATGACAGTGTAGGTATTTGTGTAAAATTGCATGGTACCATGGTTAGAAGATGCCTGCAGTTCAGGTATCTCTTGACTTCAGCCCTGTAGGGGTTATCCTTCCCTTAGCTTAGGACCGAAAGACCTAGCCTGTGAGGGCTGAGGCCATGAGGTTTAGGCAGCTTTTGATAAATAGGCCAACCTGATGGCTCCGTCTTAGGACAGCGTATAGCTAGCTTGTAAGTGTGGTTGCAAAATGCCATCGCGCCCCGTGTTGACAGAAACCATCTGTCGTAGGTCTAGGACTGCTTATTCCTCCGGGTAGGCGTGGTCTACTTCGCAGCTAACCTCCAAATCTGAAGGCCATCCTGTGACGATCGTTCTACTACAAAGCTGGAGTACGCCTTTTTAGTTTAGTACAGGGAGAGAGAGAGAAAGAGTTTGCAGCCAGACAGTCGAACTTCGAGACCGAAACTTCTCTTTGCAACAGTATGGATGTTACTTACCGCATTTAGCCAACTTAAAACAACTGCCGTCGCAAAACTACATACACACACACACACACACACACACACACACACTCACACACACACACACACACACACACACACACACACCAGATGGAGAGAAAGAGACAGAGACCGTGAGAGGCACACACATCACACACACACACACACTTCTCTCTCTCTCTCACACCACACACACACACACACACACACACAACACACACACAACACACACACCGCACACACGCAATGCCCCAAACACTGCTGGCAATCAATCTCTCTCTCTCTCTCTCTCTCTCTCTCTCTCTTCTCTCTCTCTCTTTCCAAGTTAATATTAGTCTTATCATTTTCATCTTGACAGCTCCTCCGATGAACGAATCAGGCTAGGAGTACTTTAATAAAAAAAAAAATCTATTTTAACAATGTTAACAAAAGATGACGCATCTGTGACTGTGAATGTGCACGGTCGCATGTTGTATGTGTGTGTGTGTGTGTGTGTGTGTGTGTGTGTGTGTGTGTGTGTGTGTGTGTGTGTGTGTTATTTAATGATGCGCTGAGCAACGTCATAAAATGTAGCCTTATTGAAGTTAACCAGTTCTAACAAAACATAACCTTATTCTTCATGAAAATTTAGCCCGATTCTTAAGTAGTTTCAGGAAATGTGGCCTTATTCTTAACCAGTTTCACGGAAATGTAGCTTTATTCTTAACCTGTTTACCTTGCAATCGTTGTACGCAGAAGTTGTTTATACAATGAAACAAACCGATTCTCAGGTTATACATAAGCTTAAAACCCATCGATCTCACACAATGAACTGACAACTCGATCAAGTGGTTATGAAGTTTAATGTGGATGTGACATGTATGCAAATAAATCTAGACCTTGCGCATGTAATGTTTAAGTCTGAAGTCTGGGCGATCATGTTTATGAATACATGCACAAAGTACACACCGCGCGCTATCAGTTTCCCCATCATCGAGAGCCAATGAATTTGCAAATCTCAGCCTGTAGCTTGCACTGGACTGAACAAACATTTCTTTTAAAGTTTCAAATAGCAGCAACTATAGCTAATATTGTCATAATACTTTTGAAATATGACGTCAACAGACTTATTACCCGTTTAGATTCGTTCATTAAGTCAACGTCAACAGGCGACTTCCATTAACTTCACCAATGAAGCAGTCACGAAGCTGACAATAAGATATAAAACACGAACGTATCGATCGAAATGTTATTGCTGTTTCTTTACTGTAGATGGTGTCCGATGTTATTGATTATGACCAGACCGGAGGCAGAGGAGTAATAAATGCACATACGCACATAAACCAAGACATGTTCTACACGCTCAGTGGAGTCATATAACAATATACATTCTTAGAGTTTTGTGCACAATGTGTAATGTGTTACTGCTTGTGTTGAAATAAATGTAAAAATATATCATCAATCAATTATATCAGTCATTTTTCACACCGAATTAAAGCAAGTTTTCTCAAATATACGTTTGACCCACCAGAACTCTACCTTGTGTTCTTCCTCAGGGCGTTAAAGTCATTATTTCAGCCTATAGATCTATGTATCAGTACTTCGGACCACCGATCCGTCTCAGTATTTTGGCCCTCAAAACTATCACTCATTATTTCGACTTACAGATTTACCCGACTTGAAGATCTATCCCACAATATTCTGGATCACAGATCTACCTTTCAGTATTCAAGACCACAGATCTATCTCACAATATCTCGGACTACATTGCTGTATCTAATTATTGTGTACCATAGGCGTATCTTTCAATATTTCGGACCACAGACCTATCAGAATATTTTGTACGACAGATATCTCTCTCTCTCTCTCTCTCTTTCTCTCAATATATCCGATCAAAGTTCTCTTGACATTTCGGACCACTGATCTACCTCTGAATATTTTGGACCATAGACCTAGCTCTTAATGATTTTTACCACAGAGCTATACTGTTTTATCATCGCCTTTAGTCTCAAAACATCGGACCACATAGCTATAGATCAAATTTGTGTTTTATCACCACCAGTGATGTCAAAGAACTGTAGACAGCGTTATCTTTCCACAAGTAATGAGGCAGGCAGCTCAGCCCCAGTTTGTCGCGTAGTGTTTACACTTTTCACAGATGCTGAATGAAGAGACAGATTGTTGTTGACCCACTTGTTGGTGGTTTTTGGCTATTGCGGTTTGTATTAGTGATATATCACAAAAGAAAAGTGTTGCTTTTTAGTGATATTTTTATGTGGTCCACGTTATTACGCCATCTGTATGTGGTGTGTGTGTGTGTGTGTGTGTGTGTGTTGTGTGTGTGTGTGTGTGTGTGTGTGTGTGTGTGTGTGTGTGTGTGTGTGTGGGGTGTGTATGTGTATGTGTTGTGTATGTGTATGTGTGTGTGTGTGTGTGGCGCGCGTGTGTGTGTGTGAAAACCAACGTGTGTGTGAGAGAGACCGAGAGAGAGAGTCGTGAGACTTCAGAATATTTTTACACACAAATTAAAAGCATAAAAACGAACATAAAAAAACACAAATTAATAAATTATAACATGAGTTGTGAGAAAATATTAGACTTTTATGCTGACGGGTTATGTGCTTTACAAAAGCATGAGAGACGAAAGCATACATACGAAAATACATATATGCTAGTCCTTATCAATAACAGCAACGATAACAACAATAAAAAAAACAACACTTTTGCTAGTAATTGTATTAATGTTACATTTCTTTTAAAATAAATTACATAGACTCAAAGGGAAAGGAGAAGTAAAGGAAGCATTGAGAACAAACAAGGAGGAGGGGGGGGAGACATTAACTGAAGCAATGATGATCATGGACTACCTATAACACATGCCATGTCATAGAATTTATAGGCCTAAACATTTTCTTTAGATAATAAATAAAATCTAATAGCATAACATAAATCAATTTCCATGAGTACGTCAATCGATAAAGTGCATTACAAAAGCATGAGATAAAGGCAGATAGGCTTAGCCGATACAAGTAAAACAAGTGCAACTAAACCCCTAACAACACAGGCCTATCTGATCAAAGATTAGACTGCCGACTTGACTTCTTTGGTTGATGATGCCAAGTCAGGCTGCACTTGGTTTGGTCCTGTCCTCTTTGTTGAGGTCTAGCCTACGTTTTAGTTAGGTATTTTGATCTATCACTGATGGCTTGTGGCCCTTAAGTTTGACCTGTTAGATGGCGTATAGCTGTCTTTTAGTTAAGCATTTTATCTGGCGCATACGAGAAGAAGAACGTAAAAGAAGCAATTACAAAAACAGCGGAGCAGAGGGGCGCGTGACAAGTCAATTGTAACGCTGTGATGCGAATAGGTGAACCTAACACACACAAGCCAGAAATGGCTACACCTTTCAAATGAAATAAATAGGAAGAGAGTAAAGAGAAGAATGATGTATTGTTTTTGACACAGAAAGAAAAGACAATGGCTTAAAAATAGGACGAATATGGCTCACTAAAGGTTTTATTAGTACAGTGTATGTAGATCTAGAAAAGCGGTTTTAAGTTTTAAAAACTGTTTACGATATTTCAAGCAGATATTTGTGAAACTCTCGTGTAAAGCTGTTTAGTAATGTGCATCACTGCATGTCTTGAAGTTGGTGGGCATTGTATTCTAATGATACTTACCAGAAACGGCGATGCTCGTCTGAAATATGTCTAATCTTGGTCTTGGAAGACACAGGTTGTGTACGGTGTTTGGCTTGGTATAAATAGTTCTCTTACGTATTTTGGAGCAGATATGTGCACAATTTTGAACGTTTGTGTGCTTGTATTGTACTTAAGTTGGTTTTTGAGTGATAATATTTCCGCTTTTTTCAATTTTTGGTCTATGGATAGTTACTAGAAGTTTTCCTGCTCTTCTGTGCAGGGAATTTTTTTTCAGCAGGGTTTCACTTCAATGATGCATAGTCAATATGACATTGAAAGAGGCAGCGTAAAATAGCGTTTTGTTTCAGTGTTGATCAAATCTGAGAATTTACTGAGAAGAAATTGGTGTCAGCGTTTCTGATGGGTTCCTGATCACATGCATCACTGTTCAGTGTTTCTATGTTCATGTTGGCATCGACTGTGTGAGAGGCATCTTCCTGAATGAAAGTGCAGTCACTTGCAGTCTGCATGGGTGTGATTGTAACTGTTGCCTGTGTGACAATGAGTTTCCAGATTTCTTCTGCTGAATGGGTGTTATTCACTGCTTTTGTTTCCATGTCCCTTGTTGTTTGTGTTGTTGTGATATCCGTTGTCTGTGTTGGAGTGTAATTCACCGTTTTTGTTGTGGCATCAGTCGTTTCAATGGCAGGGTCAGATTCAAAGATTGCTTGAGGAGGGGTGTATGTGAAGGGGGCGCCTTCCCAAGCTTCAGTCACATTTGCTTGTGAATTATCTGCATGAATGTGTCCTACAGCTTGTAGTCCTTTGAGTTCTTCTCTCATCCATATATGCATCCTTTTCCTTGCACACTTTTTTGTTGATGCGTATTGTGGTCTGTGTTAGGTCATCCGGAAGTCTATCCTCAACACAGAGATCATCACTGTCTTTGTATGTGTAATTTGTTATTTGTACTCCCCCTCCACGTGGACACATTTTGTGTGTGTGTGAGTGAGAAAGTGAGAAAGAGAGAGAGACAGACAGACAGAGAGGGGAGAGTGAGTGAGTGAGCACTAGACCAAACATACAATGTTACCAAACTATACAAACCACTGAAATATGACTGTGAAGGAATTTGGTGCCCCCATTCAGCCCGCAAAAGCAAAAACATTTCATAATTACCAGGATACACACCAATAAGTAGGCCTATGTCTATTTAAACAAACACTTCGCAACTGTAATTTCTGTTTAAAGCCCTGCCGACTGCGCAGTCACATCAGGGCTATAGCCGTTTCAAAACATACACAAAAGTTCAACAGGAAAAAAGTAAAAGAAAATTTAGTAGGCCTACACATATCAATGCATTCACGCATATAATCTAAGGAGATGTCCAAGGGGACTACTCTGTCCAATTTATACGCTCATGACATTCAGACATACAGGGAGAAAGAGAAAAATGCGACACATACAGATATAGTGAGAATAAGCGCAAGAAACGTAACAATTATTTTGAAGCAAAAGGATGATATACAGTTGGTCAAGAATAATCAACTGATCCAATTCTCTCAAATAAATGTACGGTTTGACTCTAAAATCAATAGTTCTATATCTACTGATTTCATTTTCAATCATAAGAAGAAACGGTGTACAGCTAGATACCGTTTACTACTTCATCCAAATCACCGTTTCCAATATCTCTCTCTCTCTCTCTCTCTCTGCACTGTGACTGATATATTTTTTTTTCTTTTCAGACCAAGCTGACGGCGTACAATCGACCACCAGAAGCAACAGCAGGCGGATTCCAAAGGGAATGATCGAGTCGTGTTGGCCACATCAACCAAAAATTGCCAAAGGGGGTTTTCCCGTCTAATTACTTGTTTAATATGTTAATAGCTTGTGCGGCTACCAAGGCGACTGGTGGGTGTAGGTTTGGTATGTATTTCTACCTGAGACTTCTGACGGCCTGAGGTCAAAGGGAACCGGTAGCGCAAGCCGAGCTCGCTGATCGCGATCGCTGCTTTGTACAAGTCGTCGCCCCCTCAATCTGACAAATCGACCCCTGAAGGTGTCGTCTGCTACTGGCTCGTGCGACAATTTTTCGAACAAACAAACTATTTCTAGACACACACTACTGTAACGTTCGAAAAACAATTATTTTGGAATACTCACAGATGAGAAGGCAGCCCGTAATTCAGCGAGCTGATCATCATCCAAAGCTACTGTGTTCCGCTTGCTCGCCATCTTGTCACAAACGTCGGGGCGGGACAGTCACGTGATTGGTTTTATGCGACGCGAGACCAGTCTAATCCTCGCTACGATTGGCCAGACTCTATAAGTTACTTATGCCATATATGGTTGTCTTACTATCGTTCGCGGTTCATTCTCTGTCGTGAGACTTGAGCAGAACGTCAAATAAAACAAGTTGAAATATTAAAACGCTTTTTTGTATCAAAAGACGATACTGAGCGAAAGGCTTCGACGTGACGGCACAAGCCGTTGGCTGGCTGCGCGGTAACGACAACTGAGCTCTCATACTCTCACGCGTGCAACTGATGACACTTAAGTTGCTCCATTACAGATAAACCAGAACGTTGTTGGTTTATATCACGAATATTAAACCAAACGATATTTCATATGCGTCCAATTCATGATTCTCTATCATACGGAAAAATAGGACTGATGATGTGGTCACTTGCTCCATGTAAAAATCTATGCGCAGGCAGTTTCATATGCGCCCCACAAAAAATTGCCATTGCAATGAATAAATCTTCGGGTGCAGAATTAAGTGCATCATCTCAAGTGGGTTTTGTTTGTTTGTTTGCTTGCTTGCTTGCTTGCTTTTTTTGTGGATGTGTATTGTTATTGGTGGTGGTGTTTTCCGGATTTGTTTTGCTTTGTTTTAGGTCGTTTTTTTGTTTTTGTTTTTTGTTTTGTTTTTCTTAATACGAATGAAATGAATGCAAAGAATGATTCTCAATGATGTGATTAAAATGTTTTTTTGATGAAAAATCAATAAACGATTGTTTGGCATTGAAACACTATAAATATTACAATATTACAGGAAACCAGAGCTGCGTTGTGATGGTGTACATTGTAAGTCATATGTCTTGGAGGCGTGGAATGCTGCCTGCGTAAGGAGGACAAGCTCGAACTGTCGGCCCAATACAAAAAGAGTATCTCTTGTTCAGCTCTGCATTTCGTGAGCCTAATAGCCAGTTCTCAGACTATCATCTTTTTGTAGCTACATTTGAGGGAAAGTTTCTTTCTTTCTTTCTTTCTTTTCCCCCCACTTTAAAAGATCTATGTCGATTTACACAAGTTAAACACATAGCATAGGCGTCCTTCAGTCTCGGAAGACTATGGAGTTGCGCTCTGGGTGTTTATTCTGGTGCAGCGCCGGGTGTGGCTGGCCAGTCCGACGCGGGAATGACAGTCCCTGTGGCAGAGGGCACAGATGAAGTCTGACGCTGGTCTGTCTGCCTGGGCTGCAGCCTTTCTTCTCGTTCTCTTTTCCTCGTGCCGCCGAGCGAGTGTCTCTTCGAACTTGGAGAGACCTTTCTGCACAGTCTGTCTCCAGGCTGACCGTTCGAGGGCTGTTGCTTCCCAGTTGTCTTTGTCGATATTCAAGGCTTTTAGGTCCCTCTTGCACACGTCTTTGAATCGCAGCTGTGGTCTGCCTGTGGGACGTTTTCCCTGCACCAGTTCTCCGTAGAGGAGGTCTTTGGGGATCCGTCCGTCGTCCATGCGCACGGCATGGCCAAGCCAGCGCATGCGTCTCTGTTTCAGCAGCGTGTACATGCTGGTGCATCCAGCTCTTTCCAGGACAGTGTTGTTCGGGACCTTGTCCTGCCAGGTGATGTTTAGAATGCGTCGGAGGCTACGCATGTGAAAAGCATTGAGCTTTTGCTCTTGTCGGGCACGCAAAGTCCAGGACTCGCTGCCATACAGGAGGGTGCTCACGACGCAGGCTCTGTAGATCTGGATTTTTGTGTGCTCAGTCAGCTTGCTGTTGTTCCATGCTTTCTTTGTCAGTCTGGCCATGGTGGTAGCTGCCTTGCCGATGCGCCTGTTGAGCTCTATGTCAAGTGAGAGGGTGTCTGAGATTGTTGAGCCCAGATAAACAAAGTCATGGACGACATCCAGTTCATGGTCATTGATGCTGATGGCTGGGGGAGAGTCAACATCCTGTCCCATGACCTGTGTTTTCTTCAAGCTTATGGTAAGCCCGAAGTTTTGGCAGGCATCGCTGAAGCGAGTCATGAGCTGCTGTAGGTCCTCAGCTGAGTGGGCAGTTACTGCCGCGTCATCTGCAAAGATGAAGTCACGCAGGCACCTCAGCTGGACTTTGGTCTTGGCTCTTAGTCTGGAGAGGTTGAAGAGCTTACCGTCTGTCCTGGTTTGGAGGTATATGCCTTCAGCTGCAGGACCGAATGCGTGTTTCAGCATCACAGCAAAGAAGATTCCAAACAGGGTGGGAGCCAGGACGCAACCCTGTTTCACTCCGCTCCGTATGTTGAAGGCAGCTGATGTTGAGCCGTCAAAGACGACGGTGCCTTTCATGTCTTCGTGGAAGGATCTGATGATGCTGAGAAGTTTGGGTGGACATCCAATTTGGGGAAGGATTTTGAAGAGGCCATCCCTACTGACCAGATCGAAGGCCTTTGTGAGGTCTATGAAGGCAACGAAGAGTGGCTGCCTTTGCTCCCTGCATTTCTCCTGAAGTTGTTTGAGGGAGAAGATCATGTCTATAGTGGATCTGTTGGCACGGAACCCGCACTGCGATTCAGGGTAGACTTGCTCTGCGAGTACCTGGAGCCTCTTCAGTACTACTCGTGCGAAGACTTTCCCAACGATACTGAGGAGGGATATGCCGCGATAATTATTGCAATCGCTTCTGTCAACTTTGTTTTTGTACAGTGTGACGACGTTAGCATCCCTCATGTCTTGTGGTACTTCGCCTTCACTCCAACAGAGGCAGAGGATTTCATGCAACTCGGTGATGAGTGTCTCTTTGCAGCACTTCAGTACTTCGGCGGGAATACCGTCTTTCCCTGGTGCCTTGCCAGAGGCAAGAGAGTCCAGGGCTTCGCTGAGCTCATCTATGGTTGGTTCTCTGTCAAGCTCTTCCAGCTCTGGTAGGCACTCTATGGCATTCAGGGCGTCTTCTGAGACTACAGTTTCCCTTGCATATAGCTCAGTGTAGTGTTCTACCCAGCGCTCCATCTGTTGTTCTCTGTCTTGAATCACCTCCCCTGTAGCTGATTTCAAAGGGGCAGTTTTCTTTTGCGTTGGGCCCAATGCCTGCTTGATGCCTTCATACATCGCCTTGGTGTTGCCTGTGTCAGCCGCAGTCTGAATCTGGGAGCAAAGCTGAAGCCAATAGCCATTGGCGCATTGTCTGGCACACTGCTGGACTTTGCTGCGAGCAGCGCGGAGAACCTGGAGGTTCTGCTCACTGGGATTGCTTTTGTATGCTGTCAAGGCGTTTCTCTTGGCCTCGATGACTGGTGTCATTTCTTCTGAGTGGGCTTCGAACCAATCAGCTGACTTGCTGGTCTTTTTGCCAAATGTAGACATGGCGGCATTGCAGACAGCATCTCTGAAGTGTTCCCATCGGTCTTGGGCATTTGCAGTGGGTGGGCCAGGGAGAGAATCCTCCAACACACGCGCAAACTCCTCCACTTTTCTTTGATCGCGTGTTTTGCTGGTGTCAATGCGAGGTCGGCCCTCCTTTCTCGTACGGTGCAGTCTCTTCGCGCGGAGCTTCACATTGCTGCACACCAAAGAGTGGTCAGTGTCACAATCGGCGCTCTGGTAGCTGCGAGTGATCTTGATGCTAGAAAGGTTGACACGTCTGGTGAGGATCAGGTCGAGCTGATGCCAGTGTTTGGATCGCGGGTGTCTCCAGGAGACTCGATGCTGAGGCTTCGTGTTGAAGAAGGTGTTACTGACGCACAACCCATAATGACAACAGAGCTCTAGCAGGCGCTGGCCATTCTCGTTCATTTTCCCAGTGCCGAACTGACCCAAGCAGGTGGGCCAGGAATTGTAATCGACACCCACTCTGGCGTTGAAATCGCCGGCGATGAACAGTAGTTCTCTGTCAGGAATTCTCCTTATAGCAGCACTGAGGTCGTCATAAAACTTGTCTTTTGCTTCTGCTGTGGATGCCAAAGTTGGTGCGTAGGCACTGATTAGACTGACTGGTCCTGAGGTAGTTTGGAGTCGGAGAGACAGGATTCGCTCTGTTCCTTCTGCTGGTGGGGTTATGGATCCCAATAATCTGTTTCTAACTGCGAATCCCACGCCGTGTTCTCTGACCTCGTCTGATGGTTTGCCCTGCCAGAACAGGGTGAAGTCTCTCTCCCTCACAGATCCTGTTTCTGGGAGCCTGGTTTCTTGAAGGGCGACGATGTCCATCTGCAGTCTGCTCAGTTCTCTGTCGATGACGGCTGTCTTGCGAGCATCATTTACTTCCTGCAGGTCGTCAGAAAAGCCTGGTGTCATTGTCCTTACGTTCCATGTGCCCAATTTCAGGGCGGGAGTTTTCATTTTTCTGTTGCCTGGTGCACAGTTGTCGATCCGCTTGTCGGTTTTCACCCTAAACCCCACGCACCCAGTGAGGCTAACGGACCGTGGCGGGGCAGCACCTTACTGGCTGGGGGCTGCCCAGCTTAAGGCGGGCGGTAGCTGCCCAGTGAGATGCGATGACCTCTCCCACCGTCGGAAGCAGCCCCTGGCGTCTGACTCTACGCCAATTGAGTATGCAGACTTAAAACCGGTAAACTGCTACTTCCCGTGTTTAGTCGACGCTACAAAGCGAAGCTGGAGTGACCTCTCCAGAGCGCAAGGCCTGGGTAAGTAAGTGTGGAGGGCAAGCTGTTACCCATGCAGCAGACCCCCCCTCTCCACGTCGCTGGAATGGTCCATTGGAAAGGCAAGCGCCGATACACATGGTTCCAGTGCCGTCGCAGGAGTTGCCAGAACGTTGCTGTATACAGTCTCGGACTGCCTTGGGGACTCCGGCTCCGGATTTTTCCTCAGGGTTGACTCCCGAAGCCTTTCCTATGAGTGGGTATGGCCGCAAGGCAGCGGAGGTTTGAAATCAGAGTTTTCCTTCTCTTAGATGAGCTGTCTTCCCAGACTGATGAGCCCCATCTACCCAAAGCACTGGTTTTCAGGCGCCAGTAACCCGCCTTCACCCCTTCTCCTATCAGTAGTAGCAGTTCCGCCGGGCTTATATCTAAGCCACACGAGCAGGCTAGGAGCTGGACTTAGTTGTCAGGCTGTTGGAGACGCGCGCCGTGAGGGGCATTTTATAGACAATGGGAGCTTTCAAGCAAACAGGAACCAGAAAAAAAACTCGAAAAAAGAATAAGAACGCTTATTCAATACAAGACAAGTTAAACACAACCATTTTAGATAATACACCCATGATTTGACAATTCTTTATCCAAAACAAGTGTGACAGCCTGCGTTCAAGCAAACAGGAACCAGAAAAAAACACGAAAAAAGAATAAGAACGCTTATTCAATACAAGACAAGACAGGCACAAATTTTCGGCCAACTGGCCTTTGTCAAGCGTAAGATCACAAACAAACAAACACCAGATACAAAAATTCGTGATACCAAGACACCTAATACAGATAAAATGCTGTCTTAGAGTAATACGAAATCAAAAACAAGTGTGACTGCCCGCTTTCAAGCAAACAGGAACCAGAAAACACACGAAAAAAGAATACGAACGCGTATTTGATACAAGACAAGACAGGCGGTCACACTTGTTTTGGATTTCATATCACTGTAATACTGCATTATATCTGTATTAGTTAACATGGTATCACGAATTTTTGTATCTGGTGTTTGTTTTTGTTTTTGTTGTTGTTGTTGTTGTAGTTGTTGTTGTTTGGTGTGATCTTAGGCTTGACAAAGGCCAGTTGGCCGAAAATTTGTGCCTGTCTCGTCTTGTATTAAGTGCGTGTTCTTATTGTTTTTTCGTGGGTTTTTTTTTTCTGGTTCTTGACAATTCTTTGTTTGACTGATTATGGATCATATCTGATACATCGTGAAATCAACAGAAAATAAGAAATGAATGTAAGTATATCTTTAACAGATATAAGCAGTCTATATCATAAGGCATACGCGCAGAACACAATACTGAACACATCAAATAAAAGTATACATGATAATTCTAACAACACTGAAAACAATTTCATCTGTACCGAAAAGAGCATATTATATTATGAAATATTAACCACGGATGAAACACTTCCAAAATTTAGTTGTTTTTTTTAATGTGGTTAAAAAATTGGGAACAGATGTTCCATGGAAAAAAGGAAGTGTTTATGAAAATCTAGAAGATACAAAAATTGTTAACATGCGAAACTATTCTGGAGATGAATCAAAGAATTCTTGAAATCAGAATGCATCACCTGTGCAAATATCAAACTGACTGAAAACACAGTATTATTAGGTGTCGACAAAAGTATGTGCACATATTCAATAATAATGACGATGATAATAATAATAACAATAATGATAAAAAGAAGAAGAAGCAATATTTGTGTAGCGCAACATCCCAGAAAGCAAGCTTCTAAGTGAACTTGTACTTTATAGAAAATGTATACATAAAGACGTGAATCAACGATAAATCAATGATATAAGCATGGAAAGACTGAAAAATCTTATTATAAGAACGAATATGAGAACGCTAACACATACACTCAATATGCATACACTAATGCAGACACACATAGATATAAAGATACACATGTAATTACGCACGGACGTAAACAGACAAGAACCTACACAAGGGTTAATGGTGGCGAATGCACATATACCGACGCAGGCTTACAAACAAATCGACCAAACATGTACAAATGACATTATCTCAGACAGTCAACCATACGAGTATACTACGGACAGTAAGACTAATAATGCTTCTTGTTTTTCGTCAGTAGTGATTTGTTTTAATTAAACAAACATGGAGTTGAATCAAGATGCCATTTAATAAGCGTACCTTTGAACACTTGCAGGATCTGAGACCAAGCAGGCACAATTAAAAGTCCTGATGCAGTAGAAAAAGCGTGTTATTTATCATTCCGTTTTCACTTGCTTGCTTGCTTACTTGCTTACTTATTTACTGACTGACCGACTGACTGACTGTTTTACTTACTCACTCACTCACTCACTCACTTGTTTGCTTGCTTGCTTGTTTGTTTGCTTGCTTGCTTGCTTGCTTACTTATTTAATAAGTTAATGAAGAATTCAGTTGGGTGGGTGGGTGAAAGAATGAAAATATGTATATTTTTGTGTGTGCATGTTTGTGTCTCTGTGCATATATGTGTAATTAAAAAATCGGAAAAGGAAACTTAGCATTTTCAAAATGTCAGAAAATCTTTGTTGGCGTTAGAGCTTTCCTGGATAAATCATTTCAAAAATAGTAAACAGATAGGAAAACATACCCAAAGAAACATAGAGTATCTTTTTAAGAACATCTTGAATACTACTGGTCGAGTTAAATTTAAATAGAATATAATTAAGAATGCAGTCAGGTTTGACACATTTTACGTATAGCCTATATATATGAAATTTATATAGTATAATCGTTATCATCACCACGTGCCCTGCCGCATGGCGTTAGCGATCATGGCCCTCCAAACAAATCTATCTTTTGTCGCCGCAAGTGCATCTCCCACCCTCTTTATCTTCATCCACTTTGCATGTCTGTCCAATATTTTCTCCCTGGATCTACCTGGTGCTCTTTCTCCTTCCAGCTTTCCAGTTGCGATTAGTTGCTGTAATTTCTCTTACCTCATGAAATGTCCTATAAATGTTGCTTGTCTTTTCCTGATCTTCCTCATTAATATTCTTTTGGTGTTTGCCTCTTTCAAGACTGTCTCGGTTGCTTTTTTTGCCGTCCATGGAACTCTTAACATTCTTCTTAAAAACAACATCTCAGTTGCCTCAATTTTGTTCTGACTTTGCGTGTTGACTGCCCGCGCTACACATCCGTACAACAGTATCGGGTCTGCATTACACTGAAGAACCCTGCTCCTGATATTAATTGATAGGCATTTGTTGGTAGGAACGCTTTTCATTTTCTTGAATGCTGTTTTACCTTGGCCGATTTTGCTGGCTATTTCTAATGTGCATCTGCCATCTGGTGAGATGACTGTTCCCAGATAATTGTCTTATCAACTTGTCTCAATGTTGTGCCATTTGCTGTTATTTTGCTTGAAGTGATTTCTTGTTTTTCACTGAATACCATGACTTCAGTCTTCTTGCTATTTAGTTCCAGCCCTTTATTTCTGCTTTCTATTTCCATTATATTCACAAGATTTTGAAGGTCTTTTTCATTTTTTGCAATTAGAATGGTGTCATCTCCATGACGAAATTGTTTGGAATTTTTTCTTTCACAGTTATTCCAGGGCATTTTTCTAGGTTTGTCCTGATGGTTTGGCTGTAAAGTGAAAATAAATCTGGTGACAGAACACATCCCTGCCTAAACCCTCTTTTGATATTTTGGAAAGAGCTTATATCATTTTCTACTCTCATTGCTGCTGTTTGTTCCCAATACATATTGCTTATTATTCTTAGATCCTGTCCATCAACACTGAGCCTTTCCAGCTGGTTGATTCATTTGTCGTGTCTTACCGATCAAAAGCTTTGATATAATCAACAAAACATAAACATATATCCTTATTCAACTCCATTGATCTGTCTATGAGAGTTCTTAGGATGTATATGGCATTAATAATTCCTTTTCCTTCAACAAGTCCACATTTTCTTCTGCTTTTTCTCTTTTGATTCTGTTCGTTGTCCTCATCGTGGTTGTTCTTGATAGAATCTTTGTCACATGGTTCATCAAGCTGATTACATGATGGAGATCGCATTCTATTGCCCCTGCTTTCTTTGGAATGCAATGAAAATTGACTTTGACATATATGCAGGGATTTTTTCAGTGTCATGAATTTCATTTAGAAGGACTGTCATTTTTTCAATACTAAATTCATCTAGGGCCTCAAACATTTCTGTACTTCTCCCGAATCTTTTCCGGTTTCATCTTTTTCATCATTCTTCCATTACGGGTGGTCCTTCAACATTCTTTCTTATGATGCGTTCTTCCTTTCTGTCATCGTCAAAGAGGTCTTTAACGTGCTCTCCCCATTTATCTAATATTTTATCTTTTTCCAAAATAATCGCGCCACCTTTAGATGTTAAGCAACCAATTGATGAGCACGTCTTTTTCCTGTGGGCAATTTTTTTAATGTTTCTGTACATGAATTTAGGATCTGTTTTGTGTCGCTTTTCTACTTCTTTGCACTTTGTTTCCAGCCAAGCTCACTTAGCTTCATTACTGAATTTGTTTTGAACATATACAATAAATTTTGCACGAGTTGATCCATCTGTCTTTAAGAGCCTAAGATTTAGTTTGATGCTCCTTTTGGTTTGTTTTCTTCTCTTTAGTCTCAGCTTAAAATTTCTCATTACAGGATTGTGGTCACTGTTACAGTCTGTGCCTGGCGATGTTTTTGTTATCTGTAAAGAGTTTCTAAATCTTTTATTTATCAGGATGTAATCAATTTGATTTCTTGTGCTATTTCTGGAGTGATCCATGTCCACTTTCTTCTGTTGGGTTTCTCAAACCAAATGTTTCCTGTTGTGAATTCATTTACTTGTGACATTCAACAAGTTTCTGTCCCCTTTCATTTTGTGTACCAAGGCCATGAGGTCCAAATATGTCATCTACTTTTTTCTGTCCCACTTTAGCATTAAAATCTCCTATTGTTATTGTAATGCCCTGTGATTTACGCTGAGCCTTGATTGTGTCTAATTCCCCATAGAAGTTGTCAATTTCTTCCTCAGTATTTGCAGATGTTGGTGCATATACTTGGATGATGTTGATATCAAATGGCTTGCCATCCAATCAGACAAATAAAATTCGTTCTGATGTAGCTCAGTATCCTTTAGCAGATTTTTGACTTGTCACTGTCCATTGTAATGCCTACCCCTCTTTCATGTGTGTCTCCACCAGAATGTATGATTTTATGCTTGCCAGATGTTATCATGCCTTCTTTCCATCTCACCTCCCTAGTACTAAAATATTGATGTTAAGTCTTTCCATCTCTATCCTGACGTTTTCTAATTTTCCTTTCTGCAGTAATATTCTTACATTCCAAGTTGCAAATTTTATATTTTTGAACTGATCGTAGTAGCTTGATGACGTTTGAGCATGACATTCCATACCGGACGAAAGTGCTCTATAGGAGCCAGTATTTACAAAAAGACCGAGTTTGAAATACATCATATGGGCTGCGGAATTCAACACAGCCACACATTTCGGACTTAATCGTCGTAACCAAAATGAATTTATATATATACATTAAAATTATATATGAATAATAAACAATCGTAGCTCAGCTCATGAGTTTCATGGCATGCTTGAAACATCTTGAGACATGAATTGATGCCCAGATCCCAAGGCTAGACATTTATTTCCTGTGACAGAAAGATTTAAACCATGCTGAGGGTAGGATACATTTTCGTATCCCTTTTAAACACACACATACCTCACTTGCTCCAGACTATTTTGTCGAGGGGGAAAACTATTTTATAAACAATGTAACGATGTGGCAGGCACATAAGATTTTGCCGACAATTTCACATTGTGTTTTACATAACTATCTTTACATGTAGTTCACGAATTGATACCAACCAACACGAACAGTGTTGGGAAATTGCACGATATTGCTATGCCATCTTCCAAATTCACCCTGTATGTCGTGTGTTTCTATGTGGAAAACTATATAGAGAAACCATGAAAGTATTTTTTTCAGCAGTTCTCCGATGTTCTTTAGGACATGATACATTCCAAGAGACAGTTGAATCATCTTGTGCGGGACTGATCCAAACACAGTCACCAGATCGAGCCACACTACATCGAGATCTCTTTTCGCTTGTTAAGCTCTTTTGATTGCTTTCCAAATCATCGTGGTATGCTCTATACCAAATATTCCCGAGATGCCTCCAAGTACTCATTTTCATGAAGTATTTAGTCAGTCTTGCTCTCAAGATAGAAAAGCGGAATTCCCCTTCAGCGCTCAGAAGTGATTTCTGTCTAAACTGGTTGGTGTCATTAGAATTCTGTTCTTTTGCTCCATCCCCTGGTTGATGATCTTCAGATTCCTACTTCCAGATATGATCAGTTTGTGGAGCCACTAAAGGACACTGGAACATTTCTTATATAGGATGTAGGTTATATCTGTGAGGTCCAGGTTGAACCACTTTCTTTTTTTATCCAGTGCTGGTGGCTTGTCGTTAAGATTTACCCTGGCGCTGCAGATTACTGATTTTGGATTTGGGTCTTCTTCCATTAACTCCTCTTTCATTTTGATTCTATCAAAGAGGCTGTGAAAAAGAAAAGGGCCAATTAGTGGTTTTCTGCATGGTGTGTGTAAGTCCAACAGCCAGCCCCTTCGGCAGCCAATTTGAACGAGAACTTGTCGTGCGTTGACCATAAGATACTGGGGTTAAGAGCATCGCATGACATCTTGCCATGCTTCCTCACCGTTTTATATTTATTACTCATTTAGGTATATTGATGTTTACTCTCTCTCCTCTCCCACCCCCTCACCCTCTCTTACAGAATATGTGATGGTGCGTGTGTGTGTATGAGAGAGAGAGACCAAGAGAGAGACACACACACAGAGGGAGACAGACAGACAGACAGACAGACAAAAGAAAGCAGACAAGGTGGAAATGAAACATTTACCGTGGTTTATCAAAAATACCTGCAATTCACAGTCAGGTTCAGACAGCTGTAACAGTTTCAGTTTCTCAAGATGGCGTCTCCGCGCTTGAAATGAATTCCATATGTACTAACATCACAGGTGCCATGTGATAGTGATCATGGCACAAGTCTTAAGCCTGCACATAAACCCATGAGCTGGCCAGGTCCTGAGGTCCTACCTACCCTATATTTTACATAGCCTACATTTTTATAGTAGTGTTATATCAGTCTATTACTGGAACAATCTTAGTTATATGTAAATGACACGTGTATCTTATCTTCATGGAAAAGAACAGAGAGATAACAAAAAATGACAACAATTAAAGGTCTGGATGGCAACACAAACAGTTACAACGAACAGAACGGTCTGAACTGGTGTGTGTTAATATATAATTGAGAATGGTGACATCTTTTGTTCGGCCCACTCTAGCAGAGTATATAGCTCAATCAGCTACCAGAACATTGTATTGCAACTCTGACGGTTGAGTTTGTGTGTGATTTACTCGTCAGTTATTATCACCAGCAATGTTCTGCTTGTACATTTTAACCACTTGCCACAAAATGATGTGCTGTCTTTTAGAAGGAAATTCAACCACACGTTTCAACTATCAGCTTCATCAACGTACATGGCTATCGCGTGAGTGGACAAACAATAGAATTATCGCCCGTTTTCTTTTCCAGCTGGACGTCAGTTTGCGGTAGTGTTGCTGTGTAAGATGTGCTGCGCATTTTTTAGTTAAGTTAACTCCAGCTACTGAACAGTACCTATTAAAAGTTTATTGGGTATTACCAGACTCTGTCCTTTTGTTTCTTGGTACTGTTTGTAAACAAGAAACGGCTGTCTGCGTGCACCTGTCAGGCATCCTGTTAACAATAGCACACACTAAGGACACACTTTCCCCTGCAGTTGCGGGGTTCTGTAAACTTGACACAGACATAACGAAATCCAAAACAATTTTGACCGCCCACGTTTAAGCATACAGAAACCAGAAAAAAAAGCATGAAAATAGCATGAAAATGCGTATTTATCACAACGATATGAGACAGGCGCAAATTTTCGGCCAACTGCTCAAGCATAAGTGTAAGAAAACACAGAACAAAATATTAAAATGTTAAAGAACAGTAAAAGAAAAAAAAAACATAAGAGAAAATAGCAAAACTTCCCTGTTGTTTTGTGGAACAGAAGTAAAGAAAACTTTTGTAAAAACTTGTTGTCTTCGGTTTGTATCAAGTAGTAATCTTTTGTTAACAGGTTGGGTTACCAATTAATCTCGAAGCGAACGAGAAATAGGTGGCTCCTGAACTTATGGGGCGTTTCGCTGGGCCTTTTGTTTTTATGAATGAAGCCAATGTCAGTAGAAACCTTCCACACTTTCTCCTAACCTATTCCTGATAGTCGAAAAAAAAAATCGGACACTGCTTTGCGCTCGGATTAACGCCATTTGAGATACAAATTTTCCTGTAGTCTTGGTAAAGTCTGCTTTTTCTCTGAACAAACTTGACAGAGAAACTTAACACCATGGTTTGAGCTAAGGTCTTGCTATAGTGACATTATACATGTGTGTGTGTGTGTGTGTGTGTGTGGTTGTGGTTGTGGTTGTGTGGTGTGTGTGTGTGTGTGTGTGTTCGTTCTTTGATTTAACGTCTGTTCACTATGAGTGATATTAGACGGGGGGAAAAAATGGAGGATGGGAGATGGGCGTAGTTGGATTGGGGGCGAGGGAAAACAGAGTATGAGACATGAGTAAGCGGGTAAATATAAAAATGGAACAAGATCTTAACACTAACAATTAACATTAACAATGCGAAGGGAAAATTTAACGCTAAAGTACAAACTTCATAAACTTAAAGCAATACATTAACAGGACTGTGAACCAATGATTCTGAAATTTTAACTGACAAAGATTGATCTGAAGTTACTTCTTTAAAATGAGTTTCAGAATAGTTTTCTTGTGTAAACATTTTTGGTAAAAAAGAACGTAGCTTTTTGCAGTAAAATAAACAGTGAACCAGTGTGAATTGTTCTCCGCAAATACACTTGATATTTTTACAATATTTTGTTTTCAACGCGTTTAGCTGAATACGAAAATGAACAGCAACAATCGATCTCGAATGATATATGGAAGAATACTGCAATTTTTTACATACATTTTGAAAAGAATGTTTTTATCATTTGTTGTGTCACAAACTTTTCATTGAAATGCTCATGAAAACGAATCCATGAGGCTGATTCTAGCAAGCCGCAAGCTTCTTTTACGGAAGTTTTAATACGTAATTCTATAGTATTATCAGTGTTGTGTGCACCTTGCTTAGCTGCTCTGTCTACTACTTCGTTGCCGTGAAGACCAACGTGAGAAGGCACCCAACATAAACTGATATCTGTACCGTTTGTCCTTAAAAAACGATGTATAAGATGATTTGCCTCAGTAATTAAGTCAGGTCTTGTGTCTGTATCAAAAGACTGTAAGGCATATAATACAGATTTTGAATCAACAAAGAGAACTACTTTGACAAATACAGGTTTAAGGTCTACTAAATAATGCAACGCTTGTATAATAGCGACTAATTCCGCTGTAAATATAGATATATTTGGCCCAATAAAAAATGACTTTTGTATTCCAAAATTTGGAACATAAAACGCTGCTCCAGCAGATTTATTTTCTAAGACTGACCCATCGGTAAAAATATGGAGGTGGGTACGGTAATTTTCATCGACGTGTTCTCTCGCTGTGCATATCGAAATGTTAATATTTTCATATTTCTTAGCATCTGTATAATCAATATCAAAAGTGGCTTTAAGCATTTCCCATGTAGGGATAGGCGTTGTGGATGGTGTCTCAGCTATTTCATCCAAATTTATGTTAGACTGTTTGACTAAGTCAGATACATAAGTTGCAACAGTCATTTGTGATGAAATGTTGCTTGCTCGTTTTGGAAAGTCAACATCAGACCTTAGTTTAATTTCCTTGCTCACAAAATTATCCGTTTGTGAAGTAGTTCTGACTGCAAACTTTGCTGTCGCTAGCTCACGATAGTTGTTCAGAGACAGAATTCCAGCAACTTTGTACGTTTTCAGATTTGAAGCATGGACTGGTACACCTAGTGCAATTTTAAGACTTTTGCAGTCTAAGCTTTGAATCTTCTTTAGTAAATATTTTGGTGCACTGAAGAACACCTCTTGTGCATAGGATAATTTAGATTTTACAAGTGCTGTTGATAGATGAAGTAGTATGTTTGTATCCATTCCCCAGGGTAATCTGCTTATTATCTTTAGAAAATTTAAGGCTTTTCTTGCTTTTGTTAAAATATAATCAAAATGGACATTCCAGTTTAATTTCGATGTTATAAAAACTCCCAGAAATTTTACCACCTGTTTGTAATGTATCACTTCACCATGCAGTCTGAAAGTAGGCAAGTTTATTTAAAGTACCACCAGGATTGAATAGCATCATGTTATTTTTTTCAGTTGATAACGACAGACCATTTTCTAACATGTAGTTTCCAAGACTATCAAGATCAGATTGATACACCTTCCTGATGTAATTCTGTGCTCTCTGGGGAGTTGTCTTTTTTAAAGTAATATTCATCCATATGCATATATCATCAGCGTACTGTACCAAAACAACACGATTTGAGAGTACATTAGGAAGATCATGTATAAGGATATTAAATAACATAGGTGCTATCACTGAACCTTGAGGAATTCCCATATCAAGACATCGTGAAGTAGAATAACTTGTTCCCACTCTTGCCTGAATTGTTCTATTGGCTAAATAGGACTTGATATAATTATACATATTGCCAGACAGACCAATAGATTTCAGCTTTTACAATAAATGTGTATGCCAAACTTGATCATAAGCTTTTTTCGCATCAAAAAAAGTTGCTAAAAGACTTTTTCTAAGGGCAAATTGTTGTTTTATCTGAGTTGTAAGTTTAACCAGGTGCTCAACTGTGGATCTCCCTTTTCTGAAACCTGCCTGGTTTACCGGAATAACGTTATTTTTATCACAGTAATGTATAAGTCTGTTTAAGACCAATCTTTCCATTGCGCAATAGGTCTGTAACTGTTTTTTTTTTTTATTGTTTTTAGGCTTTCCTGCTTTTAATATGGGTATTACAATAGACTTTTGCCATACCTGTGGTACAGTTCCAGTCACCCAGCATTTCTGAAAAATTTTGTGTAAGAAAATAATATAATTTTCTGGAAGATGCTTAATCATTTCAGTTGAAACTGCGTCGACACCTACCGAACTCCTTTTGTTGTGTAGAGATAAGATAGTGTTTTTTTTTAGCTCTTCTAGGGTGATCGGAGAATTAAACCAGCAATCATTCTGAGGTATTGGATCAGTGAAGATAGGGTTGTTAGCTGCCGTGTTTGCAGTTAGGAGACAACCCGTCTACTTTACTATTTTCAGCAGAGTTCTACAAAAGTTTCAGCTTTGTCCATGTCGGAAGGAAATTTGTGACATGTATCAATCATTATTGGATATCTAGGTAAGTTGGCTCCGTTTTTGATTTGATTCATTTTTGTCCAGACTTTATGAAAATCCTTAAAAAAGTCATGAACATAGCGAGAAAAGAAGGCCATGGAATCCAAACATTCATGTAAATAAAACAGACTTTGAAAATGTCCAACATGTCAAGTATCTAGGATCTGTAAAAGCAAATGACGGCTCCTGCACCAAAGATGTGAAAACAAGAATTGGCATGGCAAAACAATAAATGGTCCAGTTAAACAACATAATTATGGAAAGACAGAGGGCTTCCCAAAGATTGAAAATTGAAAACTAAGAATCCTGAAACGTTTGATTTGGCCTTTAATTAATGTATTGTTGTGAAGTCTGGACACAAAGAAAAGACGAAAAAATAAAATCAATGCAGCAGAAATGTGGCTCTATATACGACTTCTCAGAGTCAAATGGACAGACAGAAGAACAAACGATAGTGTTGTTACAGGAAGTGAATGTCAGGCGACAGCTGCTGACATAGATCAACAAAAGAAAGCCGAAATACGTAGGACATGCGATCAGAAACACCAAAACAGATCTGATGCAAACAGTCCTGCAGGGTAAAGCTGAGGCGAGGAGAAGAAAGGGACGACCGCACACCTATTTCAACAATATCGCTGAAGTCTTTGGTCTGGAGATCCAGGAGGTCGCCCACAGATGTCTCAAACGTGTTACCTGGAGAAAAGTGATGTCGAGCGTGGCTCCTACTGCCGATCCCGGCTGGGGAGAGAGATGAGAGATGTGTATGAGTTTCTCGAGGTGTAGGGGGCTCTGGATAGAGGTAGTACCTTTGGTGTCTGGCTGCTGCACTCTACACGGTAGGGGAGGGTGGACGGGCATCACTGGTCCTCATCCATCCTCTAAATCTCTCACGTGCTGGTTCCAAGCGCCACACCCCGGGACCTCGCCTCAGCAGGCGTGCCAAACCACGTGAGGGGGTGATATTATCACTGCATCGGGTAGATGGGACTCGTCAGCCCGGGAAGGCAGCCTGTCTAGGAGAAGGAAAACTCCGACTTCAAACCTCCGCTGCCTCGCGGCTACACCCATTCAAGGGAAAGGCTTCAGAAGTAAATCTCGAGGAAAAATCCGGAGTGGGAGTCCCTAAGGCAGTTCGTCGTTGTGTACAACCTCGTTCTGGCATTTCCTGCGTCGCCCCTGGTACCAGGCGTACCGGCATCTGTCTTTCCCCTGGATCCTACTAGTGGCGAGGAGAGGGGGGATCTGCTGAATGGGCAACAGCTCGTCCTCCATATTCACTTGCCCAGGCCTGCACCTGGAGAGGTCACTCCATCTTCGCTGGTAACACAGCGTCGACACAACACGGAGAGTAGCAGATACCGGTTTTAAGCCTAGGCTTTTTGGCGTAGAGCCGGGCGCCAGGGGTTACTCTCGACGGTGGGAGGAATCTTCGCATTCCATTGGGTAGCTACCGCCCGCCTCAAGCTGGGCAGCCCCCAGTCAGTAAGGTGTTACCCCGCCATAACCTGTTTGCTCCAATGGGTGCTTGGAGCTTAGAGGAAACTTGACAGGCAGGTTGTAAATACCAGGCACCAGGCAACACAAAGAAGAAAAAGAAGATGCCAGCTCTTCTGATATCAAGCTGGAATGTAAGGACAATGTGTCCTGGTTTTGACAGCGACCTACAGATGTTAGACGACACGCGGAAGACGACATCGGTGCATTACAGGAGACAAGGCTACCTGGGGACGGATCACTGCGTGAGAAGAACTACACGTTCTACTGGCAGGGGAAGAACCCAGAGGAGCCACGTATTCATGGTGTGGGCTTCGCTGTAAAGAACTCCCTCCTAGCAACTGTAGAGCTCCCCACGGGAGGTACGGAGAGACTGCTCACTCTAAAAATGACGACCAGTTCAGGCACAGTTAATTTCATCTGTGCCTATGCCCCAACATTAAGCTCCTCACCCGACGTCAAGGACCAGTTCTATGAGGCCTTGGATGCTGTTGTCAGAGGAGTTCCCAGCAAGGAAGGTCTCTTCATATTGGGAGACCTGAACGCACGCTTAGGTGCTCATTTTGAGGCCTGACCAACCAGCATTGGACATCATGGTGTTGGGAAGCAAAATGAGAACGGTCAAAGACTCCTGGAGCTTTGCTCTTACCACAAGTTGGCCATCACCAACACCTTCTTCAACAATAAGGAGAAGCATAAGGTGTCATGGCGCCACCCCAGATCCCACCACTGGCATCAGCTCGACCTCGTCTTAACAAGGAGGTCGGACCTTAACAACGTCCTCAACACGAGGGGTTCCCACAGCGCTGATTGCGACACGGACCACACCCTGGTACGCAGCAAGATCAAGCTTCTACCCAGAAACTGCACCACTCAAAGAAGAAAGGTCGCCCAAGGATTGATGCCTGTCGCACGTCCGATCCGACCAAGGCCGGGGAGTTTGTAGAAACCCTGAATGAAGCGCTCAAGAGTGGCTCAGAGATCCACAACGCTGAGGAAAAGTGAAATCACGTGAAGGACACAATCTATCAGTCCGCCCTGAGTATATTTGGGAAAAAAGAACGAAAGAATCCCGACTGGTTTGAGGCAAACTGGCAGGAAATGGAACCAGTGGTGGAAGCAAAACGCAAGGCTTTACTTGCGTATAAAAACAACAATATCCAAACTATTCGTGATGCTTACAGAGCTGCCCGCAGCAAGGCCCAACAAACTGCTCGGCGATGCGCCAACGACTACTGGCTACAGTTAAGCTCAAGTGTTGAGCAGTCAGCAGATTCAGGCAACACTGGCAGCATGTACGCTGGCATCAAACAAGCGACTGGTCCAGCAGCCTCCAAGTCAGCTCCTCTTAAGTCCAAAGCAGGAGAGAGCATCACAGACTCAGCAAAGCAGATGGAGAGATGGGTAGAGCACTACCTGGAGCTGTACTCCACGCAGAACTCTGTTACCGATGCAGCTCTGAATGCCATTGAGGACTTGCCTGTCACGGAGGAGTTGGATGCTGAGCCAAGCCTTGAAGAACTAAGCAAGGCGATTGACGGTTTGGCGACAGGAAAAGCCCCTGGTGAAGACGGAATACCTCCAGAGGTCATCAAGTGCGGGAAGCCTGCTCTTCTCAACGAGTTGCATGAACTTTTGTGCATGTGCTGGAAGGAAGGCTTCATTCCAAGAGACACGAGAGACGCCAGGCTAGTAACTCTATATAAGAACAAGGGCGACCGCAGTGATTGTAATAATTATCGCGGAATCTCACTCCTCAGCATTTTGTTGGGAAAGCATTCGCCAGAGTCGTCTTAAAAGCATTCGCCAGAGTCGTCTTAACCCGTCTTCAGAGGCTGGCAGCTCGCATCTACCCTGAGTCCCAGTGCGGCTTCAGGGCCGGAAGATCGACCATCGACATGATCTTCTCTGTCCGGCAACTACAGGAAAAGTGCCCCGAGCAACACATGCCCCTTTGCCTTGCCTTCATTGATCTCACTAAAGCGTTCGACCTGGTCAGTCGGAGTGGTCTTTCAAGCTTTTGAAGAAAATCGGCTGCCCCCCAAGACTATCAGCTGTCATCGAGTCTTTCCACGAGGACATGCATAGCACTGTGTGCTATAATGGTGCCACATCAGAGCCTTTTAGAATCAGCAGCGGAGTGAAACAGGGATGTGTTTTGAACAAAACTCTGTTCGGGATCTTCTTCTCGATTTTGCTGACCTATGCCTTCTGCAAATCTGAAGAGGTGTATATCTTCATACAAGGACCGATGGAAAGCTCTTCAACATTGCCAGGCTTCGTTCCAAAACTAAGTAGAAAAGAAGACCATCAGAGAAGCTCTCTTTGCAGATGATGCTGCGCTGGCTTCCCACAGTGAACAAGATCTCCAGAAGCTCGTTGATCGCTTCGCCCACGCTTGCAGAGAGTTTGGTCTCACAATCAGCTTGAAGAAAACAGATCTTAGGCCAAGGCTGTGAAGAACCACCATCTCTACACATTGGAGACTACGACCTCAATACTGTCCACAAATTTCGGTACTTGGGGTCCACCATAAGCGACAACCTCTCTCTGGACGCTGAAATCAGCGCCAGAATTGCAAAGGCCTCATCTGTCATGGCTAAACTGAACAAGCGGGTCTGGTCCGACAGCAGTCTCACTGCGAACACCAAAAGATTGGCAGTGTGTTGAGCACACTTCTCTACTCTAGTGAAGCCTGGACCACATACGCCAGCCAAGAAAAGAGGCTTAACATTTTCCATCTCCGCTGTTGGCGACGCATCCTCGGCATCCGATGGAAATCAAGGTGACCAACACAGAGGTCCTCCGTCGTGCGGGCCTACAGACCATCTTTGCCCTCCTAAGCCAACGCCGATTACGCTGGCTTGGCCATGTGCGTCGAATGGAGGATGGACGAATATCAAAAGACGTTCTCTACGGCGAACTGGCAAACCGGAAGCGAACTCCAGGACGCCCACAGCTACGCTTTGTAGACGCATGCAAAAGGGACCTTAGAAGCTCAGGGATCGACCCAGGCTCTTGGGAGACTCTGGCGGAAGACAGGGCAGCGTGGAGGACAGCCGTTCAGCAAGGCGTTGTGAATGCGGAGAGGAGGAGAGCAGAAAGCGCAGATGACAAAAGGGCTCTTCGCAAGCGACGTTCCAGAAACTAGACAACAGCGACTCGATTTGTATGTGGCAGATTTGACAGAGATTGCCACTCAAGAATCGGCCTGCACAGCCACAGTAGAAAGTGCACGTCATGACCACAACGCCTCCTGGTGCAGACTATCATCTCCTGAGATGTAAACGAGGCCGACGATGAGTTTCTCAAACTGTGTAGTTATTTTTCAAAGATTTTAGTACCGGTATTCTCTCTCTCTCTCTCACTAGACTATATATATATATATAAAATTTAAAACAAACTACAAATAAATAAAACACACAACAACACACACACCACACACACACACACACACACACACACACACACACACACACACACACACACACACACACAAACTAATATATATATATATATATATTATATATATATAATTATATATAAGTTCTTTCTGATTCATGTCATATATTAATCCTATTGATTTTTCATTTATTTCGTTATTCTCCATGCCCCATTTGGGGTAAACGAATTTATTAAATATTGAAACATTGTGTTTTTGTGTATGTGCATGCAAGTCAGTGCGCGTGAGTTAGTGTGTGCATGCATGCATGTGCGTGTGTTGTGTTGTATGTGTAGCCTATATATATGGAGCAAGTATGGGGGGTCTATGTCCGTGTGTCTGTGTATCAGATACATGTGTGTGTTTTGAGTATGTATGTATGTATGTGAGAGCATGTATTGCATGTGATACGCTTGGACATTGGCAAAGTAGGTGTGCCCAATGCATATGCTTGCGTGCACTAATTGTGCATGCCAATGCACATGTGTGTGGGGATGAGTAAGGGGTGGGGGTGGGGTGGAAGCAGGGTGAGGCATTCATGTGTATGTTTTCGTGAGTTTGTGTGTGTGTGTGTGCATGGCACATGAGCATGAAACACTGGAACATACGCAGTTTGTGCTTGTTGGTTGTCCATGCGTGCACAATGTCTGCGTGGAAGTGTGTAGGTGTATGTGTGTGCACATGCGTGCGTTTATGATGCATGGGCCGCATAATTTGTGTTTGTGTGTGTGTGAGCATGTCTAATTGACACTTACGTATGCACACTAGTAGGCATGTATATGTGTTTTATGTAAAAACATAAATCAATTGTTTGTTTTGTTTTCCTTGATGTGAAAAGGGATATATATATATATATATATATATATATATATATAATATATATAATTATATGAGTTGACTTTTTTTTTTCTATTTATTCATGAACTTGTTGATTTTATTGTTCACCCCCCTTCCCCCTTTTTTTTTTCCAACATGTATATGTATTAATGTGTGTGAATGTGTGTGAATGTGTGTGCGTGCACGAACGGCGCATGTGTGTGTGTGCATGTTTGTGTACGTGTGTGATGACTGTTTACTAATTTACTCATTAAAAAGGGATTTTTTTTGTGTATTCTGTTGCTAATGCTGTTGATTTTCCTTTTGCATGTTTTTTTGTATTTGTTGTTGTGGTGGTTGTTTCATTTCATTTTCTGTATGCTTGTGTCGATTGTTTGAAAAATACTTTATGTTTACTTCGCCATAAAAAAACATTATAAGCATGGCTTGACATTTTCATTTATTCATGTCTTTAGTTGCAGTTTGTTGCTGTTTTATTGCTTAACTTCATTTTCTCTGTGTGTGTGTGAAGAAGACCATAGATCTACTTCTTTACAAAAAGAGTATCGTCAGTATATGGTTTTGACGCTGTTTTTCCTTTTTCCATTTATTCCTCTTGTGTGTGTGTGCGTGCGTGCGTGCGTGGTGCGTGCTGGCGGTGCTGTCGCGGCGTGGGGTGGTGTGTGTGTGTGTGTGTGTGTGTGTGTGTGTGTGTGTGTGTGTGTGTGTGTGTGTGTGTGTGTGTGTGTGTGTTTAAATTAATACTTTCAGCATGAAAAAGGACGAATTTCCGTATGGCTTGACATTCCTCCTTTTGTATGTTTTTTTTTAAACTGGTTACTTTTTTATGTATATTTATACAGATACACATATATATATACACACACACACACACATATATATATATATAAAGTGTGTGTGTGTGTGTGTGTGTGGTGTGTGTGTGTGTTGTGTGTGTGTGTGTGTGTGTGTGTGTGTGTGTGTGTGTTGTGTGTGTGTTTGAAGATTAATTCATCATCAAAGGGGAGATTGTAAGCATCGCCTGACTTTAAACAAAAGTATGATTGTGTTGTGCACGTGCACGTGTGTGTATGTGTGTGTATGTGTGTGCGTGTGTGTGTGTATGTGTGTGTGTGCGTGCGTGCGTGCGTGTGTGTGTGTGTGTGTGTGTGTGTGTTTTTTTTTAAGCTGATCAAGAAGATTACTTCATCCTAAACATTCATTCATGTTCTCTCTCTCTCTTTATTTTTTCCCTCTGTCTTCTTGTTGTTAGCCTGTTTGTTTCATTTTGTGCTTTTGTTTTACACTGATTAAAAAGACCTGATCGTAGACATAAATCTTTTTAATTTTTTGTTGCATACATGAAAATATTGTTCATCACATAGAAGAAACATAATCGCGAATCGATGCTGTATCAGTCCAATAGATATTGTAGCATAACTGTAACACAGCAGAGTGTGAACAATTAACTTTAAGTAGGCAATAAATTCAGACAATATAATAATTTTCATATTTTCTTTCTTATCTATATGAAGATATATGTTAAAGAGTATTGTCTTAATGACACATCTCTTAACATTCATAGATGGTAATTCTATATGTCAATAGCAATGAACAATGGCGATTATACAAACAAGGAGACATTATAATGAGGGGACCCGCCAACATGTATAACAGATCTACGCTTCACACGTCAAAACCCCTCTTAATCACCCCTACCCTGGGCCTATACCCTATCCCGTGCACCTATTACGTGTGTCATGGGAATATTAAGCCTGTATGAAGACGTTTGATGACTGAGAAAGTTTGGAAACTTCTCGACTTCTCTTTGTTTGCGAACGAGTATGGTGTCGTGCGCCACCATATTGAAATTTCGTACTGCAGTTATGTTTTATAAAATACATTTATGCAATAAATTCAGACAATATAATAATTTTTCATATTTTCTTTCTTATCTATATGAAGATATATGTTAAAGAGTATTCACTGCCGCCTGAAAAGGCGTCCGTTACAAGCGCTGATTTTAATTATTACTCATTTTATGACAAAATATTTCCTTTGTCACTGTGTCAAAAATCGCTCGAAACATGTTCATGAGCAAGTTCCTAACAATTTATGTTTGTAGCACAAAGTGCATGACAGCTGCTTGAACTTTGTCTGCAATATCCGAAACCATCCATCACCAATACAAAACAAAAAAGGTTGTTTGTGTGTATCTATGTATATATGTGTGTCTGTGTCTGTGTGGGTGTGTCTGAATGTCTGTAATGTGTTCCTCAGTCTCCCAGCCTCTTTGCTAATATTCAGTACTGGGTTCCACTCATGACTCACTCACACACCAAATTGTAAAGGTCCCAGAGATGATGACGATGATGACAACGACGATGATGAAGATAATCATCATCATCATAAGGCCCCAAATTTTAATTAAAAAATGATACCAAAGCGCGCACTCCCATCATTCATCAGTCATCACCAATAACGACCAAATCTCCAAGGCACGAAGTACACACAAACTGTGAGGAAGAAGACAGGAGTGGAATAGGGCGTGTGACCCCTGACTCCAGCCGACATCCCCCCTCTCTCTCGCACACACACACACACACACACACACACACACACACACACACACACACACACACACAACACACACACATACACAGAGGGCGCTGAGCTAGGGTACACTCAAACCTGTTCGACGAATGATCCTTAACCCAACTTGTCACCTTAGCACTGTCACACACACATAGTCTCTCTCTTTTGGTTTTTGTTTTGTTTTGTTGGTTTTTAAGGAAACGCGTAGACAAATAGGCCAGTCAGTTTTGTCATAACCACTGAACTATATGAAATTACATCTGGAGAGAGCATCCTCGCCGCTAGCAGTGAGAATTCGAGTGCCTACTGAACGCCATATTGTGATTTCACCCCTCCTCTTTAAACACGGGGTCTACTACACTTGGCAGTACCGGCACTGACACACATCAGTATTAACATGACATAATGTGCAGCAGTTGACTACTGATCTTGTGGCTATCCAAAGGGCATCAGAAACAAATGATTATGCACACATATATCATTTCCCTCGTTTTTGTTTTGTTTTGTTTTTTAGTTTATAGACATATTGTATTATGACTATTACTCATCTTTCTCCCCCGTTTTTGCGTCTCCCTGCCTTTATGTTTATGTCTGTCTGCCTCTCTCTTTGTGTGTATGTGTATGTATATGTGTGTGCGTATGTGTGTGTGTGTAGAGTGTGCAATGTGTGGTGTGTGTGTGTCAGTGAGTGATTGAGTGTGTGCGCGCGCGCGCATGCAGCGATGTGTGTGCGTGCGTGTATGCGTTATGGTGTGTGCACGTTTGCGTGTGTGTGTGCGCGCGCGCCAGTGTGCGTGTGTATGTCTGTATGTCTATGTATGTGCGAGTGTGTGCGCGCGTGTGCGTGCGCAGTGTGTGTACGTTATATGTGGTGTGTGTGTGTGTATACGTGGTGTGGTGTGTGTACGTGCATGTGTGTGTGTGTTTGTAGTGTGTGTGTGTATGTGTTCTGGCGTGGTGTGGTGTGCGTACGTGCATGTGTGTGTGTGTTTGTATGTGTTCTGGCGTGGTGTGGTGTGCGTGTTATGGCGTGGTGTGCATGTGTCTGTGTAGGGCCTACATGTATATGTGCCTGTGTGTGTCTCTGTATATGTGTGCCTGTGTGTCTAGTGCGTGTCAATGTGTGTGTGTGTGTGTGTATGTATGTCCCTTTGCTTTCATGTTTTTATGCTGTGTGTCATCTTGTATTTCTGCTGAGGTGACAAAAATTAGTGCAGATTTCAATTTCTGGCTATTCTGGTATCCACGGTTTTGGCAGTTGCCATGGTGATGATAAATGGTGATGATAAAAATGTCTCCCTTGGCATGACTTGCTACAGTAGCCTTTCGTTCTCGTGGACGATGCTGTTAAGTATCAGGCAATTTTTGGTGATACCATTTAACTTCTTCATAAGATGATTCGTCAAATACTGAACTTGTCAACCAGCATGATGTTCGTAGCTTACCTTCTCTGGTTGAGAAGCTTGATTCCTGTGTCTCCCCCTTTTCTCAATAGGCATTGTCGATATTGCATCTCAGTGGTACTGATGGTCTTGGTTGCCTTGTGTGCACATGGGTGAAGGTGTGACGTTTGGGGTTTGTGTTTGGATAGTCTGTGACGTAACAGATTTGTCTTCTGCATGGTGGGCTGATTGGCACTGTTGACTGAGCCATGGACTCAAGATCAGATCTTGAGTTCAATCCCAGCTTGTAACTTAACTGGCTTGTTCCCTGCCTATCTAAATTTTGGTGGCATCAGTTTAGCCTTTCCGGTCCCCTCCTTTCCACCTCAATTTCAAGACACTACCAGCACAAAGGGTTTTGCACAACCTTAGGGTGTCTTGCAGGTGTAAGTAATGCATGTATGGAATTGTCGGATTGCAATAAATTTGTCTCCAGCAAACACTCTGTGAGCTTGCTGGGTTGGGAAAGTCAAGTGTTTTCTAGGCATATAAAAGTTTTCATCTGACATTACATGCCTGTCATGCTTCACTCACACACACACACACACACACACACACTCTCACGTGCTCACATAAACATATGCACATAAAAGCAACTACCAAAGAAGTCAACTCTCAGACTGCCAGCTTTACTGATAAATCAAACTGTCCGCATGTAATAAAAAATGAAAATAAGAAAGGTTTCTCACATCCACAAGACTAAACATTGTAAACAAAAACCACATAAAGACAACATAAAAATTAACAGTGGAAAACTTGATCCCCAGCACATGTGATAGCATTAAATCAGACACTTCTTGCCTTTCCATTTTTCTGTCTGTTCTAGCCTTTCCACTTTTCTGTCTGCTTGTACCATCTTGGGCAGGAAATAGAACCAATTTCTATCCACAAGCTGGAAAGCTGGAAGAGGAGAAATGCTGTGTGATGTCAATGTCTTCTTTACACCATTAGTCCTGGTCTTCCTTGGTCTAACTCTCACTTGAAACCAGTCATCTTTTTGTATGCACATGTTGAGCCAACTGATGGTGTGTGTTGAGCCAACTGCTGGAGTTGCATTCTGGTCAAATGACCAAACTACTATATTCTCTGCTGATGAATGTGGTGATGGACTGGTGTTGCTCCCATCATTACTCTGAGCTTGGTGTTTCTAATCATGTCACATTTGGTCTTGAGACCCCTTCTTAGACATCCCATTTCACATGAAGCAATTTTGTGCTCCAGGTAAGGATCCAGGTTTAGTATGGTATGTAAGTGTAGTTATGAATATGGAACTGATAAGTCTGGCTTTACTCCCATAAGAATATTGGGGCGTTTCAGCAGGGGCATGCTGATAACTGACAGAATGTTTGGTTTCTGGACTTTGATTTTGATTCTGTTTGAGTCATCTACAATCATCACAACTGACACAGCTATGGAGTCAAAATCTGATATTGTGTTCCATTCCAACCCACAATGTAAACCCTAGCTTATTTGCTGTCCATCTTAATGCTTTCATTATTCACCTAATTGTTTTTGGGTAAGCGCCCCCCCCTTCATGACTTTGCCAGTGCATAAGGTTCTGTGCTGGCTCAAGGAATCTGCCAGATAATAGCTGGCAGATTTGGGTGGAGAGCATAAGGAACTGCCCAACTGCAAGCAATCCCTCTTAAACAAATTAAAAACACAGACCAAAAAAAAAAAAAGGATTAAGTTATTTATATTAGCCCACAACTCTCTCAGACAAGATGTAAGTCTTATAAGTTTTTTAAAATCAAACTGTTGTCTGCCACAAAAATGAACACATCACTAGCGAATGAAGCGGCTGGAAAGTACAAATATCTTGCTGCTCCAGTGGCTGTCCTCCTCACTGTAAAAGAAAAAATAAAAAGGTAAGAAAAAAAAAAAGAAAGAAAAGAAAAAGAAAAGAAAGTCAAATAAATTTTACGATACAGACAATGATTACAAACAATTCTCACATGAAAACAATCTTCAAGTGAAACAATGTCCCAGTACAATAAGACTAACGTGTAACTGAATCTCACTGTATTCAGTACATTCACCGCACTGGAAAGAAAGTCACTAATTGCCACTCTATATTGCATCATTGATATATGAACAACCACATAGTTCAATTTTACACTGAACAGTGTTGTGATTGTATTCATACATTTGCTAAACTATTTAAAAAAAAAAGTCACCACATTAAACTCAGCTTCCATCAACCACTCCAAAAGAAACAAATATTTATGGAACTATCCTCTATGGAAAACCAAATGAAAGGGCTTTCCATAAGGCTTCTTCACACTTAGAAATTATTTTCTATAATTTCTATCACAAGTAGCTACTTACTATCAATTGGTGGCACATGCCATATGTAAAGAGAACGCCATTTACACCAAAACAAAATCGTCAATTTGTGTTGAGAAGAAAAGTTACCTGTACTAGCATTACCTGTAACAGGAAAATCTTTAGTGATGCACTCTGTGCCAGAGACATTATCAGCAGTAGGTAGGATTAACATGATCACTACATTCAGTGGACCCACTAGCTCAAAGTACAGTGCCATACTGGTAATGCAGGTATCATGGTTCGACCCTCAGATGGAACAATGTTGTTTTTTTTCCTTGTTTTTTTTTTTCAAAGACCTTTGTGCTCACCTCCAACCCCCCCCTCCCCCCCCCCCCAATTTTCTATGCCACATTAATGGCCACAGAAGATGGAACAGTTTTTAAAACGCGATGATGATGATGTTGATGACGATGATTATCAAAATGCTATGGAGTTCCATCTAGCATTGAGACTACACTGATATGAAGTTACATGTAAACCATGCAATACAGAAAAACATGGACTATATCAAAGAAAACCATTGATTACATCACAGAAAACCATGGAATAGACCTATATCACAAAGTACAAAGATTATTACAGAAAACAATACAATACACCACAGTAACACTAGAAATATCAGAAATAAAACAATTATCATACACACAAAAACCTCACAGACTATACCATAGAAAAACACGGAACTTATCACTGAAAACAAGGAATATCACAGAAAAGAAGAAATGTCACCAAACCCCCCACCTCCCGCATGGAATACATCAGAGAAAAACATGGAGTATAGCACACACAAAAAGAAAACATACAACATGTCATGGAAAGACATGGAATACCACAAAGATGCAACTTGTTTTCACAAAACCACCAATAAGTTACATTCCACACATTTTACTAGTTTCATTAACAAGAAAAAAGTACAGATTCTACAGTTATAATGACACCAATTTTATTTCTCTTTGTGAAAATTGACAATATGGTGTTTTAACCCTTTGACTCCCACACCCTGTCCATCTGCATCCTGCTTTGTCAACCATGCTAGCAAAGCAAGAACTTAACCCCACAATCCCTCACCCTATCTACCAGCTTCCTGCAGGAAATTGGTGGATAGGGTGAGGGAGTCTGAGTGTTAAGTTTTTGCAACTGGTGGATAGGGTGTGCGAGTCAAAGGGTTATGGCCATTCTGAGAAAACATTCTTCAAAGATTTTGAGCACACAACTGAGTCCTTAGTAATTGGAGTTAAATCTCAATGAAACTTATCATAGCTTTTCTGATCACATAAAAGAGTATGATTAGCAAATTTAATGCATTCAATCACCTTTGGTGCTCTTTGTTGGTTAACTTTATCTATCAGAATTATACAACTGTAGGCAGAGCTAAAACAAAAGTTCTTTTTTTCAACATTACAATTTATTCTATATATATATATATGTATAAAAAAAAAGAAATGATGAAACAGGCAATTACACCCCTAATATTGCAAAAAATTTGTATTTTCACCATTTCATCCCCGATGACATTTCTGGGCCTCAAGCATCCATTGGCATGTGCATCCTATTGATGATTTCGTAAGAACAGGTCACAGAGTGGTACTGTCTAGTCCACCGTCTCTATACCTACCCATCTTTTTCTTGGACCTGGTCCAAAGACATCTCTGAATTCCATGTCACCTCTGTATCTGTCATCAAAGTCTTCCATGAAGGGATCCATTCTATAACCAAAGCTTCTCCGAGAGCTGAAACTTTCATCTCGGTACCCTCTTCCTCTGTCCATTCTTTGGAACCCTCTTTCAAAATCTGCTCTCTGAAAACAACAACCCATTACTGTGGTTAAAAAAAAAAAGGATAAAAGTAGTCCTGTAACACAAACCCACAGAAATGAGGAGGCAGACACTTCACTACTCTCTGGTCAGCTTTGTGAGGGCAGATCCTGCTCCTCTCCTTTTAGTGATAATTATTATATATCAGAGCCTGGAATTGCTAAGAAAAAAAAAAGAGGAAACTTCTAGGGGGGTCCGGGGCATGCTCCCCCGGAAAATTTTTAAAATCAAGACTAAAATCTGTGCATTCTGAGGCATTCTGGAGACAAATTAAAGGCATCTAACACACTGAAAATCACAATGAATATCAGTCAAAAGAGTAGGCCTATTTAATCAACATTGGGCACAAGATCAGGATCCATCATACACAGCAGATCGTTTCGCGCGAAAATCGTCTGCTCCACCGATCAGCTGTTTTTTTGTTTTTTGTTTTTTTAAGTATGGTCGTTGATTTTTTTTTAAACGCGAAAAATATTTTTTTGCGCGATTTTCGATTTTGATTTCCGCGACGAATTCCAGGCTCTGATATATGAATGTGCGTCTCTGACGCATGAAATTCCTATCTGATGCACTGCAGTTCAGGCCAGTTGCCCAAGATTGATCTGGGCCAGAGCGAAAAGCACGGCAAACCTCATACAATTTGGTTTTTTTTTGTCACCTAACTCAACATCTCAACAATCACCTGCATATGAGATATAAAGTTCAAATGTCATTTACTCCTTTTCTTTTTGTCTTTCTCTCTCCTTCTGTGTTTACTGTGTGTGAGCTGGTGAGCCGGTGAGTGTGTGTGTGTGTGTGTGTGTGTGTGTGTGTGTGTGTGTGTGTGTGTGTGTGTGTATACGTGCGTGTGAGCGTGTGTGTGTGTGTGTGTGTGTGTGTGTGTGTGTGTGTGTGTGTGTGTGTGTGTGTGTTGTGTGTGTGTGTGTGTGTGTGTGTGTGTGTGTGTGTGTGTGTGGTGTGTGTGTGTGTGTGTGTGTGTGTGTGTGTGGTGTGTGTGTGTGTGTGTGTGTGTTCATGGTTTCAGTTCATTTTCTAGTGGTTATAAAGTGTGGCCCTTAGATATTATGGTGACCCCTTGAAACTTTGGATGTGAATTTTGCACACTAAATCTGACCTCCTAACTTCCAGGAAATAGTTACCACTGCCTAACTGCTTTTATTTACCTCATTCTTCCCCACCAGGCCCATGTTCTGGGCCTGTTAACAGCTGGGTATCATAAAAGCTGCCGCACGAATCAAGTCCCAAGAGCTAATGTCAAACCTGCCCTGTCAGGCTGGAAGGCGGCTACTCTACTTCTACAGCAATTGAGGCTTTCTTTATTCCCATTATCTTAGTATGCTGCCTTTTCCAATCTCCCTTTTATACAGACTGTTTCATATCAAGGTAAGTGAAACCGTGTTACGAGTGGGCATGACTGTGATTGTGAGTGTGTACACAAGTGTGAGTGAGTGAGTGAGTGAGTAAGTGAATATGTGTGTGTGTGTGTGTGTGTGTGTGTATGTGTGTGTGTGTGTGTGTGTGTGTGTGTGCGCGCGCGCATGAGTGTGTGTGTGCGCACGTGTTTGACAGAAATGTGTTAACAAAATTTTCTCAGCCATTTCTGGCTGGACCTTTACCAAATCTGGCTAAAAAATGTAGACCACTGAGGACTTATACATACGTTTGCAGAAGGTGGCAAAGCCAAGGTCACACAGACCAGAAAAGTGACCAAAATCAGCATTTTTTGTGTGAAAAGTACTTTCTTAGGAAATTCTAACAATTTTCAATTCTGTTTTCACTAATGCAATAGTCTGTTATTGTCCCCAATTCACTTGAATAAGTTTCATTTTATTTCAATGGAAGCTTCAAGGTCACAGAAACCCTGATAAATACAAAATCTTAATTTTCTGTACTAATTTTTGTATAAAAAGGGAGACTACCAAAATGGCTGGACTATCCTGTTCTTATTTGTTTTTGTTTAAATCCTTCCAACATTTAAAAGCAACAACTGATTATCATGGTTTGCTGCCAGCCTCCACCCCTCCGGCCCACCCCCCTTTCATCCCATCCATTTTTTCATCTCATCTCAGAAACAACCACCTGCTATTTTGGTACAATGCCAGTGAGGAATGTCAACAAAGAAAATAATGCATAAAAACACTGACGTACATATTGCAACACACACACACATTTCATCACTACTACAACAAAAACACAACATTTAATCTAAGCTACTCTATTACAAGTTTATAAAGAACAGCTACAGCTTTTTTTTCCTTTTTATAAATTTTATTTAGTTTTGAGTAATTAGGCTTGCTGAAACAGGGTTTTGGAATCAGAAAGAGAAATTGTAATATGGACTGTTGAGGGAACAGAATTCCGAATAAATAACACATCCATGATCACACTATTGGGCAAACTTGTGAACCTCACAAATGCTGTACCAGTCTCCTTCACAAGGGGGGGGGGGGGGGGGGGGGGGGGGGGGGGGGGGAGAGAGAGAGTGTGTGTGTGTGTGTGTGTGTGTGTGTGGCATGCATTCATGCATTTGTGTGTATACGTGTGGGCATGTGTATGTACATGCATGCCTGTGTATTTACGCACACATACATCTATGATCAAGAAAACATTTCTATCAAAGAACTTGCATGCACCATGTCAAAGCTTGCTGATTCTGTTCCCTCATATTATGTTGTTATTACACAACTCAAGACCACATGCATGTTTGAACCCAAGCACCTACCCTGGGCATACCCCTCTCTCTCCTGGCTGGCATGACATCCACATCCAGCAACCCACGTACTGCCCTGGGGTTGTGTGCCCCTGAAACAATCATATATCATAAATCACAACTGTAAAAGCCAGCATGAAACCACCATTACACCATACAAACTGTGATGGGTGTAAACTCACATGGTTAGGACACTGACCTTCCAGACAAAGAAGACATGGGTTCAAACCTGGTTGGAGATTGTTTGGAAGAAAAAGGTGGAGATTTTTCCTGTCTCCCAGGTCAACATACATGCAGACCTGCTAGTGCCTGAACCCCCTTTGTATGTACATGAAGAACATCAAATACACCATCAAATACACACAATGAAGATCCTGTAAGCCACCGTCCTTTGATCTTTCATGTCTCAGGAAGCGACCTAAGGAGAATGTGCTGGAGCGAAGAGACTCCGGTCCCCGGTACATCGTGGACATGAAACCTTGAACTAAGTGTGCTGCATTGTCCGTAAGCTTCTTTAAGGGCTCAGGGAAATGCAGTCTCAAGGAGTCCTTAACTCTTACCAGTTCGTTATATTTTTAGCTCGAGCTGACTACAGTAACACTTGTTCTTAATAATCTGCATTTACTCTCTTATTTATAAAAGAACCTATACATATTTTATATCAAAATAAAGGATTTTGAATGCTCTTTCACACCAGGGCTCTTACATGTTCCTTTACTTGAAAATAAGTGTTATTTTGAATTTCAATTATACATTAAACATTTTTTTATCACTTATCAAAATTTATAAAGAAGGAAAAATTTTTTTACAGCACTTTTAATAACATAAACAGTTCTGTAGTATTTCTGAATCATTTTAGCATTATTAACAGCAGTTTTTGTTTCAATATCTCTTTAAATAAAATATTAATAATTTTCTAATTAAAACTTATTCTCTCATTTGTAACAGAACCCATACATATTTTACATTAAATTGAAGGATTTCAAATGCTCTTTCTCACCAGAAAGCTCAAACAATCATATATGTGACAATTTGAGCATAATTTTATTTTGTTTTCTTTTTAGATGTTTTAAAATTACAATATTCAATTCCATTTCAAGGTCAAAGAGCAAAAAAACTGTATTCACTTGAGTATTTTTATGCCTGAATCAATTCTGTTTTGTTACTTTATCAATTTTGTCTCAAATAAACACTTTCATAACATCATTGCAAAAACAAAATAAGTAAAATAAACAAATCACAACAATCACTGACACCAGTAGATGACAATGTCAGCAACACAATGCCGACTGTCATGGAGTGGGAATCTGAACTGAGGAGTTATTTGCCTGTGTTTCACTGAAAACAATATTAAATTCATAGACAAAAATAAAATATTCTAACTTGGAACAGAGAATACACAAAATATTAGATTTTTTCCAGCAGGGTGGCATGTAATGTAACTGGGAAACATAAGGCATGCACCTCACCACTACTGTGTCCTACTGAGACTGATGAGCTAGAAGCAGACAGTTCCTCTGACTCTGGAAACAATAGTTCCTCTCACAGGTCAAGCACATCACAACTGTCTTTCTTTCCTTTTTTTTCTTGTGCATAGCACCAGACACAGTTCAGTTTTGTTGCTGAATGTCCTGGCACAATGGGATGACTGGTAGATGGCGTTGGTTTCTCAGGTCCGTGCAGCCGGGCATACTTGCTGATGTAATTGCACAGTTGCTGCACAAGATCCACAGCAAAAAACAGTTGGAAGAAACTGAAAGGTGTGAGATATTTTCTCAGGTTCTTCCATGTTTGCAGACCTGGCAGCTGAGCACCAGGGGGGAGGTTTGGCTTGAATTCTGGGGGGTCAAGTAACAGGTCCGCAGTCAGTGTTGACATAACTCCAAGAGCTGAAAAATACACAACAATCTGATTAATTTACACACACACACACAACACACACACATACACACAGACAAACAGACATACACACACACATATTTAGATTCACACACACACACAAAATTTCGATTTACACACACACACACACACACACACTCTTACATACACTTTTTTTGGTGCCATGTTATTCTGGAATGTCATAAATAGTTGCCTAGTCATGATAATTATTCTATACTAACACTACTATTGTTATTGTTCTGTGTGATGAATGAAAACAAAATAATATTTCATAATTATGCTTGAAAGGTATAATAGACACAACAGTTTTGAAGAATCTAGTCCTAAAAAGATCAATGGATTTGTTTCATACACAAACCAGTACACGTCAGAAAGCAGTCTGCTGAGGAGCACTGTAGAGATCGCCATGATGTAAACAAACTAAGCATCCTGCCTAGTAACAAAATGACAGTAGCACCAATTATAATAATTGCATGCTAAAAGATACAAAACACGTGCTACATCACCCAAAAAGAGACAGCAGAATAATGCTCTACGGTACAATACACATTCCAGTGTGTTAGAAACGACTAGGCTAAGATCGACTGACTGCAAACAATGAAACGTGTAACTGAACTCTGGGTGAACTGACCTGGATTCGTCGCTGCCTGCTTGTCGGCCGATGTTTTGCTCACATACGGCATCTGGGTCGCTGTCAGTGTCAGACTCGCTGTGTTGTTGTTGTCTGGAAGGCAAAATGGCGCCGTTCGTGAAGTCGCACCTCTTTTTCGCGGAAAATTCCCGAAGTCAAGAAAGTGGAAAATTACCGTATTTTTTGTAAAAAATGCATTAGTAAACATTTTTATTCATTTCTAAAACAAGTCAGACTGATCAGGTGATTGAATGCAATCAGCATGCTACAGGACCAGCTTGGGGATTTTCCATGTTTACGATCGTAACATATGATCTCCAAGGGAGTGAACTGGTAAGAGTTAATCTCTCCATCAGGACTGCTGAAGGATTTGAAGGAGTATACAGATTTATCTTGTTTGGGCTGCTGCATGAAGACCTGGTAGGATCTGCTTTGTCAGATCCAGCACGATAGAGGAGGGTGCTCAGGGCATCTAGGTCATTTACATGACTGACCAAGAGAGTGTCAGAGGATGACAAGGCCTCTTCTTAACTCACTCGGTACGACGGAACGCTATAGCGGTCATGATGAAAGGCACGGTTCCGTATGACGGAACGCAATAGTGGTTTCAAGAATTAAAATTTTTTCGATGCTCCCCTTTAGACCTTGCACGCCTACCATAGCCACACTGGTCACTGCAAATGTGTCAAGGGCCAAGTGGAAAGTTACTTCGTGAGATTCCGTAGCCATACACTCGTTGTAAAACGATTGACTTTGGCATCCCATACGACTGGTAATCTGCATTCGTGTCGAAAATGGCGTTGCAGGCGAATACGAGTTTTCGAACAAAGTAGATCGTGACAGCGGCGTTTTACTGTTGCTGAAGTGATTGAAGTGCTTCAGACTGAAGGATTGGACATCGAGGAGTATGCTGAAGATAATGGTGAAAGTGTATCAAGTGATGGAAGCTGCCAGCAAGAAGGTACTGACAGTGACCAAGTTTCAGACGACATGAAGTGGGAAAGGGAGGTGGGGGTACACGCCACGAGAGGCGAGCAGTCAGCAGGCCAATTACAGTGAGTCGCATGTCTGATGGAGGTTTCATTCACTTTCCTATGCATGACTGGCACGAAGATTTTCGTTTTTCTCCCACTTTGCCTCCGTTCTCTGGCTCTTGTGGCCTGCATGTCTCATTTGAGTGCCACGCCCCCATAATTCCCCTGTGTAACAATTTGTAACATTTATCCATATAATATCACTAATAATCTTTTTTTTTTTTACCCTGAGCAAAGTCTACTTTACTCATGTTGTTTTGTGCATACAAAGACCTTCTCACCTTTGACTGTGTGTTCATGGAGCTGATCAAAGTGTGTGACTGTACGGTGATCCTGACCACAAAATTTGGGGTATTTTCAACATGGCACATGAAGAAGAAATATTCAAGGAAGAACTTCAATATTTTGGCATGAACTAACCCAGCATGTAAATATTCAGATCTGAAAGTTTCATTTTGTTCCTTTATGTTTTGTATTTTTTGTGATTTTTTTCCTAACCCTTCACTATGGGCTGTCCCTGGGGAAACGAAAGGGGAAAAACTCTCCGTCCCGAGTGAGTTAATCTGGTGCAGCAGGTGATTCAGCAGAGGATTTACTCCTATGTTGTCTTTTCTGGTGGATGGTGCGCTCTTGGCTCCAGGATCCCTCAGAGAAGTTGGTGAGACAGAGCAGGCCATGAGGCTCTGTGGTTGCTGGGGCTCTCCTCCCACTGGAGGATGAGGTAAAGACTTCTGGCCTGCCATCAGCTGGAGCAGGTGCCAGCTGGCAGCCTGCAGTCCCCAAAGGTGCTGAGCCTGGTTATGGCTTGAAAAACTTCCCAGGGACAGGTCTGGGGTGAAGTAGCCAGGACGGCCATGTTGGTGGCCAGAACCACATGAAGGGGTGTAACACCGCCGCTATTAGACGTCCCTTGTGCCAGACCAATTTCTGTGCCAGAGAGGTTGAAAAACTAGTTTGGACATGAGTGTGGCCTGTCCGAAAGTCGCAGGCCCCAGGCATGGATCCCTTCAGCCTCACTTTGAGAAGGGGAGTGGGGGGGGGGGGGGGCAAAACAACTGGGGCTTGGTTGGCCCTGACTGGAAGGTGAAACGAGAGCCAGTTTGAGCCAGCATGAGATTTGGAAACCCAGGATGGCGAGGTGTGGGAGCACGAGGGGTTAGAACTCACCCCTTCAGTTCTGGAGTAGCGCTTAACTCACTGGGCACCGGATGGGAGGGGAAGGGGGTGAGATGATTAAGATGGTGGAGGGCAGCCTATGGAGGCCGGGGACGAGGAAAGACTGGATGACCGACAGTCACTGGCCTCACAACATTCATGAGAGGTCTGAGGCTCTGGCCTGGGAACAGGGCTCAACCACAGAGAAGTCTGCATGTCATCTGCCTGAGTGCTCTGTTGTACTTTCTACGAGAACCACCAGACTGCAATAAGGGAGACAGCTGGAAAGGCATGTCTGCTCGCTATGTGGGTGGCCAGCAAAAGAGAATGGATACTCGCGTAACCCGGGTGGTCAGGTAGGGTGGAGCACCACCTGATTCTTGGTAATCACTGGGTTAGGTTATGGCCAAAAATAGATCCACATTAGTTGGACATGGTGGAGCATACGACGCTAAATACTGCAGGCTGGATGCAATGAATGTTACTGCAGTGCTTTTGATGACACTGATGAGTTTTCAACATCCAATGTACTGTTTACTAGAACACATGTTGCTTCTTATCCTCCAAATACACTCGTACACATAAAATGAAATACCCCCATAACACTAATGGATGCACTTACCCCTTGCATAAGCAAATAAACCCAAACTTATCCATGTCCCCCATCAGAAGGACTTACCTCTTGGTGCTGAACGTTCCCCAAGAAAGCCACGTGATCCACCTTGTGCTCCTAGACCTCTTGGGGATGCTCCCTGGGCCTTTCCCCTCAAAACTCCTCTTCCTCGTGGTGCCCCTCTCTGTAATCCTCTCCTGGCCATTCCAGCTGCTCCTCTGTCCATCCCTCTTGAAGGTCCTCCTCTCACTCCTAGTCCACGTATTCCTGGCCTGATGACTGGTCGTCCACGCGCACCTCTGGTGGGTCCTCTCAACATCACTCCTCCCCTACCCTGCATCATTGCTCCCCGTGTCCCCCTAGGAAAGGCAAATCCACCCCTCGCTGTATGTGGATCTCCCATGCCTTTAATCATATTCCTCCCTGACAGCCATATTTCTGCTGTGGCACTCAGTGGCTCTCTTCGAGGCTTTTTGGCTTCTTGGCCATCTGTAGAGGAGCTGTCTTGTTTTCTCTTGCGGGCTTGCATGTGCTTCACATTGGCTGATGAACATGAAAAAAGATCCATATTTAAAAAGGATATCTAGTCCTTATATCTGACAATCTACATCCTCCACTACTTACAACTCAGTCACACAAAAGTGAACGTACTCAATGTTGGGCGATATCAAGTTATTAATATCATAGGAAAGGGCATGAAATGTCCTTTCCTTACATGAAGTCTCAGGGCAAAAAGTGTTGGAATTGTAGCCAACCAAAATATCACGTGCATAATCCTTGTTTTGAGAAAATGAAGAAGCAAGTTTGAGAACATTCACTATCTAGATTTCTTTAGCAACCACAATGATAAAAGTAAATTTGGTAACTCCTTTAATTGCTGTGTGAACTGCTGAGAACTTGACATCATGAACTTCAAAATAACGAGTGAAGATGGGGATTTGTAAGGGGTTTAGCTGTGGTGGCAGTGTAAAAACTGCCAACTTCAGTCAAGCAATGATACGGTTATCATCACAATCATTTCATTTTAATACTTTTTTTTATGAGCGAATTTCACTCTGAAATTTATCATACACTTACAGAAAAGCCCAAAAAACAAACAGCTATTAAAATATTTTCTTCACCCAGATAAAGATTTTCACCACTTTTGTGAGGCTTTATCTACTAGATTCACTCGTGTGTGATTTACATCCCCCTTGCGATATGGGTTGCAATTACAGTTTACAGCTTTCACTACTCTCTTTTTGATACATATTACATCTTTTACTTTTTTCTGTTTTCATTTCACGTTTTCTTACTCCATTTTCACATTTTACATAGTTCATTAAGCTATTATTTTGACAGTTACGTCTTTCACTATTAAACGGCTAATTAATTCCTTTGGCAGAGCTATGGACTCAAGATCTGATATCTCGTGTTCAATTCCAATCTGATCTGTTCACTGATATCTTAATGTTTCCATCACTCTTGTGGTGTCAGTTAAGTCTTTTTATGGGTCCTTCACTAACTCAAGACCTTGTCGGCGCATAGGGTTTTGTACAGGTTCAAGTAGTTTGACACATTGCTGCTGGCAAACTTGGGTGGAACACATATGGAATTGTCTGAGTGCAACGAATCCCTCATGAACAAACACCAACTGCACTACTCTAGTTTGAAATTTTAAGTTATCACTGCTCTATTTTTACACGACAATTCATGTCTTTCACCTTCTTGTTTTTATATTGTCTTCCACAATTCTATTTTTCCATTTTATGATTTTTCCTGCTTAATTATACCTTACCTTACAATGTTCAATTTTTCAATTAGCATTCTGACTATTCTGTTAACATTTTAACTTTCTTCCCTAGTGTACTTCATACACACACCCATTTGTCACTGAAGGGCGCTACAGTATACCTCAATTACAAAAATAAATACTTGGTGCACGGTTCACAGTAACTCTGAAAGTAGCATAGAAAATATACATGGTAAGTAAAAATCAAACTTCAATCACCAATAGCAAGTATGCTACATCACTTTGAATCTGTCCATATGCTGCGATTCAGCTTATGCCATTTCATAAGTTTTCCAATCCAGTTACCCACGGCTTTACCAATTATTTGTAAAAGTGACCCTGCACTTCCTGTTGTAAAACAATATGTGTCTCTGCAAAGAAGCACTAAAAAGCTACAGCCTTTGGGTCAGAAATTTCATCAGGGAGTCAGCGGACCTTTCTTCCAAAATGGAAGTGGTTTACATGACTGGCTTGAATGGTCAAGTTTGATGACATTCACGATCTGTTCTAGAAATTCTTCACAGGCCAAAGAAGCTCCAATACATTGAGTGTGTACACATCATCTAGACCTAATTTATGAAAGTGAACACATAACATGTACATGTTCTACCAGAGCCTGAGACTGAGAAACTGTCTTGATTTTACTTTGTTTCGTTACTTTCTTAGTTTCTATTTTCATACCTTTTTAAAAAATTTTTTTTTTTATTACACTGTATTTCTATATCAATTGAAATATATAATCTGAAGAAATCCAGCGTTTGTCCTTGTTTCCCATCCCACTCCCATATAAAATCGAGCTATGCAAGCAAAATTTCATAGCAGCTCTTTGCTACTTCGGGCTGGTAAATTTGTCAATCTCTGAAACACCAGCCAAAGGCTAGTGGACAAAATACTGACTTTCAGGGCTGCAAAGGTTGTGCACAAAAGTAAGTGTACAGCTTTGTTTGACTATCATCTTACACCGCAAATGTATCCTTAGGCCGGCAGTGAATGTCTTTGAGTCCTACGTGTATTAATGCTATACTGACATATCCTTAGACAGGCAGTGAATGTCTTTTGAGTATTACATTTATGAATGCTATACTAACAGCCAGTATGGTGTGTACAGGAGTGTGGGTATATGCATGTCAGTTTATATGTGGCCTAGTAACACTAATACCAATTCTACCAACCAGTAAGGCGTCTGCAGGAGTGTGAGCATGTGTGTGTAATGTGGCCTACTAACACTAATACCAATTCTACGGTGAATATCCACTGTGTATACACATTTCCCTATTCCTTTTCTACAATTTGGAGGTGTCTATGGACGCAGAAGACCACATTTAAAATTTTCTTTGGCATTAAGTTAAGTACTTCCTTTGCATCAGCAGTGATAAGATAGTCAGTCAAATATAACAAAAAACATTCAAACTTTGCAGTGTATTATTCCAATCTACTGGCCAGATTACATTTCAAGCCTATAGATATGCACCTGCATTCTTTTTCTAGATTTTCCCCTAAGCTGTACATATAGCCAGTTCAGAAAAAGTAATGAAAACAACCAGCCAGTACAGAATGAGTTAAGACTTTCAGTTTTACTATTTGATTTTTATAGTTACTTAACATTTTGTATCTTTCACTATTCTGGTATATTTTGTCTTTCCCTATTCCATTTTACATTTGATGTCTTTCCCCATTCTAGTTTTACATTTTATATCCTTTGCTGTTTCATTTGACATACTCAACTATTCTACTTCCTCAAAAGTAAACAACAACAATAATAACAATAATAAGAAGAAGAAGAACAAGAATGGGCATTTCTCAAACACCTGATCTAAGTAGCCCTAAACACTAACAGTTTCAAAATATGTACACACTAAGAGTAAAACAAACAATACATATATGCATAAATATACAAAGAAATGATGGATTCTTCTGTTGATCCAATAACATAAAGATTAAACATATACATAAATATACAATGATACGAAGGACTCTCCTGTCGAGCTAATAGGTGACAAGGCATACTGATACTTAATGCCCAATACAGGTGAGATACAAGACTGATTGTAGCATGAGATGCTCTTTCACAAGTGCTGCATGTAAAGTCATGCAGCCTTAGGTTCTTCTTCCACAGATCCCTCTTCAATAATACAGCAGCTGTTCAAATGTAGTTCAGCCCTGCATGTACTGCTTAACTCTCTTGCTACAAGCGTCGGGATTTCCCGATCATGTCTCAACAACGCTTGTCTACGAGCGTCAGAGAAATCCAACTTGAGTTTTGAAAATTCGCGGGGCTTTCAGTATTTTCGTTAACCGAAACTAATAGCCAGAAATAGATTCTTTGGTCATTCCTAGCCTCGTTTCAGGCCATGAGGTCACTGTACTACGAAGTTAGTGTGTGGACAGTGCAAAGTTCAGACCCACTATCTCCACAGTGAAGCAAACGACGGAAAAGCAAATGGCTGAACAACATTCAACAACTCGGCGCTGTTCAACACGATCTCTTCCTTCAGTGCACGTGGAGTGTGTGCATGTTGGATTTAATGAAATTTCATTCAAAATGTGACTGTAGGAACTGATGTATTGACCTGACTGTGTATTTTGTAAGACATTTTTCACCTGAAAATGTCTCTAATTTTACTAGTACCATTACTCAGCAAGCATGAGGGTTAGACAGTTGAAATTTCAGCATTTTGCACACCAATCTTTTAATATATGACCTGCCAAATTTCAAACCTTTCTGTTTTCATTTGTTTGTATGAGAATTTTTCAGGGGAATGGCAAGGGGCATAATCGTATGTAGCAAGTGAGTTAAGACAAGCTTACTCTCTCGCATGCAATTTATTTCCTGCTGGTGGGTTGATGAGGCTGGCCTTCAGTGCATCCTTGAATTAAATGACTTTCCTTGATCACAGTGTCCTTTCCTCAGCACTCCATACAGGAACCTTCAAATTCTGAAGGAGTGCTGTCTGCCAAGTATAGGGTATCTATTTAACAAGTGCCAGCATCGTTGGATGGGACACATTTTCCATACAGAAGACAACAGTATCCAAAAGATGCGGAAATACACAAATGTAACCAAACATTGATAAAAAATTAAATCTACAACTGCTGCAATGTCCTGTTATGTACTTTTATCTTCAATGTTGTGTCTCTGGTAACACTTGGTCCTTCCATTCTTCTTATAATACAAAATCTGTTGTTTGTTTGTCATGCTATGCTGTGCTGTGGCATATTGTACCATGTGGGGATGGGGAGAGAGAGAGAGAGAGAGAACACACACAGACAGAGGGAGAGAGAGAGAGAGGGAGAGACAGCATGTGTGTGTGAGTGATGAGTGAGTGAGTGAGTGGTGTGTGTGTGTGTGTGTGTGTGTGTGTGTGTCTGTGTCTGTGTGTGTGTGTGTGTGTGTGTGTGTGTGTGTGTGTGTGTGTGTGCACTAAAGCTACTTTGTTTCTGTTGTTTTGAATGTTTTAAATGTGTGATGCAAAATCAAAACAAAACAAATCAAAAAATTGTTTAAAAATAAAACAGACCAGCAAACTACAAAACAGAAGAGAAATTATAATTAAAACCTGCAAGAAGCTTTCAAACTCTCAATTTGTTCAGATCTATCCTTGTCCCTATCATCAAGTCCCTTTCCATTTACCTGCTCTGTTTTCCTGCTGTTTCTCCACATGCTTCCTTTTTGCCTCTGCACACACACACACATGAACAAATAACCATCAGCAATCTACGGAAGGAAACTTTTTACATATTTTTTTAATAAACATAGTTGTTGTTTTTTTAACTTTGTTCCCAAACATGTTTTTAATGACAGCTGCCTATTCTCAATTTTGCTTTCCAGGACCAAAAACAAGGAAGAAATTCCATGGACACACATAATGACAAATGCACATAACTTTCAATGTGAGTGAACAGTGCCACTGTTTAGGACACACTAAATCACATCCAGCCAAGAAAAGAATGAACAGTTTTCCTTCTGTGCCATGACAACATTACTACAGAGATAATTGAAGCCCTGGAGGAATTTGGCATAGAAAAAATAAGTCCTAAATTAAATTTACGACACCGGAAAAATCCCCAAAGATATGTCAAAATCAATTTTCATTGCACTTCCAAAGAAGACAGGGGCTATAGAATGCGAACTCCATCGCACTATCAGTTTGATGAGTCATGTAACAAAAATCCTGTTGAGAATAATCATGATGAGGACAAGGAATAGAATCAAAAGAGAAATAGCAGATGAACAGTGTGGATTTGTGGAAAGGAAGGGAACTATTAATGCCATATACATCCTAAGAACTATCATAGAGAGGTCAATTGAGATGAATAAGGATTTGTATTTATGCTTTGTTGACTATACCAAGGCTTTCGATCGGGTACGACATGAAGAATTGATCAACCAACTGAAGAGACTCAATGTTGATGGAAAAGATCTACGAATAATCAGGAATATGTACTTGGAACAAACAGCTGCAATGTGAATAGAAAACAATATAAGCTCTTTCCAAAACATCAAAAGAGGAGTCAGACAGGGTTGTGTTCTGTCACCAGATCTGTTTTCACTTTACAGCAAAAACGTCACAAGAAACCTAGAAGAAGACCCTGGATTAAAGGTTGGAGGGAAAATGATAAACAACATTCGATACGCAGATGACACCGTGCTAATTGCAGACAATGAAAGGGACCTACAAAACCCTGTGAATATACTAGAAATAGAAAGCAAAGGTAAAGGGGTTGGAACTAAACAGCAGGAAGACTGAAGTCATGGTGATCAGTAAAAAACATGAAATCCCCTCATGCAAAATATCAGCAAATGGCACAACCTTGACACAGGTTAATAAGTTCAAATACCTGGGAACGGTCATTTCATCTGACGGCAGATACACATCGGAAATAGCCGGCAGATTTGGCCAAGCCAAAACAGCATTCAAGAAGATGACAAGCATTCTTACCAACAAATGTCTATCAATTAACATCAGGAAGAGAGTAATTGAATGTTATATAGAACCAATACTGTTATACGGATGTGAGGCGTGGACAGTCAGCAAGCAAAGCCAGAGCAAGATTGTGGCAGCCGAGATGTGGTTTCTAAGAAGAATGTTGAGAATTCCATGGACAGCAAAGAAAACAAACGAGACAGTCTTGATGGAGGCAGATACAAGTAGATCACTCATAAGGAAGATTAGGAAAAGACAGGCAACATTTATAGGCCATTTTATGAGGAAGGGGATTTGGAGCACCTGGTCATGACGGGAAAGCTGGAGGGAAGGAGAGCACCGGGTAGACCCAGGGAGAAAATGCTGGACGGACTTGCAGAGTGGCTGGGGACGACGAGGGTGGGGGAGATGCTGGGGGCAACGAGAGATAGAGACAGATGGAAGTCCATGATCGCCAACGCCATGCGGCAGGGCACCTGATGATGATACCATGAATTCACTGTCTATTTGGGACAGTACCACCAGTAATTACAGCACATGAAGAATGCCACGGCATGTTCATTGACTCTTGCTTGAGATTCAAATGGTTTTCCAGGACAGGTCACAGAAAAATTGGATTTCAGAGACAATCTCCTTATTTTGACTGTTTTCCAGACTAAATACAGATATACTGGACAGTAGGCAACCTTCTTTTCATTCACTTTGATAAGACACAAAGACAAATGCAAGAAAAGAAATGGAAAAGTGTAACTGCGATAACAAAGAGATTTTAACAAAAATAAACATACCTGCATCATATCTACAAATCTGCATGTCATATATATTTGCATGGAACAGAATTACAAACTAAAAGCATAAAAAAATAACATATACGAGTAGTTAGCAAATTTTAATCATGCACACTACAAATGACATCAGATATCATTATAGGAACAGAGAATTGTATCAAGTTTCTGTTGTCATCAATATGGCAGCCACTTCACTTTAAAAGTATGCATATTCTATGTTGATTTTGCAATGTGTTCTTCAAAGACTTCGAAACACTATACCTTTTCCAATTAAAGGATTATGAAATCAATATCAGATCTTTGTGTATACTTTCATCAATGCCAAACATTACCATTTTTTTTCCAGTTATTTGATCTTTGCACGTGACTACATTCTAATTCAAATAATGCTTCCATTCTTCAATGACCACACCAACTGTGGCTCAAATATGCTATTCCGAACTTGTAACAATAAAAAGCTGAGTAGCCACAAACATACCTCAGGACAGTGAATGTGTTTCTATCCCAATGCCACTGTATGGCAACTGCGTGTGCATAAGCCTTCATCATTCTTTGGCAACCATGTATTTCTGAACCTCTTTTTCACTCAGCTAAATGATTTTCACGTTTACTACTATCTATCACTGCTTGCTGCTCATATTTTGTCTCTGTGTTCCACATATGCCATCTTCCAATAAAAAAAAATAAAAATAACAAAGCAAAATAAAATACAAGACTAGAAATAAAACCAACAGCATAAACATGGTAATTTTTTTCCTGATGAAATAAACAAACCATAATAAAATCGTCTCTAATTTTGTGGGACTGCTTTTACATCTGTACCCATGTCAAAACACCATATTGTTAATGCAGGGGTTGTGGGTCTGACTCTCAGGCAGGCCACAGTTCAGTGGCCTGCCTGAGAGTCAGGCGCAGCACCATACTGATAACGCCAGGGTCATTAGTTTGACATCGGGTGGGCCACAGTTTTTATATGTGTGTCCCTATTAGCTCAGCCCGATAGAGCATCATACTGATAACACCAGGGTTGTGGGTTTGATCTTAGAATGAGCCACAGATGGTACTTGCTATTTGTTTGGTTCCCCCCCCCCCCCGGACTGGCTGGTTCTTTTCAAGGCTTTTGCAACATGACACACATTCTCACTACGCTTCGCTGTGCCTACTGCACATGTAGCAAACCAGCTAGCCTTGTGTACACAAAGCAAGAATCTTTGCTACAATATTCTGAAATTAACTGTGCCAACATGTTGCTGGGAATATCATGACAAAGTACAGAAACTACACATCTAAATCCTTCTGTCTCATCAGACACAGGTTTTCTAGCTTAAAAGGACCATTTCATTGGTTAATCTGTGTGTCAAAAGCAACCAATGCTGCATTATTTTTATTTCATTCTGCTTACATTGTTCAGACTGTGGCAAGAGGAATGAAGTAGCAGAACTGACCTTGCAGGCCTAGTCTGACAATGACAAAGACACTGATCATTATGAAAGAAGCCACAACAGTGTTGAAGATTTTTTTAACTGATGCGCCAGGAAACGATATGAATCATGACATTTCATTGATGAAGATATGGAAGAAGATGAACAAAGAGTATAATATGAAGCTGATAGCAGCACATCCGTCAACCAGATGACAGATCACTCAGAGTCAAAGTTCACATGTTATCTAAAAAGGAAATTTTCCTTCTAAAATTACGTTTAATCTAACATACTTACCGTGGCTCACTAATGCAATAAGCGAAAGCGATTTGCCATTCCACCGTAGCGAAGTGCATTAGTGAGCCACGGTACAGTATCTTTTATGTGCCATCTTCTACTCCTTAGGCCATAACATGTAGAAAATAACATCTAACAGACCTCCTGTGACCATCTGATGTTCTTCCTTTTGTGGCTTTTGACATTTAAAAAGCCTAAAACACTAACTAAATGATTATGTACATGACTTTTTTTTTTACATTATCGGAGAGACGAAAGTTTTTTTCTCGAAAAGTTGTTGCAGTACATATATGTGCCAGTTCATCTCCTCCTTGCTCCAGAAGCCCGCTGCATGAGGCATCTCATGTGGGCTCCCCAGCCCCTGTTACAGCTTCTGTAAGACTAAACTCATGAGGAGGCACTGGGTCAAAACTTGTAAACTTCTACAAACACTGAAACCAGATACGTCCATATGATCATGGTTCCAGAAACTACTGCCCCAAGAGGACTGAGCTGGCAGGATTGGTGAGACCGAGACCTACACTGTTTGAATGCTCTCTAAAGATGAAGTTTCAAACTCAGCTCAGAAAGCTGATGAAAATGAAAGATTTCAGTAAGTCTAGCAGCAAAGGTTTGATGAATGTTATGGTTACACTCTATGACTCTAAGAGAGGTCAACCTTTCCAGGCAAGCAAGTGCGGGAAACACATATAAGGAAAGTGTCGAACCTCCTCCTTAAAAAGTTGAAGGACAAAATCAGGGACAGATTGCATGTCTCAGTATTTGCAACAAACTCAAGATGGGAACAGATGGCTAGCACTGCACAGCCCAACATATGTCCTCTAATTTTGCCAGGATCAGTCGTCCAGCTAGTAATGAATCCAGAGAGAATCCAACTTCACCAGTATGGCCAACTCCTATCCCCCTTTTTGTGAGTAGAAAAGAGAGAGAAAGTCTAAATGAAGCCCCCCCACCCCACCCACCCTTTTTGCGAACAGAAAGGGGGCGAAAGAAAATCCAAATGGCAGAGCCTGGAACTGAATCACACAGCCATGCCAAGCAAACCTCACATACCCACATGAAAGGGATGGCAGAAGACGTGAAAGTAGGAATCTTTGGGGCCTATGGATGGAACTCCAATGAGACGGAATTAACCTGATGTCCTTTCATATGGTCATAAAATAAATGACATGTCTTCCGATCTGGGTTACCTGAGTGCAAGGAGTGCTGGTTGGATGAATGAGGATATGCGGCTAGAGGAGGCTTATCCCGCAAAACTGACCAGGACCCACAACCACTGCAACAAAAGCATGGTACTCTAACCAACCGAGCTAATGTAGCCAAATTATGTGGCCCATCTGATGGTCGAACCCACAATTCCTGCAGTGTCAAGCACTGTGCTCTAATCAACTAAGTTCACAGGAACAAATAAAGAAAGACAGTGGGAGGGAGGGAAAGAGACAGAGACAGATAGAGAAAGAGAGTGAGTGAGGACAAGAGACAACCCAGATCAGAGAAAGGACAAGACATTCAGAGAGAGATGGCAAGACAGAAAAGAACCAGACAGACATGGCAAAAGACCCACTGCATACACAAAGCACAGACTTGCTTACCGTAAAGTGTTCCCAGAGTAGTTGACATTTCAATGTCTTTGGTATCGTTGACAATAATACCATCAAAAAGTTCCATGAACCCCTGAGCACCTAATGGAGACTTGACATTAAATGTTGCAGTGCTGAAAACCAAACCAAAATCCTACATATCAATCTGTCACATTGTGCCGAAGGCCTATTACTCATGAGTTCGAAAATAAAATATGCAACCATCTAAAACTGAAACCGGTTTAGTAGTTACTGGCTTTTCTTTTTCATTCTAACCCAGTCTGCGTAAAGGTCATGAAGCACCTCTCTTGCAACTTTCTCTTTCCCCCCTTTTCCTTTCTTTACATGAATTATATAAGTACACACACACAGACAGTGATATACATATACACACACACATACACACAAACCATAAATGCTGTGGGGAAGGGTTGAGAAATATTTTAGTAACATTCAATTTCTATATCAGCCCTCTTTTTTTTAATCAAAATATGTAAATGCATAAACATTCCTAACAAACAAAAAACAAAAACCACTGTGACGGATGTGCCGTATATATTTTCACAGTGCTGTTTTTACATTTTCATTTTTGTGTAAGTGGTTTTGGCTCATTTTGCTTTTGTGGATTAGAGTGCCCAGTGTTGTTTTCGGTGTCTGCTCTCATTGGCTGAGGTGAGGAATGTTTTGGGATTGGCTGTGAAGTAAAATCGTGGAGCGCGTGTTGAAAAATATGTGAACTCAAATTCAGTTCTACAGAGATTGCCAGGCTGAGCAGCCGCGTTTCCTGCTGCCTGAAGAGAACTAAGTCTGTTTTGTCATAAGCAGCTAATGTGTTAGCAGTTTGGTGAATCTTTTATATTTTTTCAGATTACTAATGTTTGAACAAAAGTTTACTTTTGCAGCATTAATTGACCTTCAGTTGTAGAGTGTTAGCATGAGAAATTTACTTCGCCAAAAATTGAGACTTGTAAAGATTACGAAGGTGCTAGTTGAACTGGCCTATTGTGAAACAAGTTATAGGAAAGTCAGGATTCATAGATGAATGATAGACAAGGGAAACAATTTGTTGTAAGCTTTTGAGGTGAAGAAACGTAGTTGTGTAAAAGTGAAGTGAATTAAGTATCTTGGCAGTGTGAATTTTCATGGACAATTTTATGTATTGAGAGTTTGGACTTCTGAAACATGAATGGCGAATTTTGTGTTAAATTCTTTATAGTAAGATGTTTTTTTGTTAAATGAATATGAAGTTAAGTTAGTGGTCATCTTTTGGAAATTGACAGTTAGTGTAGAATATTTGCTGTGTGGCACTGTGAATGTAAGTTGCCTGTGAGCTTTTAAAAGGCAAACAGTAATATTTTGGGATAAATGTCTGTCAACCATATTTTGGATATGGTACGGCCATTGACCCCATACATTTTATTGTCATTTTTGTAGAAGGCTTACCAAATTCTTTCCTATCTACAGCTTCTGATGTGGGGAGCTGTCTGGTCTGATTGGTTCACGAGGGAGCCACATACGTACATGACTATGGTTTGAGGGAGGGACGCCTGATCCAGTCCCTGGTCCTAAGCTGTTAGGACTTTGCCACATACCTGGGCATTCCGACTAATGACGCCTTGTGATTTGTCCTGATCCCCAGGATTGTGCGGTAACAATGTCTAAATACAGTGATGAACTGAATGCTGAACAATCATATCGATGCTGTGTATTATGAGAACTGTCCAGGAAGTGTTGGTGCAGTGAAAGATTCCTTGTGAAAGGACTGTTTGGGAAGGAAACATATCTGAACTGAAATGATTACCTTCCCTCTATTGAACAGTGGACGTTGAACATTTATCTCTGTCTTATGTGTTTGTTGATCCGGTTGGATAAAAATGAACTGAGGATATCTGACTGATTATAAAACATTGAAATACATGTATACTGTTTTGTTTGCAGAGGTGGATGAGGTGACTGAATGGAGGGTTGTGTGTGATTGGGGAAAACACTTAGAACACGCACCTACACACACACAGTTTACATCATACCTCTAGTCTACTTTCATTCTCTTATCAGTCACTCATAAACCAACCTCTGTAACAACCACAAAAATTATCACAAGTACTCTGTACATTCTTAAACCAATCATTCACATGGGCCATCTACTCGCAGGTATCAAAGTCATACCAGATCAGTAGATGCATTGAAAGTATGCTCAGCCCAACCATACTATATTTTCAAAAATAAATTTTTGTAAACTTATGTATAGAAGAAACCAACATTACTGTGTGTGACTGGCTTCCAGATGTCAATAGAAGACAATGAAGTGAATGGCACTGGTGAAAGCACAAAGGAAAATACTGACAGCATGTTTATCTAACAAAAAAGATCCTGCACACACATGAACGCATGTACACACATATAAACACACAAATATTGCATGCATACACACACACACACAGACGTACAAACATACACACTAAGAGTTCACATTACTCACCCTGTGTCATTTTCTCCCTTCTTACGTTCCATCATGTCTGATAACAAAATGGCTTCAAGAACATTGTCTGGAACTTCGTCTGGAATTTTGGAGAGAAAAATCTGGTTGTCTTCTGGATTGGCTTTATGACCTGTGAAACATGAGCATAAAAACGTGATTTTCTGAGATTTGGACATAAACAATCACCAGATGGTTTTTACAGTACAAATAAATTTCTCAAATTTGCAGTAATCTGGTTTTCCCCCTTCTTCAAATATATATGCATAGGTCGGAAAGCAAAAATATCCCTGGCACACTCTAATTAAGTTCCATAACATACTCCATCCTTCCACATGGGTTCACTTCCACATACTGTTCAATTTCTCTGCTCCACTGGGAATACTGGTCAAAGGAAAACATAAAACAGCCACAGAGCCACACCACAGCATAACAATTCAGCCTGTGAGTCCCTATACTGAAACATATAATTGTGATTCTGGGCGTTCAGACTCAGTGGGTCAATTCAAACACGTATAAAAGTCTTAAATCATTCTTTCAATGGTTGTCAGAATTCCTGATTATGGTTCAGTAACAGCTGTCTACAATAGTTGGTAAGCCATAACACTGAGCTTTAAAAATTCACGCTACTCATATTGTTTAGACTGAAAAATTTTCATTGTCAATGAAGTAGCAGAACTGACCTTGCAGGCCTACTCTGACAATGACAAAGACACTGATCATTATGAAAGCAGCCATGACAGTGTTGAAGACTTTTCTGATTGATGTGCCAGGCACCGATACGAATCATGCAGATTCCACTGATGAAGATACGGAAGAAGATGAACAAAGATAAATGACACTGATAGCAACACATCCATCAACCAGGTGACAGATCACCCTGAATCAAAATTCACATGCTATCTAAAATATGGAATTTAATTACTTTGTGTCAGGGATGTTTTTGCTTTCTGACCTATGCAGATGTTTTTGGATTACTCATAACAAGCTAGTTGTCAAGAATATTCACTTGAAGTAAAAATATATTAAAAAAATTAATTTCTTCTATTTTTCAGTGGCGTTTACTTCATGCACAGATATCTATGGTCAATTCTTGTTAATTGTTCACACTTTTGTGAAAAATTGTGAACTCTGAAGGAAAAGGTGCACTCCGAGTTAATCTTTACTGTGAAAAGACATAAAACATTCAGATGTTTGCTGTTGTTTTTTGTTTTTTTTAACTTTCCAGTTTTTCTTGGGTGCATGTATGCATGATGTTTTGCCCACAATGTGTGTGTGTGGCATATTGCTGCACTGTCTACATACTCCGTCTTTGGTGGGCATGCATGCTGCGTGGTTTTCACATTTCCATAAGTATACTACACACACTTGGTACAAACGAGAAGACTAAAGACAGAGGAGAAAGTTTATAAAAACTTCAGTTTAAATAAAAAGAACATGAAAAAACTGACAGTGAAGGAAAATACAATACCTTCTTCATGATTGAATGCAAGCATCTTCACTGGCTTCAGTCGCACAGCAAAATTGACTGCAAATCCAAAAGATTACATCATAAAAACAGTGTTCCTGTTTTGTGTACAATTTTCTTTAAAATAATTAACATAACTCATGGGCAATAATGACTGCCAGCCAATGGCATATAACCATCTCATGCAAAATGCACATAATTAAACATACTGAATTGATAACCCTGGCAGAAAAGGAAACCCCCAAAAAGAAAATTAAGTACACACATCACTGCATTCAAACAAATACAGGATATGCTCCTGACTCTCGCCATTCTGCCAAATTTATCACCAGGGTATCACGAAAGCAAATGTGAATGAAATATATTTAAACAAAACCAATAACAACTATACATGAGAATATACAAACTGGCTTTTAGTATCTTATATTGCTATTAACCTTTGACTCCTGTTCCTTATCCACCAACTGCAAAAACTTAATCATTTGATTCCCTCACTCTATCCACCAGCTTCCTCTAGGTGAGGAAGTCAAAGGGTTAAGTTTTTGCTTTGCTAAATTGGTTGACAGTGCAGGATGATGGTAGATATGGTGCAGGAGTCAAAGGGTTAAGCAATTCACATTTCCTTTGAGCTAAAAATGCATACTTTTAAATTTTTAATGTATGTGCCAAATCCTACCTGACTGTATGCAAGGATTTTGAAAAAAATTAACAGATGAATGGATCTGCAAGGCAGAAAATAAGAAATGCAGAGATGTCAGAAAGCAAAGGAGCAAGACAGGAACAAAAGAGTGACAAGAGGATATTTCTGGCAGAAGATGAGGGAAATACTATTTGTATTGAAAAATACCCCCCCCCCCCCCCCCAACCTCCCCACTGGGGAAGTTAAATGATGCAAACACACACACACACACACACACACACACAACACACACAACACCACACTCACACACACATATCATCATCATCAGTCCCGTAGTCTGGTTGACTGTTGGGGCACCACTGAAGATTTTGCAACCAACTTCCTCCACCCCTCACGGTCCTCAGCTTTCCCCAGAATGATGTTCCATTCAAGGCCAGTCCACTCTCTGATATTGTTTTCCCATCTTTTTCTCTGTCTGCCTCTTCGTCTCCCTCCCTGTACTGTTCCCTGCAAGACGGTTTTGGCCAGTCCAGATGATTGTGTGATGTGCCCGTACCACCTCAGTTTGCATCTTATCACTGAAGTCTGGAGGTCTTCATACGGCGTTTTTGATTCGGATTTTCACGTCCTTATTGGTTGTATGATCTTTGTACAGATACCAAGGAGTTTGCGGAAGCATCTCATCTCCATTGCCTGTATCCTTCTTTCAATGTCTGCTGTTAGGGTCCATGTTTCGCATGCATACAAAATTATTGACATGACCAGGGAACGCATCAGTCTGATCTTGGAGCCGATAGCGATATTCTTGTCATTCCAGATGACTTTTAGCTTGGTCATTGCAGCTGTGGTCTGGGCAATCCTGTAAGGTACTTCAGGCTTTGATCCTTCATCTGATACTATAGCTCCCAGATATTTAAAGCTATGGACGGTCTCAAGTTTCTTGTTGTCTATGGTAATGTCAGTGCTGATGCCATTGGTATTATTTGTCTTCAACTGGGTTTTCTCTGCACTGATCTGCATGCTATATGCTGTGGAGGCCTCATCAAGATGTTTCATCAAGCTGACCAGCTCTTGCCCTTGCCCAGCTAGTCCGTCAATGTCGTCAGCAAAATGCAAGTTTGTGATTGTTCTACCTCCGATGCTGACTGTTCCCTCGTGGTCTTCAAGTGCATCAGCCATTATTCTCTCTAAGAAGATGTTAAAGAGAGTGGGGGAGAGCAGGCATCCTTGGCGTACTCCAACTGTGGTTCGGAACCATTCTCCTATGTTGTTGTCATGGTAAGACTGCACTGGTCGCCTTTTCGTAGAGGCATTCTATGGTTCTGATCAGGTTGGCATTGATGTTGTACAGCCTCATGGTTGCCCACAAGGCTGCGTGCCAAACTCTGTCGAATGCCTTCTTGAAGTCCATGAAGACATGGTAAAGGTCCTTGCTGGTGTTGCAGGTATTTCTCACAGAGCAGTCTGAGGTTGAAAATTTGCTCTGTGGTACTTCTCTGGTCTGAACCTGCCTGCTCTTCTTTTATTATCTCCTCAGCTTGTGGCTTCAGTCTACTCAGAGGATTTTAGCATGACCTTACTGGATGCTGATCAGCTGATGGTATGGTAGTTTGCATAGTTGTAGGTTGCCTTTCTTCAAGAGAGTGATGAATCAGGGACTGGGTCAAGGTTTGGCCACTCGCCTGTCCGCCAGATCTTATTGCAGATGATGATAACATAGCTATCATGGCCTCTCCTCCTGCCTGGACCAGTTCTGAGGGAATGTTGTCCACTCCTGCCAACTTGCCTTTCTTCAATGACTTTATTGCAGCTTCAACTTCTTCTCGCACGATGGGGTAGCTGGTTGGTGGAGGAACGTCTAGCACCTTGGGATCTCCTGTTGTGAGTGTGTATAATTCGGAGCAGTACTCTGTCCATCTTTCAGAATATCTTGATCTTCTGTGAGACATTTCCCTGCTTTGTTCTGTATGGTAGTGGTTCTGCCTTGTTTTGAGCTTGTTAGTCCTTTCACAAGCTGGTAGGCTTTCTTGCTGTTATTTTTCTGCAGGTTTGCTTCGATTTTCTTGGCACTGTTCTTCAATCCATGTCTCCTTTGCTTTCCTCATGCCTTCTTTAACTTGCTGTTGGCTTCTCTGTATAGTTTAACTCCTTCATCTTCTTTTGCTTTAGTTCTCTGCGTTTGTTGCTCAGCTTTAGTACTTCTTCCGTGACCCAGGGCATCTTCGTTGGTCGGTGTTTTCCAAGGATGTCGTTGGCTGCTTCAGTCACAGCAGACACACATATTAAATATATAAAAATTGACTAATAAAAAGAAAACTGAATCACAGGCAGCCTACCATGCTAGCTTTTCTATTCCTTTAATTTAGTTTAAAAAATAAAAAGGATATGGGGGAGGAGGGGGTTGTATGCATGTGTGTGTGTGTGTGTGTGTGTGTGTGTGTGTGTGTGTGTGTGGTGTGCGGGCATGTGTGTGTGTGTGTGTGTGTCGCGGACTGGTGCGCATGTGTGTGTAAGCATGTGAGCTTGTGAGCATGACTATGAGAATGTGTTGTTATATTATCATTATTTTCATCATTATTACTACTACTATTATTATCATCATACTCACTATTATTATTATTGTTTAAAGCCCAGCTGAATGCATAGAGTATATCAGGGATGTAACCATTGCAAAATGTACATATCTTAATGGCCTTGGAAAAAAGCATAAAAAAATATACATGCACACACAAAACGGAATAGCACCACACACATATACACTAAACAGGATACAAAATTAACCATTTGACTGCTGCTAATGTAAAACATATGCAGCTCTCAGAGCCTTCTATGATGCATATAAAACAAAAATAAATGGAGGTCATTCATCACATGTTTAATCATAATCTAAATGGGAGAGAACCACAGACTGATATTGCCATTCTCAGAAAGTGTTCATAAAAGTAACTTGCTTCCCTTAATCTATGCAAAAGAGGAGAGTATCTACCTTTTCCCTTGCAGTTTTCATGAAGCAAAAACAATGATGTAAACAATGAGACAAAACATGTAAACATTATAAAACAAATAATAGAAGCATCTACTCACCAAGTATCTGATAAGAATTTGACTCCTCAGTTTTTCCCTCTCTTTCCATCTTTTTGTCTCCCTCCATCATTTCCTCTCCTTCCATCGTTTCCTCTCCCTCCATCTTTTCTTCCTCTTCTTGCTTTGTCTTTCCTTCCTGCTCTTCCTCTCCTTTCTGCTCTTTCTCTCCTTCCTCTGCTTTGTATCTCCTTCCTGCTCTTTCTCTCCTTCCTGCTTTGTCTCTCCTTCCTGCTCTGTCTCTCCTTCCTGCTTTCTCTCTCCTTCCCGCTCTTTCTGTTTTACAGGCACTTGAAAAAGTCTCTTTAGTTCAAACCGCATTCGATTTTTCTTGGACAGCTCAGCAGTGCGAATATTTCTAATTACTTCTACCAGGAAGTGATCTTTGACTTTCATCTCTAGCATCCTGAAAGCAGACAATGCTGGTTTAATTTAATGATATTCACAGTACATGAAGAGATAATGAGAGGGAGAACAAATAAAAGAAGAGCAAAGTGTGTGGCCTAGTAGAGATAGCAACTGAACAGAATGTAAGAATCCCCAGTTTCATTCCCAACTGGACAGTGATTGTTGTCTTCTCAGTGATGGGGTGGGTGCTGCTTTTTGTTTGTTTGTTTGTTTATTTTTTTGGATAACAAACTGAGGTCCCACATGACGAGCAAGTAACATGATTTATCTTCCTCTAGGACAGAAATTTATATGCACTCAATGCACATAAAAGAGCCCACAGAAACAAAGTGTGGTCCCAGGAATAATTTTGTTGAAAAATCTACTGTCACTACTAAAAAATACACCATTCGTACAGGAAAAAAAAAGGGGAAAGTTTAAAGATGATGATGCTGCACCATGGCAATGTACCTTTTCCATAAACAGCAATCTGCGTTTCACACAGAAAATTCCTTTGTGACCAAACAAACAACTGCGAGTGTAAACCCTGGTACACTTCTCATGATTTATATGGAATAATATTAAATAAAATTTTCTAAAAGAAAGTAATGACTATTTGTACAGCACCTCATCTCTTAAAAGCCCTGAGCACTTCAAAAAAACATGAGAAACAAAGGAAAACAAATGTTGAACAAATATATGTTAACTCCTATAACAAAGCAATGAAAACAAATTAACAAAGAAATGAAAATGAACTCAAAACAAGTGCACCCACGTTCAAGCAAACAGGAACCAGAAAAGAAAAAAAACAACAACACGAAAATAGAATCAGAACGCGTATTTAATACAACCAGACAAGACAGGCGTAAATTTTCGGCCAAATGGTTTTTGTCAAGTGTAAACGTAAGATCACAAACAAAGAAACACCAAATGCAAAAATATGGAGAAAAAGACTTAATACTTCCCTGCTGCTTTGTCCAGTGGGAGAAATGGACTAAAATGAAATCATAATGTGTTTGTGAGTAATCATGATGTGTTTGTCCCTTTTTCCCACTGGATGAAGTAGCAGAGAAGTTTGAGTCTTTTCCTCCTCATTTTTGTATTTGGTATTTATTTATTTGTGATCTTACATTTACGCTTGACAAAGGCCAACTGGCTGAAAATTTCCATCTGTCTTTTCTGGTTGACTTAAATGTGCGTTCAGATTCTTTTTTCATGTTTATTGATGAAAAGGATCTAAATAATAGGGAATATGTATTTCGAACAAACGGCAGAAATGAGAGTAGAAAATGATAAAAGCTCTTTCCATAACATCAAAAAGAGGAGTTAGGCAGGGATGTGCTCTGTCACCAGATTTGTTTTCATTGTACAGTGAAACCATCATGAGAAACCTACAAGAGAATGCCCTGGGATAAAGGATGGAGGGAAAATGATAATCTTCTTTCTGCAGATGATACTGTTCTAACTGCAGAAAATGACAAGGACCTATAAAATCTTGTGACTATAACAGAAATAGAAAGCAGAAAAAGGGGGCTAGAATTAAATAGCAAGAAGACTGAAGTCATGTAATCAATTAAAACTAAGAAATCTCTTCATGCAAAAGAGAAAATGGCACAGCACTGAGATAAGTTAAGTTTAAATATCTGGGAACAGACATATTATCAGACAGCAGATGCACATTAGAAATATCCAGCAGAATTGGCCAAGCTAAAGCAGCACTGAAGAAAATGAAAAGCATTCTTACCGACAAATGCCTATCAATTAACATCAGGAAGAGAATTCTTCAGTGTTATATAGAACCAATACTGTTGTATGGATGCGAAATGTGGACAATCAACAAGCAAAGTCAGAACACGACTAAGGCAGCTGAAATGTGGTTTCTAAGAAGAATATGTTAAAAGAGTTCCATGGTCAGCAAAGAAAACAAACGAGACAGTCTTGAAAGAGGAAAACACAAAAAGAACATTAATGCAGAAGATCAGGAAAAGACAATCAATATTTACAGGACATTTTATGAGAAAAGAGAAATTTGAGCACCCAGTCACAACAGGAAAGCTGGAGGGAAAAAGAGCATCTGGTAAACCCAGGGAGAAAATCGCTACGCTAAACATGCAGCCTTGAGTGCTAGTTACGGAGGAAAGACTATATGTAAGCAAGTTTGACTTTTTGGGAAACATCTGATTTATAAAATACAAAGCAGTGTTTGTTATGCATAACAACTGATTCCGTTTGTTATAGACACTACTTTACAAGAGGGAATGAGGAAGTGGGCAGGGAAAATAAAAAGTATGTTTGTTATTGACAGAACTTCGTTGAAGGCAGGTTTATTATAGGTGGACTGTACTATACACACGAATCATTCTTATGTTGTAAGTACCCTGCTGTGGCAGCATTCAGAGGCTTGGTGTAGGTTTTCTCGTTGGGCAACCAGGGGATGTCCTTGTCACAGTCTTTGCGAAAAAATTTGCCCAAGGAGAAAAAGGATGACAGATGTTTGGACATGCGAAACTCAAAGCCAATGCTCATCTTGATGAGTTTTGTAAAGTTTCCCGACAGACTGCAGAGGTCTTCAAACAAAATGGGGCATACTCGTACTTGCCACACAACATCTGCAACAAAGTGACATAATGACATAAGCTTTAAAAGAGCAATTTTCAAATGTAAATTCTTGTTTAGCTAGTACACATACTATATTCAACTTGTGCAGTACGACACATGACTGCTCTGTTTTATGTCATTATCTGCCCAACATTACTGAGATTAGGGCGCCCATAAGACCTATCCACAGTGCCCAGGTCATGAGTCAATGCATTTCCTCTCCCTCTTTCCCAGCATATTCGAGGGAAGACCACTAGAAAAACAGAAGAGATGCCTTGGATATGGTCAGTGTACTGGCCAAACAGGAATTTACATTCAAAAATTCGTCTTCAATCATCATACACTCTACCATGACAAACTTATACAGAATTTAACGTTTGGAGGGAGGGAGAGGTCTCCCACCCTGGTCTGACTGCCATCTGGAGGTGTTTGTATATTTCATATTGCTTATAACCCAGCTGACTACTAGAGCCATATCGGGCTAACACCACATCAAAAACGACAACCAGGTTAAGATAAAAGACAACAGTTAAAAAAACAAGGTTACCGTTAACCTTGCAAGTCTAAACTGTAATTAAAGAAAAACACGTAAAATCACATAAAGTGGAATCTACTGATCTCTTGTAAAAACTGGAAATTTGCATCAGGAGGGATGTCTCGGAAGAGGCTTTTTAAGGAGTCCGCCGTGCAGTGCTTATGTCTCACATCGTACAAGTCCCAGCAATCATGAAGGTGGTGTCTGATGCCCAACAGCTCGTCACACTGGCATACACCATGGTGCTTCTTCATTTCTTGAAAGGTATGAATGAGTGTAGAATGTGTGACAACCCATGCGTAACCTATATAACACTGTCTCTTTCCTCCTGTCTCTTTCTTATAGTTCCTTGCAGCAGATGGCAGAATTTCTTTCTGGTTGGCCGCTTGGACATGATGATGGCATTGGCTGGAACGAAAGAGATGTGAGACATACAGTCCACAGACTGTGGATGAAACCTTGAACTCGTGTGAGTTACGGTTAGTGAAAGTGCAATCCCTGCTCAAGCAGCTGCTTTGGGAATGTCTCTGATGGGCAGAAAACAATGAAAGACAGCTGAAGAGTAGAGAGCTCTGAGTTCGTGAGCTCTGGGCTTCTCAGAAATGAAATGGCAGATTCTCTGTTGGCTCTGATGACCATTTCTGACAGCTGGTGTGATACGATCATGGCTGCGATCCCTTAGATCCTTCACTGATGTACATGATGAGTCTCCATTGGGAGGAAAGCATTGGGGCTCAGTGTTCTTGATAGTGTCTGATGCAGATGGCTGGGCACAGGAAGCATTCCTCCCCTTTTGTGTCCCTGGGATCTAGCAAGGAGATAATCATGAAGGACCAAAGGTGGGAGCAGATTCTCAAGTCTTTGCTAGGACATCTGGCACCATGAGGGCTAAGTCTCCACTCGAATGGAAACCTATGTCTTACTGCAAGTAGCTGAGGTCAGCGGGGAAGTGGTATGAGTGAATCAAAAAAGAAACTGCTTCTAAAGTCTTGAAGGAGGTGAAATGCCTGAGAGCAGTGAAGACTAGAGTTAGGTCCCATTTGAGGGTCCTGGAGTTTTTTCTTATTCTTTTGAATTACAAGCCCTCTTGAAACCTTTCAAAGAATGACGTCATTTTTATGACCGTGGGACCCCCTAGTTGTTGGAGGGTTGTGCAAATGGCAATCTGTAGCCATTGACGGTGTTTGATGATAGACCTTCTAAGCTGGAGAGATGTGCCAGGATATTGGCTAGCTCTACAAAGAGTAAATGTGGTGAAAATTAGTTGACCTGCACCAAGAGAGCCATTTTTGCCACATGAGTTGTACACTGATTTTGTGCCCTTCCTACTAGAGAGGGCAGCAAGAAAACGTGTAGATGGGAAAATCCCTGCTTGTAGACAGGGCAGCCAAGACTGCTCCCAGGCTTAAAACAGGAGGAAAAAACCACTGAAACTAGGGGGGTCTGGGGGCAAATCAGGGGCCATAACTTGCGCGCCGTTGCTATGAACGCTTGCAAGCCGATCACGGATGCCTTGCTCCATTCGTTTTTTTGTTTTGGTTTTGGTTTTTTGTTTTGTTTTGATTTTTTTTTTTTTTTTTTTTTTTTTGACAAACCGAAATTCCGGAATTTCGCCCAGACACGGAACGTTTTAAGCCCTGTGCTCTAGTTCTGGAACAGGAAGAAGCAGGGAGCTCTACTACCGAGGCGGCAGACTTGGTCAGAGGTGGTATGATTTGCCACATAGCAGCCAGGCGTGTCAGCGAAGCACAGCTCATTGGCATAGAGGTTCCCGAGTAAAAGGTTAATTCCAGCAGAGGTATGTCGGATAGGGGCAGTGAGTCTGGAAATGACAGATGGTACAATAGCAGTGCTGAAGGGGCACCGTAAGGATCACGTGTGCCTTTTCTTCCTTCACCTTTCTGATTACTTTGTACAGGATCGAGAAGGGAGCAAGCGAAGCTGATCAGGGGAGCTCAGTCCAGTAAAACAGTGTTCCTTTCTACAGCTTCTAGATCTTGAACTGGAGACACAGGTATTGGTAGTTGCTTGTTGAATGTGGTCGCAAAGGTTTATCACTGGGACAAACCATTCACCAAAACTCCTTGTGGGGTCTGTTGTTTTAGGTTTCATTCCACATGAAAGAAGAAGTACACACTGCTCAGGGAGTCAACAATGATATTCATCTTCCCTTTCATGTGGACAGCAGAAGGGAGATCAAGTTGTTTTGGCAACAGCTCAAAAGCTTTCAGCTTACAAAGACAGGACTGATGAGCAATTGCCCCCCCTCTCCCCCTTTCCAAGTTTGTTCACATAAAATGAAACAACTGTATATGATCAACTTGACTGGTCTGCCGGTACAAGATATGTGAACTTGAATAGAGCATGGGACACTGCCTTTATCTCCAGCATTTGATGTTGATGTTTTATCCTGACCAAAGCCACATGAGCCTTCCAGCAAATGCACGAGGTATCTGCATAGAATGGGGTCTACTTGCGCTACATCTGCGAGGTCCAGTGTTAATACCCATTCTTGATCCATTTCCAGAAACCAGTGTTGCAAGGGGATCATCTGGTCCAAACAGTCTGTGACCTGGCACCAATGGTCCTAAAAGGCCCTCTGAATGGGATGTTTTGCATACCCTGTCCAGGGGCAAGACTGGGGTAAGAGATTTCATGAGATTCACCAGAGATGAGAATTCCCTGGCAGTGGCCAAAGGCAGGGACTGGAGAGAGAGTAGCTTCAGCTGCAACTTCTTGAGTTTAAATACATGGTCATCACACTTCTGATGTTGCTCCAGGACTGACCTGAAATAGATTTGTAAAAGCTTTCGTTATGTTTTCTTTTAAACATAGGTCAAAAAAAGAAAATTTTCTCTACTTTGTCATTATTTTGGAACTGTTGTTTTATCTTGTGCACTGTGTTTTCAGTTGGGAATAGGCACTGCAAAGAAGCATTCTAATCATCACTCTCACTCAGTCTTTATAGCCTCAAAAGCTTTCTCAGAATAGATATAATAATGCATGTACTGTTAGCACATGTAACATACCACAGCATACCATGCGCACGCGAGCATGCGCACACACACACACACACACACACATTCCTAGACAGTGCAAGACAACTGAACACATCAAAGCTAAAGGGCTGAAGATGAACTGAAGGAACATACCTTTAGAAATTGGTAGACCCAGAGACAAAATGGTTTTGCTGCAGCTGGTTTTAAAGTCTGATGACATTTTGAATTTTTGGCACTGGCCTCTCCACATATACTGCAGAATATCTCACCATCTACGAATTATGTACCAACAGGTCTCAATGGGTAAAAAACAACAACAACAAAACATACATGCGAAAGAAAATCGCACACACACATACTAAAATAAACGTACCTCCAGGTTTAAGTTGTGCCTTTGGATTTGTTATTTCAATTTCATTCTCTTCAGCAGTGTCATCTACAACGACGACACCATCAAGATCTCCACATGGAGCCTCAACTTCCATGTCTTCTGTGTCTGCCATAGCTGAGACAGACTGTTTCGTTTTCTCAGGTTTGTGTCTGCTGGTGTGATGACTGCTGAAAAAACCCAAAATGCAAATTTATGTTCAATAAGAGCAACAATACTCTCAAGGTCAAATTCAATACTTATGCTGCATTGAAAGTGAAGCATGCTGTCTTTGTGGTTTGTCACAAATACACCATGTGGCGACTTTTGGAGTGCTAATTATTGTAAATTATGCAATAATGATACAGAATTATAAAAAAGTCTAATGTCAGTAATAAGATATCAATTTACAGTTCCACTTTCTAAAGGTAATGCCTCCACATTCAGAATTTTTTTTTTTTCGCATACACACTGCACTATGTGTTGATGGAGAAGATCCAAACTGACCACAGCACAAGCTGCAGCACATAAGCCCTATGCATTGGCAAGGTCTGAGGTCCCGCATAGCATATGGATGTTATATCTTTGTATCAGTCTGTTTTATCTTTGTGTCAGTCTGTAAATCGAACAATCTAGACTACATTCTTGTGAAATATCTCTCTCAACTGAAATGTTAAAAAAAAAAAAGGAGGATGGAGATGGGGGAATGGACAAAAACATGCCAGGTCCATAACATTAAATTACTTCAATATCCTGAGCAGTCATCACATTCACAGACATCACCCCTCAATGAATATAGCCTCATTCTGACCACTCATATGACTGCATTATCTTTTGTAGTATCCCTAATCTTTTTTTAATTGAACACACACACCACACACACACACCACACACACACACCAACACACACTCTCTCTCTCTCTCATAAACTACAATACATACAAACAAGCATTAACAAACAAACCCAACGCAAAAGAAAAAAGAAAATCCAAGCAAATACAAACTTAGCAAAAGAAAAAAGAAAATCCAAGCAAATACAAACTTAACCAACCCATTTTGTTTAGCGCATGGGAAATCAGGCTGTTCTGCCTACCTCCCTCAACACCATACTCAACACTAGCTCTACTCCTTACCCTCACCCTTTTAAGGGCTTTGTGTACTAAATTTATCACAGAAATCTTACAATGGAATAGCCATCTCATGGAAATGGTGTGTGAGGAGAAAGTGGGATAGTCAAGTTTACATTTGCCAAAACCACCACCAGCACCACTATAACTCTTTTCTACCATCTTTCTCTACACCGTTTTTGAAACTGTCTTTTCATGTTTTTGGTAATAATGTACATATTCAAATGTCGACAATGTGCACAATTTTCATAACATAATTTCTGGAAATAAATAAAATTTTTGAAATCGTGTGTCACATCACAACAATGGCATCACTTTATTGTCACACTCATTCCTGGTCACCCACTTAAATCACTGGAAAAAAAATCCTTCGTTTGAAAAATGATTACTCAGATATACTAAAAGATGTTTTAAGAGTGTATCATAAGCAAAAGCACTTTATTACCGTACTTTCGTAAAGGAAGTTTCTTACAAATATGTCAACTAGGTTTTAACACGAAAAATGTAAACAGTTCAGTGATCAGGACCATGAAGTTTTAATATCCACCTGCTGTTGTTATTTTTTTGGCTAGTATATTTTACTTTGTAGACAAATCATGTCACACCAAGTGCTTAGATCATTATGAAACCTCTGAAACATGCATTTGCAGTTAAACTAAATCAAAAACAGGTGGCACAAACTGGCATAAAGTTGCCTACCTTCACTACAGCCAGGCATGAAAATGGTGTTCAAGTCACGCTCCCTCTATACAGGACAAAAACAACACTGTACACATTTCCAGGACTTTCTCCAAAATAGGCTCCCAAATGACTTGAAACTACACACACAGCTAGGCTGTAACATTGACGTGTATATATACACCAATGTCGGTTTGTAGGGGGACATCTCGATACGTCCCAGATTCGACACGTCCCCAAGGTTCAATGCGTCCCAGGTTTGATATGTCCCAGGTTGATGTGCGCGTGCACATGTGTGTGTGAGGTTGTGCACATGTGTGTATGCGTTGTGTAGCTGTGTGTATGTGTGCGCAAGTGCACGCGAGCGTGTGTATATGTTTGTCGTGCGCATGTGTAAGTGTGTGTGTGTGCGCGCGGGGTTGTGTGCCCATGCACACACACACACACAAACACACACGCGCGCAACACATATACACACACACGCGCGTGCATTATCACACACGCACGCACATACACATACCGGCACAACACATACATACACGCGCAAGAGCACAACCACGCACACACACACACACACACGTGCGCGCACATACACACACGCACGCGCACACACACACATAGACACAGCTGCACAACACATACACACATGTGCGCACGCACAACCACACACACACACACACATGCGCGCGCGCATCAACCTGGGACGTATCGAACCTGGGACGCGTCGAACCTGGGACGTATCGAACCTGGGACGTATCAAACCTGGGACGTATCGAACCTGGGACGAGTCGAACCTGGGACGTATCGAACCTGGGACATATCAAACCTGGGACGTATTGAACCTGGGATGCGTCGAACCTGGGATGTATCGAGATGTACTCCATTTGTAGCAGACAGCCTTGGCCTCAGTGCCGATTTAACTCACAGACATTAAGGCAACCTACCATAATTAGACAAGAAATTTGCGAAGGGGCTGGTAGTTTCAGTTTTTCATGATGATGTCTCCACACTGATGCCACAAATTGATTGAAAAATCCAAAATGACAATCAGTATGACATAAGCCTACCTGCACATAAGCCCTTCAAGCTCGCAAGGTCTTGGGGTTCTACTTAGCACATGTATCCTTGTTCAGTTTAAAAAGAAAGTAAGACTGCACTGTACTAACAGCCATAGATTCATGTCATTAATCAACAAGTAGGTACGTGAGAAAACCGGGCTCCGCTAAGCCGCGAGCGTTCGATAAAACACTGACGCATTCTGGCGCTTTGGCGGAGGGGTGTCCATCCATGTATCGGACCTGTGATTGGTCATTATCTCATCATCATCATCATCAGGTGCCCTGCGCATGGCGTTGGCGACCATGGACTTCCAACCATCTCTATCTCTCGTTGCCCCCAGCATCTCCCCCACCCTCTTCATCCTCAGCCACCCTGCAAGTCCGTCCAGCATTCTCTCCCTGGGTCTACCCGGTGCTCTCTTTCCCTCCAGCTTCCCCGTTGTGACCAGGTGCTCCAAATCCCCCTTCCTCATAAAATGGCCTACAAATGTTGCTTGTCTTTTCCTAATCTTCCTTATCAGTGATCGACTTGTGTCTGCCTCCATCAAGACTGTCTCGTTTGTTTTCTTTGCTGTCCATGGTACTCTCAACATTCTTCTGAGAAACCACATCTCGGCTGCCTCAATCCTGCTCTGGCTTTGCTTGCTGACTGTCCACACCTCGCATCCGTACAATAGTATTGGTTCTATATAACATTCAAGGACTCTCTTTCTGATGTTAATTGATAGGCATTTGTTGGTAAGAATGCTGGTCATCTTCTTGAATGCTGTTTTGGCTTGGCCGATTCTGCCAGCTATTTCCCATGTGCATCTGTCATCTGATGAAATGACCGTTCCCAGGTATTTGAACTTATTAACCTGTGTCAAGGTTGTGCCATTTGCTGTTATTTTGCAGGAGGGGATTTCATGTTTTTTACTGATCACCATGACTTCAGTCTTCCTGCTGTTTAGTTCCACCCCTTACCTTTGCTTTCTGTTTCTAGTATATTCACAAGGTTTTGTAGGTCCCTTTCATTTTCTGCAATTACTGAATTAGCACGTTGTCATCTGCGTACCGAATGTTGTTTATCATTTTCCCTCCAACCTTTAATCCAGGGTCTTTCTCTAGGTTTCTCATGATGTTTTCACTATATAGTGAAAACAGATCTGGTGACAAAACACAACCCTGTCTGACTCTTCTTTTGATGTTTTGAAAAGAGCTTATATTGTTTTCTATTTTCATTGCAGCTGTTTGTTCCCAGTACATATTACTGATTATTCGTAGATCTTTTCCATCGACATTGAGTCTCTCCAGTTGGTTGATCAATTCTTCATGTCGTACCCGATCGAAAGCCTTGGTATAGTCAACAAAGCATAAATACAAATCCTTATTCATCTCAACTGACCTCTCTATGATAGTTCTTAGGATGTATATGGCATTAATAGTTCCTTTCCCCTCCACAAATCCACACTGTTCTTCTGCTATTTCTCTTCTGATTCTATTCCTTGTCCTCATCATGATTATTCTCAACAGGATTTTTGTTACATGACTCATCAAACTGATTGTGCGATGGAGTTCGCATTCTATAGCCCCTGTCTTCTTTGGAAGTGCAATGAAAATTGATTTTGACATATCTTTGGGGATTTTTCCTGTGTCATTTAGGAGGACTGTTATTTTTTCTATGCCAAATTCCTCCAGGGCTTCAATCATCTCTGTAGTAATGTTGTCTGGTCCTGGGGCTTTTCCTGGTTTCATCTTTTTCAGTGCTGCTCTGACTTCATCTTTCATTATGGGTGGTCCTTCAAAGTTCTTTTTTATAATGTGTTCTTCGTTTCTGTCATCCTCAAAAAGGTCTTTAATTGTATTTAATGTACTCTCCCCATCTGTCTAATACCTTGTCTTTTTCCATGATAAGCGCACCATCTTTCGATTTTAAGCAACCAGTTGATGTGCATGTATTTTTCCTGTGAACAATTTCTTCAATTCGTCTGTACATACCCTGAGGATCCATTTTGTGTCGTTCTTCTATCTCTTTGCATTTTGTGTTCAGCCAAGCTTCCTTAGCTTCATTGCACCTATACCTGATTTCTTTGTTTATCTTCCTGTATATCTCCTCGTTTCTCTTTGCCTTCCTCCTTTTCTCCATCAGGCCCAAAATTTCATTAGTCATTCAGCTCTTTTTTGCTTTTCTATTTGCCTTAGGGATTTCCTCACAAGCTTCATTTATAGAACTTCTCAACTTTGTCCACTGTTCCTCACTGTCACCGTCTTCCAGAGCACTGAATTTGTTTTGAACATTTACATTAAATTTTTGACGTATCATTTCATCTGTCTTCAAGAGTCCAAGGTTTAGTTTGATGTTGCTTTTGGTCTGTTTCCTTTTCCTCAATTTCAGCCTAAACCTTCCCACTACCGGATTGTGGTCACTGTTGCAGTCTGCGCCTGGTAGTTTTTGCTGACAGTAAAGAATTTCTAAATCTTTTGTTGATCAGGATGTAGTCAATTTGATTTTTGGTATTATCTCCTGGACTCATCCAAGTCCATTTTCTTCTGTTAGGCTGCTCAAACCAGGTGTTTCCTACTATGAAATTCATCTGTGCCCATTCTACAAGCTTCCCCCCTCTTTCGTTTTGTGTACCAAGGCCATGAGGTCCAACTATATCCTCCACCCTATCCTGTCCCACTTTAGCATTAATTTAAAATCTCCCATTATGACTGTAACTTCCTGTGATTTACATTGGACCTTGGCCATCTCTAAAACTTCGTAGAAGTTGTCAATGTCTTCCTGAGTACTTGCGGATGTTGGTGCATACACCTGTATGATGTTGATATCAAAAGGTTTCCCTCTGAATTTGACCAGTAAAACTCTGTCGGACACTGCCCAGTATCCTTTAACTGCTTTTGATTTGTCTTTGATTTGTCTTTGTCCATTATGATGCCTACTCCTCTTTCATGTGAATTACCACCAGAGTATATCTACGATCATTAATCGAAACGATATGTTAAGACGCTAAACATAGATGGAACTGCAGCCTCGGATTGTGATTCTTTCATTTTGTGTTGTCACACGAGAGCAGACAGACATTTGACTGACCACTTGGTTGTAACCGCTGCATCCTGCAAAGGTAAGTGATTGACTTTCGTGAAAATTGGGTGGTCAGTAGACTAATCCCTCTTCTGTTGACATGCCAAATTTAAAACAGATCTATGCTGAATCTCATAGTTAGATCGGTCCCGCTAGGTGTATGGTGTACCAAGGCGAAGGTGCGCATCATGCCGCCATTGTCGGTCGATCTTAGGCAAAGACTGAACGACTAGATCTACGTACTGCTGATAGCAGACTTGTTTGTATTGAGATGGCAATGTTTTGGGCGATGATATAAAACGTACTAATTTTATCAATGATAGTTTTTGTTATGAAAAATGCCTTTGTGTGTGTGTGTGTAATCGGCCACAAAGACTTTTATCAGAATATCAGCTGGCAGAAGCTGGGCATGCCCAGTCGGACCACCTTATCAACATCAGATCATCTAGTTGCATGGATTGTTTGTTTATTGAAATCATTAGTCTGGTTATGAGATTAATTTTTTTTGGTATGAAAATACAGGTCCCAGTAGCTTGGCACAACCAGTCTGACCATCTCATCATATGATCATGATGACTTATCAAAATAGATCTAGACAGATCTGTTTGCATGGATTCTTTGTTTAGCCCTACTGAAATAATTCATCTGCTTTGTATGACATTGACTGTTACTTTTGAGATTTTTCAGGTAACTCTATACAAAATGAAAACTTAATGGGCCATTTGTTGTTGTTTTTTCTTTAATTCAACACTTGACCCAAACAGTAAAAGAGAAACATTTAAGCCTATTTATGTAGGCTTTTAAGCAAAATTGTTTAGGTTTGTTAAGTTTTAGTTTATTAAACTTTTTTCTTCACATGTTTAGTCCTCCTAATGCATCATATCACGTTTCTTTGAATAGTTGGTTTGGGATTTTTTAAAGTCACAAGTAATGATAACGATTATGATAATGGGGTACGTGTGTGTTTTGATTTGTATGAGTGATATATTGATGCCTCTGGACATGATACTCTGCGTCACGTCAAAAATTGCATTGGCATAGTGCAGCTAAGCCTTTTTTCTACCAAGTGTGTCATTCTGTTTAGACTGGATTTTCCTATCTTGCTGTTAAAAATCCGTATAAATCCACTTTTAGACAGAAGCCTGCAACTCTATAAAATTATTTGATTCAGTCATGCAGGTTTCAGTTGAACTTGGATTCTCACCACCTCCCCAAATCCTGACTGACAGTATGAGTGTTGGTCTTTTGGATGAAAAACTAGAGCCCCTCATACTTCAGAACACCTTATTACCCAAGTCTTAGCATACATTCAGTGAAAGTAAAGAATCCATGGCAACAAAGATTTGTCCATGGTAAAATTCCATGGAAAATCCAGTCTAAACAGAATGACACACTTGGTAGAAAAAAGGCTTAGCTGCACTATGCCAATGCAAATAAAAAGCTTTTTAAACCGTTGTAATGCTTTTTTTTTTTTTCTCTTTTCAGTGGTACCAATTAGGCCTATATAATTATTTTCAGAAAATGAAAAATTTTGTCACATAGGCCTACCTATAATTAGCCTATAATAAACAAGTAGCCTAACATTAAACAAAGTGCTTGCTTTCCAACACAATTCATCATCCTCATCACCTAAATTCTCTTTGCCCTTTATTTATCTAATGAAACAATTCTGCAAGACCATGCTGAGGGGGGAAATCCAGACAGATCCCCACATCCTGTAGATCTACGAACAGCATCACCAACTCTGCGGGTTTACGAAGTTAAGTAGAGACTAAGTCACTAACTCACTGACTAAGCGAGGTAACGTAAAGTCAGGACCGGGTCAAACCGGAGCAGAGTTGTTCACATGTGCGACTTCTACTGCCGTGACTACCATCGAACTCGATGATGCTGACGGGTGACAGGTAACTACTACTTCAAGCACCCGTCAATTAATTCATTGAAAGCACACGCTGTTTGATATACCTACCGTTCGTACCGCAGCGTGGAGGCACTTCTGATGCTCTCAACTGAGCGGAAATAGGATCCAGTTAGTGCGTCTTTTTACTGCAAAGAACCAAACAACATAAATTTCTTATACCCATTCTCTTGATAAGCAAGCAAGCAAGCAAGCAAGCGCCACACACACACACACACACACACACACACACACACACACACACACACACACACAAACATACATACACACACGGAGGAAGAGCAGGAGGAGGAGGAGGGGAGAGAGAGAGAGAGAGCAAGTTCAAAAAGTAATCATGTATGAAGGATAATGTTTATAAGTAATTAAGATGATGACATAAAAATTCCGGGGGAAAAAAATCATTTTTTCGTTTTTAAGCAACACCAAGCTTGAAACAGTCCACAACCAGGTTGGATGATATCAGTCTTCAACAAGTCGTCTTTAACTGATGCCTAGAACAAGCTCATGATTCCAGTCTTGCCTCCTTAGGATTTGTTTGATTGATTTGGTTCAGTTTTTACGTCGACGCCCACCTCAGGTGATATGGCCGACGGGGATAACCATCCCAGGGAACTGAGAGAAGGGGAATCTATTTAATCCTATACTGGCTCCACCAGAACAACGACGATGTTAAGATGGGACAGTGAGAAGGCCAGTTTTAATGTAGCGCACCCTGGGATTCGAAACCACAACCATTCGCGTGTGAATCCGACGCCCAACCAACTGAGATTCTGGGGCCCGCTGCCTCCTTAGGAACTGATTTGATTGATTGATTGATTGATTGATTGATTTGGTTCAATTTTTATGTCGGCACCCACCTCAGGTGATATGGCTGACGGGGATAACCATCCCAGAGAAGTGGGGGACGTGGGATCTATCTAATCCTATACTGACTCCACCAGAACAACGATGATGTTAAGATAGGACAGCGAGAAGGCCAGTTTTAATGTAGCGCACCCTGGGATTCGAACCCACAACCATTAGTGTGTGAATCCGACGCCCGACCAACTGAGCTACTGGGGCCCGCTGCCTCGTTAGGAAACTGGACTCGATTTTGTTATATATGAGGTGGAGAGATGGGGAGGCAGTTGTGTGGGCAATAGTTTGTTTTGTGTTGTTGTTGTTGTTGGGTGATGGGTACACAAACTCTTTCACTCATCACATACCACATGCGAAAAATTTTATACCCCCCTCTCTCTCTCTTTCTCGCATTTATGTACACATGTACATACGTATATATATGTATATATATACATATATATGTATGTGTGTGTAAATGTGTGTGTGTATATATATCTTATATATATATATGTGTGTGTGTGTATGCACACACACACACCACACACACACACACACACACACACACACACACACACACACACCACACACACACACACACACACACACACACACACACACACACACAGGCGAAGAGTGGCAAAATGGTTCAGACGTTTGTTTATCAATAACTAACTTCGAGGTTCCCGGGTTCGTTTCCCGTTGAGGCCTCGACATTTCTCCTGAGTTTGACTGGAAAATCGAACTGAACGTCTAGTTCATCAGAAGAGGACAAAAGCGAGTCGGGCCCTGGCCTTCGCGAAATACATTTCTTCATGAAGGCCGTGGTCGAACCCGTGTGCCTTCTGGCCTGCACACGTTAAAGATCCCACCTCAGTTGAAAATCGTAAAGAGTAGTGCATTCGCCCGGCTGCCTTGTTATAAAACACTGGAGAGATAAGTTCATTTCCCAAGTCCCTCCCCTAGAAGGCCAATTAACCTTCTTGCCTATGTGAAGTTTTTGTATAAGAAATATGTGGCGCTGCAAAAGCCTTGGTATAATCAACAAAACATAAATATAAATCCTTATTCACCTCGACTGACCTCTTTATGATAGTTCTTAGGATGTATATGGCATTAACAGTTCCTTTCCCTTCGACAAGTCCACAATGTACTGGTCTTCTGTTATTTCTCTTTTGATTCTGTTCCTTGTCTTCATCATGATTATCCTTGATAGAATTTTTGTGACATGACCCATCAAGCTGATTGTACGATAGCCCCTGCTTTCTTTGGAAGTGCAATGAAAATTATTTTGACATATCTTTGGAAATTTTCCAATGTCATACATTTAATTTAGGAGGACTCTTATTTTTTCAATACCAAATTCTTCTAGGGCCTCAATCATTTCTGTAGTAATATTGTCTGGTCCTGGGGCATTCCGGTTTAATCTTTTTCAGTGCTACTCTAACTTCATCTTTCATTATAGATGGTTCTTCAACGTTCTTTCTTATAATGTGTTCTTCGTTTCTGTCACAGTTAAAGAGGTCTTTAATGTACTCTACCCATCTATCTAATGTTTTGCATTTTTTCATTATAATCGTACCATCTTTCAATTTTAAGCAACCAGTTTATGTGCACGTCTTTTTCCTGTGAGCCATGTCTTCAATGTTTCATAGATAAATTGAGAACGTTTTATGTCGGTCTTCTATTTCTTTGCACATCATTTCCAGCCTAGCTTCCTTAGTTTCATTGCACCTATTCCTGATTTCCTTGTTTATCTTTTTGTACTCTTCCTCTTTTCCTTTTGCCTTCCTCTGTTCTTAAATCAAGCCTAAGATTTCTTTTGTCATCAAGTTCTTTTTTTTGTTTTTCTTCCAGTTCTGGTGATTTCTTCACAAGCTTCATTTATTGAGTTTCTCGACTTTGTCCACTGTTCCTCACTGTCACCAACGTCCCCCTGAGCACTGAATTTGTTTTGAACATGTGTATTACATTTTTCACGAGTCGATTATGTGTCCAAGATTTATTTCGATGTTACTTTTGGTCTGTTTTCTTTTCTTTAGTTTCAGCCTTAATCTTCCCATTACAGGATTGTGGTAACTGTTGCAGTCTGCGCCTGGTAGTGTTTTTGCTATCAGTAAAGAATGTCTAAATCTTGTGTTTATCAGGATGTAATCAATTTGATTTTTGTACTGTCTCCTGGATTCATCAATGCCTATTTTCTTCTGTTAGGCTGCTGAAACCAGGTGTTTCCTATTATAAATCTTTTTTTTTGTAGCCGGTGAACAAGTTTCTCTTCCCTTTCATTCTGTATACCAAGGCCATGAGGTCCAGCTATGGCATCCACACTCTCCTGTCCCACTCTAGCATTAAAATCTCGCATGATTACTGTAATATCCTGTGATTTGCATTGCATCTTGGCCGTCATTAATACTTCATAGAAGTTGTCAATTTCTTCCTGAGTACTAAGACGTTGGCGGCATATACTTGTATGATGTTGATATGAAATGGTTTGCCATCCAACTTAACAAAACTCGGTCTGACACAGCCCAGTATCCTTTGGTAGACTTTGACTTGTCCCTTTCCATTATGATGACTTGTCCCTTTCCATTATGATGCCTGCTCCTCTTTCATGTGTGTCTGCACCAGAATATATAATTTTATGCTTGCCTGATGTTATCATGCCTGCCCCCTTCCATGTCACTTCCCTTAGTCCTTACATTCCGGGTTGCAATTTTGTGTGTGTGCACGTGTGTACGTGTGTGTGCTTGTGTGTATACTGTGCTCAAATTTGGAGAAGGGCACGCAAAATTCATGCCCCATTTGATAGTTGCGTATGGTGACAAGTCTGTTACATAGAACAGTTTGATACTGATTTATTGTTTTAAACGGGAAAAACCCGACTTGAAAGGCAAGTACTGATGTGGACGTCCATGTGATTCCCGGAACGGTAAACTGTTCAGCTTGTAAGGAGTGTAGTTAAAAAATACCAATATATTTCATTTCGTGGAATTAGTGAAACCTATGGTGTTTATAAGGCACAATTGAACCGATCCTGAAAGTATGATCCCGAGATGAGGAAAGTGGCTGCTAGATGGATACCAGAGGAACGGAAAAACAAAACAAAACAAAAAAACAAAACAAAACCAAAACTAAACAAAAAAAGTACCAAAGCGTTCAGCGTTCTAAGCACTTGCTTGAAATGCTTGAGCCAGATGGCCCCAAACGACGAGGCCTATGTGACGTGATCACTGGTGACAAAATGTGGATCACCTTCTACAGCATCCCGAATAAGCTGTCCTATCAAATATGAGTAGACGCTAATGGTGAAAGATTGATTGTACCAAGACCTGGTTTAAAGGTCGACAGACACTTTTCTACATGACATGGCGAATGCTCCTAAAAACCAAAATCGCTGCGACCTATCTACGAGAGCAATCTGTTCAAGTTTTTCCTCACTCACCCTACAGTTCTACACCCTAATGCTATTTCTGGTTGTTTCTCCTTCTGATGCAAATTCTGGTCGGCAAAAAGTTTTCAGAAATCCAGGACTAGGGAAAAACAGTAAAATCAAATCCTTCTATCGTATCTCAATCAGACTATTAAAAAGCATTTGACTCCTGGTTTGGAAGGCTGTAACTTTATGCATGGAGACAGGATGAGAATACGTTGGAGGACTGAAATTTCATGAACGTTGTATTTCCCGTTTTTACTTTGCAAAGTAAGTGACAAGGCTCTTGGACCACCGCTCGTATAATCCAAATTTCAGTGTAATAGACCTGTAAATCAAACTCCTGTTTAGTAAATCTGTAAACCAAATCCCCCCATGTAATCTGGTTGGCAAAGAGGTCCAGTGGTTGCTTTTTGATTTGACCGCACGCATGTGCATGAGTGTGAACCTCGTTGCAGCAAAACCTTAAGCATGTGACCTCCAGTCCACCCAGCTCTGAATGGGTATTTGACTTTCTTAAAAGTTATGGAATGTAAAGCAGCGATGGAGAAGAGATGGACATCCCCCTCTATATTGTGCGGCCCCAAGAAAAGTTGAGGTCTCTACCATGTCACTCCCCTGTACCCCGCCCTTTTAAAAAAATATTTTTATATAACTCATGTGACTTTTGGGAAGTCATAAGTACAATACTGGACAACTTCGATCAATGTATTCCACAAGTAGGCCTGTATGTAAACTGTGAGATACTGGGCGTTGGGTTATTTGGGAGTGGTGATCCTTTCCGTCTACCCCCCCCTCTCTCACGTACACACATGCACACACACACACGCAGAAAGGCAGACCTCCAGTTTCATACATTGGGAACAAAACCAACATCAGTGGCCTAAATAATCAAGAAGTTGTTCACAAAAGTCAAGACAGAGCCGTTTGGAGGAGAGTGGCTGTGTCACAGATTGCAGCGGCCAACACTGAACCGGTATCGCCGACAGGCGAGATACAATCGAGAGTTTTTGAGTGTGCACAAAAGGAAAAGATTTAAACCATGAAATCACCGTATTACAGTCTCCTGATCTGTCCTAACATACAGACATAAAAGGTGTTATCCAGGTTGATGGTGAATCGTCCAACACCTTCTACATCAGCAGCGGCATTAAACGGGGCTGCGTACTGTCTCCCACCCTCCTTGGCATCTTCTCTGCGGTGATGATGAAGCGATGAAGCATACCTTTGGCCAGTCAACGAACGGGATGACTGTGTATGATATTCAACATCACGCTCTTCAGTCTCATGCTGTACAGTTAGGACAAAAGCTTCTCAGAGACATGCTGTCCACTGATGATGCAGCTCTAGTCGTGCATTCACTAAGCAGTTGATATGTATGAGCGTACTGCAGTGAAACGTAGACACCTGATAATGAGAGAAGGCCTAACATTTTTCATACGCGCAACGTCAAGTGCATCCTTTGCAGGAAGCTGTGTGGACTGAATAATACAAAAGGACATTCAAACAGTCGCTGTAGTGTAGAGGTTAGCGCAGCAGACTATCGACAGAAAGGTTGTAGGTTCGAATCCCCATAAGTCCTTTCAAAATTATTGTGGGATTTTTCGGCTCAAATCAGCTCCTACCCCGCGTTGCGCATGCAATGGACTCATTGAGAAGACTGGGACCACACAGCTGAGTCTCATCAACCTCACCGATGCGTCAGTAAGGGTGTTGCTGAAATATTCTGACCAACACCGCAGATGTCTGTATCTCCCCATTGACACTGGGATATATGATGATAGTAAGCGTGAAATACAGCCCCATCACGCAGTCTCAGTCCTAGATGGAACTCCATGGCATCATGTCTATCATACCTCATCGCCATTATCATCACTGGACTATAAAAACTGTCCCAGCTTCAATAGCCATTAAGATGGTGTAGAAAACGGGACCCCCCAAAAAACAACAACAAGCAAACAAAAAACAAACAAAAAACGTGAGCACAAAGAACACAACCTAAGTGCTATGATCATAAAAAACACAAACAACACGAAACAAACAGAAACAACAAAAACCCAACCAACTAACCAAACAAACAAAAACAAAAAGCAACTGGGATGTCCTTATTCATGCCCAGATCTCAAGCCTCTACAACCTGCTGCAGCAATAGCACCTCTGCTGGTTGCGTCACGTCTATCACGTTGGATGGAAGGATCTGCCAAGACCTCTTCTATGGGGATCTGGTGATGGCTCCAGATCAGAAAGATCCCCTCACGTTCACTTCAGGGGCGTGTGCAAATAAGACATGAAGTCCATAGACATTGGTGTTAAACAGTGTGAGGAATGCACCAATGACAGTGCTTGTTGAAGACAAAAGGTTTAATCCTTTGACTCACGCACCCTATCCACCAACTGCAAAAATTAACCCTTTGACTTCCTCACCCTATCCACCAACTTCCTGCATCTGGTGCGTAGGGTGAAGAGGTCAAAGGGTTGTTTTTGCTTTGCTAGCTTGGATGATAATGCAGGATGATGGTGTATAGGGTGCGGGAGTCAAAGGATTAAAAAGGCGCAAGAAGGACAGAGCTTGAAAGGTGCCAGACAGCAGCGATGAAGAGAGAAGAGGGTGTAATGAACAATCAAAACTTATGGCTCCAACCCCTCTCCCCCCTGGCGAACAATTTCATGGGCTGTGAAGGTAGTGATACAGAAGCAGTGCAAAAGAGGGACAGTTCCCCCCCCCCCCCCCCCCCGAACAAACAAAAACAGCTCCTCATTATTTTACAGTTGGGTCATTCTAAATGGAAATAACCCATTTGTGATTCTTTGTAATAAATTATTAAATGCACAAACAGCAGAGAAATCTTTGCTCTCTCTCTCTCTTGCTCTCTCTCTCCTCACACACACACACACACACACACACGAAAGAAAAATAAATCTACAACATACTCAACAAAACATGTGAAATAAGCCAAACGCCAACAACCAATAAACTGATATAACATATTGCTTTATTTCAGTTAACAATATTACATAAATGATACTATACGCATGTGTGTGTATGTGTATGTGTGCATGCGCATGTATGTGTGTACATGCACATACATCTGTAAGTCATTATGTGAATAAATGTGTAAAAATACTTGTCTGCAGATATTGGAGAAACATGATATTATTATATACAAAATTTTTTCCCTCTTGATACACATACAATATGCTAGACAAAATAAGTGACTTCATGATACAGAATGGCCGCAACCTTCTCTGACATTCTGAAAAATCAGTCTTCATTATTTTCTCTGACATTCTGAAAAATCAATCTCCATTATTATCAAAAAATAAACTGCAAAATGATAAAGTGTCTCATCTGCACTGCAAAAAAATATCGGTTCATGATACACAACTTCTTCATTCATAACAAAACTCAACACTTCTTTCACAACACCAGGCCACATTACACTAAACTCTATCACACAACTCACACAATAGGATAACCAGCATGAAGATGAAATCAAACGTTTTCTCACAACCTTTACGACTTTGTCTAAATTCGACATGGTACTCATTTTACACAAGACAGTATGCTATTTTAATAATAAACGGTCTGCTACATGTAATTACAATTGAAAGAGGGGTCAAGATAAAGGAAGACCTTGCCTTCCTGGGTTTATCTACCTCACACGCACCCGTCAATGGCTAGTCTTGAAGATATCTGTGGTCGTAAGAAATGTAATATTTCAATTCTCTGACACTGTCATGACATTTGATCAAATAAATACAATCCCAAAAACAATACATTAAACTAAAAACCAACAATGAACTTGGAAACAAAGAGAGAGAATCTGAAAGCAACTGGGAATAAGTTATGAAGGGAGGGAATGCCCTCGTCACCTTTGGATGACAAAGTTCAGCTGAGTTTGGTTCTGAATGTTGGCGGATCAACATACGAGTATAGTCTGACAAAAGATACTTGCATTCTGAAACTTTTCAAGTTCATACATAAACTGAGGGAGAAGTAATGTAAACATCGACACTTTTGCAGGTCTAAGAGTTTTTAACACAGGATTATAAACAGATACAAAACCATCGACAAAAACCAGCAAGAGAGTTAAAATATATTCAAGCCACACACCACCGTACCAATAATAACAAAACAGACTGCCTAGCAAACAATCATTCAATAAATAATCAAACTATCTACATCAAGAAAACAAATACTCAAAAAACACACGTATCAAACCAGCATTTCATTTTTGACAACCAATGTGTGACCATCTACCCAACATGTAGGGCCTACAAACTAGTTTCTCTATTTATTCAAAAAGCACGAAACACTATCATTATGCTAGAATTTCCAGATGATGCTTGCAGGTGTATCATAAAAAAAAATATCCACAATTTATGTCTACATCGCAGAAGCACGGGAAAACTTGAAAATGTTGTTTCCTACACTTTGTGCCTGTCCCACAGCCTGGAGTCAGGAGTTTGTTTCAAGAGGTATTCACCGCATCAGACAATTCTACATATTTGCCACCCATACATACCAATGATTATCTGGAGATTCCTTGAACCAGCACAAAACCATACACGCTGACATAGTCTTGAAATTGGGAGGGGAAATGGGACCTGTAAATGAATGACACCACTAGAATCATTGGAGCACTAACATGATCAGCGGAAAGGCTAACTTTTATTTTTGGAGTGGACTTAACCTGAGAAATAATATTTTGAATCCTCTGCTCTATCAAAAGAGCCAACCAGTCAAGGTGAAAATGAGTGATTTTGACTGAAAAGACGTAACCTGTTCCCTATCAATACCAGGATACAAACAGACAGGTTGTGAAACGTCACTTCATATATGCCAGTCTGTAATTGGATCAGTCACATACATCTGTGAAAGGTGTGTCACAGACAATGACTACAAACGTCACCCACTACTGGTCAATGTTCAAAAGTTCAGCAACTGAACAAAGTGTACCACACCAATCATCTTCACATAGATAGCATTTAATGAAGTTCACAGATAAAAAACAAAATCATTAAACGGCACATTGAAAAGATTCTAGCTGGTTTACTGGACAAAGACAACGTAGAAGGCAAAGAATAATTATAACTTGTTTCCTGGTACTTTACTTTGAGAGATATTACTGGTAAACAGCTCTGACAGCACACATTCTTCTCATTTACACCGTATAGAAGAAGTACTCTACAGACAATTACATGCAAGAAACATTGAACAATATCTGCAGACATGCTTAAAAAAAGCAACATTAAGTGAAAAACAGACTCGACGTTTCTCTCTTTCTTCGTGCTACAAGTGAAAAATTATGCCATCATACATTTTCAGTGAAGTTCATACCCTGTTCCTAAATGTGGTGATGAATGAAAAGCATTGCATCTGGCCCATTTCACTCATGCAATAACATCTTGTGTGTGTGTGTGTGTGTGTGTTGTGTGTGTGTGTGTGTGTGTGTGTGGTGTTTGTGTGCACATGTGTGCATGCGTGCTTATGTGTGTGTATATGTGTGTGTGTGCGTGCGTGTGTATGTGTGTGTGTGCGTGTGTATGTGTTTGTGTGCATGTGTGTGCATGCGTGCCTCTGTGTGTGTGTGTGTGTGTGTGTGCGTGCGCATGCGTGCCTGTGTGTGTGTGTGTGTGTGTGTGCACACATGCATGTGCGAAATGTGTATATGCATGTGTTCTACAGTATCATTAGATCACAACCTGCAGCATATTCTTCATCTGTATATTGCTTCCAATCCATAATATATTCATTCTGTTGTTATGATGTGCAAAAATTCTTCACCTACATACACCACTATCAACACAAGTTATAAGGGCAAGTACATGAATATACACTTTCTGCAATGTTGAGACATCATTCTGACAAAGTGATAATTTTCTGAAATACAGTGACGTCATTTTGACCTAGTGGTAGCCCCTTAAGTTTTTTTCACCAAAAAGTTTTCAACAGAAACCTGGCTTGAATAAAAATAGAGAATGAGGAAACAAAGGGTTACTGGTTGTTGGGAGAAATGTAAACTATGACTTCAACACCACAAAATCTTTTAGTCCAGAACATCATTGACGAGAAAACCTAAAGTATGAAGCATGAAGCACAGAATGTATAAAGAAAAGTTGAAAATAATATTACTACGCAATGAATTCCCTTATTTCCCTTAAGATATCAGTGTAAATAATTTTCAAACAGGCACAAAAACATTGCAATCCTATGCTTTGGGTAGGGAAGAAAGAGAAAGATGAATTGTCTGTTTAACCTGAAAGTGTCATATCTAGACTGTTCCTGCCTGCGTATGGTCAATATTCTCTGGCACTTTGTGTGAACTGGTAGAATTCTAACAACCTCATAATGAAAAAACATATTCCTCGAACTTGAAGAAGACAACCTGGTATTTTAATTTGTGTCTGATAGCTTTCAACATTTATTGCAAAACCAGTTGAAGATAATAAAGCTACTTCTGCTGAAAAGGTGAGATAAGTAAAACTTGTAAAGTATTACTGTCTTTTAACAACTGCACTAAAAAATACAAGCTGATATATACAGTTCCATGTATGCTCCCATTCAATTTGCTCATGATAATCTGGAAGATTCCCACAACCCAGACCACATCCTGTGCATGTGCATGACCCTGAACAGGCTACTTGAGTGTGGAGTTTCAGAACATCATTGCACTGAGACATGTCTATATGTGCTCCACCTGAATCTGCTGGCAGTCATCAGGCAGACTCCTTGAGCCTGTGCAAACCCTACATGCTGGCAAGGTCTTGGAATGGGGAATAGGAACAGGATCTATGAAATATCAAACTGATACAGCCATAGTGACTGAAGCATTAAAATGGGCAGCCAACTTTTGTTGTTGTTGTGGGTGACACTGAACTCAAGACATGAGATCTTGTGAGTCCACACACAGCTCTGCCAGTATAACAACTGTGGCTCATCTGAGGGCTGAACCTGACTGGGATGGTACTCTTAACCAACAGACTACAAACTGTACAAACTTCTGAGTAGTATACATGACTTAGAGATGACATGTTTTTTAAAGTATGGAGATGACATGTTTTTTAAAGTATACATATCTATTCATCTACTAACAAAGGAAAATGAGGGCTTCAGTTTCACACTGCATCAGAGAACACAGCAGCACATGGCTGTTGACAGTGGGCCATTTGGTCTGAGAGGGTGGAGGTCATAACCTGTGATACATGGCACACATTGGCAGCAGCGCTGATGAAAAGAAAACAGTTCAGTTTGCAGTTGACCGTACACCCATTACATAGCGCTGTACTCAGTGGAATGTAGATGATCCAAAGCATGCATTTTCAACTAGCTCTTAAAGCAAGAAGGAACCTCTGTTAATTTAAAAACAAGTGGGAATAAAGGTACATGTGTGAACTACATGACTGTTAGATCAAATGTCAACTGACTTTACTGAAATTTGTAAGAAAATGTCATGACAATGGTAAATACTGCACAAGCACAGATAGATCTACAGTCACAGATCTGGAGTACAGATCTGTACACATGCATTGTGGAAAAAACATTTGTGAAGACACATTCCATACAAAACAGTCATTTCACAAGTAACTAAAGACAATTGAATGAAATTCAATGGGTCACAGTTCCAACACATTTTTTTTTTCTACAAATGGCTTTGAATGTAGTGAAAACATTCCATTCTTCATGCACTTTTTAGTATTGCTAAAGAAGGCAGAGCCAGAATTAAGCTTGCTGCACAGAATTTCTGTCTTGCTAACGCAGGGAATCAGATTCAGGGTCAACACTTGGGTGTAGTACAATTTAATGCTCAGAAAATGGGGTTACTCACCAGCCATAAGAACTGAGCTGATTCAACTTGCTCAACACCATATATACCATATCATGTCATCCAAAGTGACTGAATGAAAAACACATTTCAAATGCCCTGCCCTCAACTGATGAGTCCATTACTGAGAAAATTCTGCACTGCCTAAGGAAACTGTTAGGAAAGGAGGGAACAATATTATCACATGCATCTTTCTGTATTTGTACACAGTCATAAAAGATAACACTGAATAGGTGATAGTATAACACACACACACACATACACAAACACACAGACACACACACGAACACACACATTAATGCACACTAAATAACTACGCTATATGCACACACCGAAAAGAAAATCGCAATATGTGAAAAGAAAAATCATTCACTTCTTAAAACATGTTCACTGTTTAAGCATAATTAATACAAATACCAGTACCACACAGCCTGTATACAAACAAACCATGAAAACGATGATGAGTCTTTGGAATCTTCCGCATACAGCAAAATTACTGGCTCAAATGTTATATCACTGACAACCCCTACCACACATATTCCCAAACCCAAGACACTGATATCAAATTTTTCACAGTGAAACAGGCCAAACTTCTCACAGTGAAACAGGCCAAACTTCTCACAGTGAAAACAGCCAAATTTCTCACAGTGAAAACAGGCCAAACTTCTCAGTGTGAAAACAGGCCAAACTTCTCAGTGTGAAAACAGGCCAAACTTCTCACAGTGATACAGGCCAAACTTCTCAAAGTGAAACAAGCCAAACTTTTCACAGTGAAACAGGCCAAACTTCTCACAGTTTTTTAGTGAAAAATTCCCACAATAAAAACAGCCCAAAATTCTCACAGTGAATACAGACAACCTTCTCACAGTGAAAACAAGCCAAGTGTCTCTCACAGCGAAAACAAAATTTCTCATAACGAAAACTGGTGGACTTCTACTCACAGAGAAAACAAGCCAATTTTCAGAGAAAACAAGTCAGATTTCTTGATTAAAACAGGTCAAATTTTCACACACAAAAACAGTTCAGATTCTCAAAGTGAAACCAGGTCCAGTTTTAACAAAGAAAACAAGCCAAATTCTCACAATGAAAACAATCAAATGGACAGTGCTTTCTCACACAGCAAACTGGCCAAACTTGTAATGAAAATGAGGAACCTGGATGGCAGCCGAGAGTTGGTAACTAACTGTTTGGTTATGCCCCCTCTCCACTTCCTTCTACCATCACATGAACACAACCATGAGAGGAGTAGAGTGGTCCACAGTTCTGCCCCATTTATATTTTGTTGCACACAAGTAAAATTTGTTTCTCAACTGACAACTAACAGCAGCATTAGTGATATACTAGAAACCAAATACACATAACAAATTGGGCTTACCAATGATCCATCTCTGACAAAATCATGGACAGTGCTTTCTTTTCTGTATTTCAATAACTATCAGAAGAATTTTAAGTGATTTTTTTCTTTAAACAAGTAAAAGATGACTATCATATTCCAAATGGCAGCTATTTACAATACACTATAATGAAATATAATGATACAAGACAATGCATACATTAAAGTACAAATAATGCATTCAATAATATAGCATAATATGATGACACAATACAAAACACTTGTATACAATATGTTGAGAAGTACAGCTTGAGGTTGATGCATAGATTTTCCATGAGAAGGATGGAATGCCAAAGATGTACACAATACTTTGTAACAAATAACAAAGAATACTCTATGACAGTAGTACTCTTAATTAGACAATACTCCACCCAAAAATTTACAGTAACAGAGGGAATTAACACTGTGACAGCCTACAGGATTCTGAACCGCACAAAACCAAATCCAACTGATTAAAAAGCAAATAAACAAACATCCTCCTGCCTAAACAACAAACAAATAACCCCCCCCCCAAAAAAAGCGACACTATGTACATTTTCTATGTGACTTTTACATTCGACGAAATATTGCATTAAACAAGCCAACAAAATCTGCCTTGAACTTTGCAGGGCATGTACAAACAAACAAGAACAAAACAAGTACACAAAATTTACCTCTGTGTATATTAAGGCATAGACTGAAGGCATTCAATCACACTAAACAGTTCAGTCTCAAGAACTGCAACAGGAGAAAAAGTGAGTAAAACATAACAGTACAAAAGGCAGAGTTTGAGGGCAAAAGCACTCCCAAAATACTGTGGCAGAATCTGAATAAGCAGGTTTTGAACACCTGTGTAATAAATGTCGAACAAGAAACAGTTCATTAAGGCAAAATTATGATGGGCACAGGAGATATCAACTTTATTTGGCCTTTTGACTCATGCACCTGCTCACCAGCATCCTGCATTGTCATCCATGTTAGCAAAGCAAAAACTTAACTCTGACTCCCTAACCCTATCCACCAGCTTCCTGTGTGAAACTGGTGGATAGGGTGAGAGAGTCTAAGGGTTAAGGTTTTGCATTTGGCAGATAGAGTGCAGGAGTCAGAGGGTTAAAGGCTCCCCCATGACCTATGCGGTCGCTGGGGAGCAAATCAGTAGATAACTTCTCTTGAAGACAATATCAAAACACAAGTGTGATGTCCTGTTCCTTTCCCTTGCTGCTTTGCCATACTCATCCTTAAAAAAGGATGGTATCAATGTACAGCTGGGTGGACTGAAGTTGTGCTCAAAACATGGTATGAGTAGCACTTTAATCATGCTTAAACACACTTTAAACTAATGGTAAACAAAGAAACAAACAAATGAAAATAAGGAAAGGAGGTTGGAAAAGCAATCGACTTACCAGTGAGGTTACATAAACTGTTACCCTAACCACATAAACACCTTCTCTTGGTAAACTGATAAAGAACTAAGTCTCTTCAGTGTGCACAAAGAAGACAACAGTTCAGTCCCCACTCCTGACAAACAGTAGTTCCCCATTCATGGCAGACAGGGATAACTGCATAGGCAGTGACCCTGCACTGCAAACAGCAGACTCCTGATTCCTCCAAGTAGTAAGAAAAAACTCTGGGGAGAGCCAGACAGCAAGTTCTCAAAGGAGAAACTCCCGTCAAACAAGCGTTTCATCCCTTAACTCCTGTGTGTGAGCCTGCACTGCAAACAGCAGGTTCCTGATTTCACCACTTGAAAGAGCATGTAGAAAAATGAAAAGCCAATATTCTCAATATATCTAGAATCCCCAATCCTCAGTACCACTCTCTCAAAATAACAATTATAATGACTCTGAACTACTGAGAAATTGTTCTTCAGTCAATCAAGGGTAAAAAAAAAAAGTGAGTATAAACAACTGAGAGAACAACACTTGTAAAGTTGAAACAATAACACAAAAGAATCCTTGATATGACAAATGGTTATCCAATATGGCTACACTGTACAATATTGTTTCTTCATTTCCCAAACACACAGACATAGACAGAAGACAGAAAGATGAATGAGGAGCACGAAAAATCTGATCGTCACACTTTCACAACAAAGACAGGCGATCAGAAGTATCGAGTCTCCCCTCTCTTTGATGCCTTGTCTGAAACAGAGGGCGCTGCTGTCTCCTCTCTGCCACCAAGCATGGAACCGCTCAGCTCCTGTGACAACATAATATGACTGTGAATTAAATGCAGATACAATTTTGCATATCAAATTTAGTGTTTGATATTTTCAATTTTCTTCATCATAAAATTTTTTTAATTCTTCTCTGTTTCACTGTCTACAATCATATCAACTCGCAATAGGAGTTGTTTGGCTTGTACACTCTTCCATTATTTTTAATCATCTTAATTTAGCATATTTCTTGGTACCCTTATGAATTTTAAGCAAATCAGCACTTTTTTTTTTACATGCATTTCATATTCATGGTAATTTTTGTCATATGAACACATTTTTTCTAAATGTTACAGACACTGTCAACTGAAGATTTTGTTTATGTACACTCTATACCAATTTGTCAGACAAACATACATATTCTGTATGAAATAGATATTGTCTACTGGAGATCACTAAAGCCATCAGATTTAGTATCGTTTTTATTTGAAATCACTATTTATCAATCAATAGTCTCATGGATGTTGACATTACCATTTTCTACTGGAAACCATGTTCAATATTTACATGTTACTTTATTCATTTGTTAGCATGCATTTAATGACAATGGTACCAAAGCACTAAATGTGACACTTTTTATCAAGGAAAATCATTTCCTTATTAAATATCTGCTCAAAACAAGTAGCGATTGATATAACTGTGCACAAACAAATCTCACAGGCATGTCAATCCCAACTGCTTCATTAATGATAGGTGAGTGGACATCATGATTATCTTTCTTTATGAAAACATTCAAATTACCTAGTTATACTTTAGATCCTGCTATAAATCAAACCCAACCACAGATGGAGAGAAAGATGACAGACAGACAGGTGGACAGACAGGCTGGCAGGGAGGCAAGGCAGAAAGGCTGGCAGGGAGACAAACAGGCAGAAAGATGGCAAGAAGACAGACAGAGAGACAAACAGACAGGAGACTCAAATCTCTTGTGAAACCACTTTTTCCTTTCGTATTAATGCAACACAATCTTCAAACAATTTTAAGACACATTACACAGACTTCAGTACAGTGAAATATGCATGTCAACAATGTGACACACAAAACATATATCATGATAAAATGTATGCAATGACACGGACATCCAAACCATGTGTACATTTTATCCACCACCTTTTTAGTTAAACAAACAACAACAACAGCAACAATCACATAAACAACAAAGGTGGAAGGGGCAATGTCTCCATTTGATATATTCAAAAAACAAAGAAACAAAGCCTACAACTGTAGACACAATTCGTGAAACTATACATCTGTTGTTTTCATTTATTATTTCTGGACAAGACTGACAATCATGTATTTGTCTATTTGTCAAGTTAAAAGAAAACAAAATGAAAATTTGTTATCATACCATGTTAAAACAAAGAATGGAAAATCTCACAGAAATCAGTATTTTACTTATGAGGTCAAGAATGCACATGAAAATTAAAAGACTAATGCATAAAAAACAGAGGAATATCTAAATCTTATACCGAAGAACAGTTAATTAAAATCATAGCCTTAGATGAACAGTCTCAACAGACACAGGGAAAAACAAATGACGTAAAATATCCAGTCATATTCCTTTAAAATATAACAAATTATGTGAGGTATGCTGCTTTGAAAACAATCAAGTGGAATGTAATAAAACAAGGAAGGCAGTGGATTACAGCAATGGCCTCAAAAGCACATATTGGGCTATGAAGCATTTAAACAAACACATAAAGCAACAATTATATACATCTAATGGCGTGAACAAATATACTGCAGGGAGAAATACTGGCAATGGACAATAATTATAGACACAAGCCCTTAAAATACATTGCCATGATTTCTGTAATACAACGGCACAGAAACAGTATAAGACAAGACCTAAATATGGAATTTATGTAGTGAATGCAAACCTTTACAGTGTCTATAAATATGTAATTGATGGCAGATCAGCATGAAGATTACACATGAAACTATTAATCAAAAAGCTCATACATGAAATTACCTTTAACAATTTGCAGTACATTTTGAAATTAAAGTACTAAACAAACACTAAACACTGAGCTTTGGGAACAGTTAATTATTTTCTTCACATGTAATAGAGGAAAACAAACAGTCTGCAGAATTCTGTTTAATATTAAAAAACTATTACAAGTAATTCTTTTAAACATTAATCCCATTTGTTCTTCAAGTGACTATTAACAGAATGAAAAAATATATTTCAGAGTTGCACAGGTATGTAACTGAACATGTATCCATTTACAATGTTTTTTTTCCACATTATGATTACAAAATAAATGATATTCCACCATTCAAATACTTTCATTATGTATACTGTCATAGTATAGAGGTAATGTAGAGGCAGTCAGATAATAAATAAAAAATGTTTACTCAATACAATCACAATTGTCTTCTGTTATGTCATTTTTTCAATGCAGTTTTACTTACAATAAACAAAACTGGAATAAACACCTCATAAGATGTACACTATACAAACAAACAGAAATACAAACAAACAATGGTACACAACATCCATACACTACAACTGGGGGAGGGAGGGGAGAGGGGGAAGTGGGGCAATAGAGACATGAGTGAAGGGTGGTAGTGGTGGAAGTCAGGGAAAAAACTTTCAAAAGCCCCCCACACAACTTGCCAAATACAAAGATACAATACTCCCACATCCCAAGCATGTACATCATAGAGAACATCACTCCCATACCCAAGCATCATACATCATATGCATAACAAGCATGCGACAGATACATATAAGGTGAGACAAAACAGCGGGATTGAACCCATTTCCCAAAACACACTGACTCGGGCTGGCACAGACAACTGACTGTTACATAATACCCATACTCAGTAGGACAAGCACCAAGATGGGGAGAGATATTTACCCTGCTACTAGCTTCATCTTTCAGCGGTAGTTTCCAATCTGTCACGGCAGAAGTTGAAGAGAACACACATACAACAGCTGAACCTCAAGGCACTCAAGTCACAATCAGTTTCATTTTTATTCAGAGTTCTGTTCCAGAATGTAGTATGAAAGAACTAAGTTTTGTCAAATAAAAAGTGAAATATAAGTTTTAACAGATTCCTGTTATAATTGTTTCTGCTCTGGGAACTCTTGAGTTTAGTAAGAAGCTCCTGGAACTCAGAGTTTAGAATGAAAGAGTGAAAGATAACAATCGTAACAGTAAGACAAATTTCAATCAAAGTTTTTATTTGTCATTGGTGATCAAGACACTTTCACCACAATCATTCGTAGCCAGTAAAATGACAGGTCTGTAAGAATCACAACTGATCTGAAAATGCTGACTGGTTCCTGATGCTGCCTTACTTGATAAACATAGGCCACTCATCAGGATTGACTACAGTTTTCTTACTGTTTGATTAGCATCTTAAGATAACACAGCTACAGAACATTTACCATGGAAAACTAGAGCTAAAATTGATGAGTAAGCTTACCCTTTTTGCTATCAACCATAACAGAAAACTTCCCCCCTGAAATTATGTTTAACAAACATGCATGAATAGCCACAGATTATTAGCACTTGTGAATAACAGTATAGCATATCTCATTAAACTGGGTCTTCTGAGAAAAACAACAACAAACAAATCAACCAAAAAACACAATTCAAACCAAAACAAGAAAACCCTGACTTTTATGAGAAGCCTTTCCAGTGAGACATTACTCAGTTTTACAAGAATTAATGTGCTAGTGAACTGAATTTTACAATTTCTGGTGAACGATATCTGAGTTTCAATTGAATCTGAAGTAATCCGCAATTCCTTGTAATCAGAACTTCTATCTGTGTAAATTATGAGTTAGTTTATAGCTCTACCATATCTTAATCTCTGCAGATTACCAGACAAATTTAGTATCTCAATTGAAAGTGAAAGGAGACAAACCCTGATCACTGAGGGCATGTGCCATTGTTGTCTTACCTGTGACTGACTTTTATGACATCACTGCTGGAGTCCTTCAAGGAGATACGCTTGCCCCCTACATTTTTATCATCTGTCTCAATTATGTGCTGAGGAAAGCAGTGGATAAGAACAAAAAACTCGGCTTTACCCTCACAGAACAGAAGAGCAGACGCTACCCTGCGATAAAGATAACAGATGCGGATTACGCTGATGACCTGGCTGTTCTTGCGGACTTCCTAAAGGATGCAACATCTCTCCTTCACAATGTTGAAAAAACAGCAATGGAGATCGGGCTCCACCTCAATGCGAACAAAACAGAGTTCATCTGTCTGAACCAAGACGCATCAGAAGGTATAAAAGTCTCAATAGAGATACGATCAAACAAGTTCAAGACTTTAAATACCTTGGCAGCTACACTGACTCCACAGAACAAGACGTCAACACCAGACTCGGAAATGCCTGGGGCGCACTAAATCAACTGGACAAAATCTGGAAATCCAATCTACCAGACAACCTGAAAAGGACCTTCTTCTGAGCAGCAATAGAGTCCGTTCTTACATATGGCTCAATCTCTTGGACCCTAACAACGACATTGGAGAAGAAGATTGATGTAGCATACACACGAATGCTGCGTGCAGCCCTGAACAAATCCTGGAGAGAACATCCAACTAACAAAGAATTATATGGTAAGATCCCACCAATTAGTACATCAATACGCCAACAGAGACTGCGCTTCGCGGGACACTGCTGGCGTAGCAAAGAAGAACTGGTGGGGGATGTTCTACTATGGAGACCCAGCCAAGGCAAACAAAGACCAGGACATCCAAAGAAGACCATCAACCAACTGATTGATGATGCGGGCTGTCAGTATGATGAACTACCTACTGCAATGTCTGACAGAGAAGGATGGAAGAAATGTGTCATGGATAGCTGAGCAAGCTCGATATCATGATGAGGATGAACTGTAATGTGAATTGTAAGCTTGGTTTAAACTGTGCTGTGAATTGTAAGCTTTGTTTGAACTGTAATGTGAATTGTAAGCTTTGTTTAAACTGTGCTGTGAATTGTAAGCTTTGTTTGAACTGTAATGTGAATTGCAAGCTTGGTTTAAACTGTGCTGTGAATTGTGAGCTTTGTTTGAACTGTACTGTGAATTGTAAGCTTTGTTTGAATTGTAAACTTTGTTTGAACTGTACTGTGAATTGTAAGCTTTGTTTGAATTGTAAACTTTGTTTGAACTGTACTGTGAATTGTAAGCTTCGTTTGAACTGTACTGTGAATTGTAAGCTTTGTTTGAACTGTACTGTGAATTGTAAACTTTGTTTGAACTGTACTGTGAATTGTAAGCTTTGTTTGAATTGTAAACTTTGTTTGAACTGTACTGTGAATTGTAATCTTTGAACTGCACTGTGTGAGCTGTACTGTGAATTGTAAGCTTTGAACTGCTTTGTTTGAACTGAACTGTGAACTGTAAACTCTGTTTGAACTGAACTGTGAACTGTAAACTCTGTTTGAACTGAACTGTGAACTGTAAACTCTGTTTGAACTGAACTGTGAACTGTAAACTCTGTTTGAACTGAACTGTGAACTGTAAACTCTGTTTGAACTGAACTGTGAACTGTAAACTCTGAACTGTACCGTGAACCGTAAGCTTTGTTTGAATTGTACTAGGAACCGTAAGCTTTGTTTGAATTGTAAGCTTTGTTTGAACTGTACTGTGAACCATAAGCTTTGTTTGAATTGTAAACTTTCTTTGAACTGTACTGTGAATTGTAAGCTTTGTTTGAACTCTACTGTGAACCATAAGCTTTTTTGAATTGTAAACTTTCTTTGAACTGTACCCAGAATTGTAAGCTTTGTTTGAACTGTACTGAGAATTGTAATCTTTGTTTGAATTGTACTGTGAATCGTAAGCTTTGTTTGAACTGTACTGTAAACTGTAAGCTTTGTTTGAATTGTAAACTTTCTTTGAACTGTACTAAGAATTGTAGCTTTGTTTAAATTGTAAACTTTCTTTGAACTGTACTGTGAATTGTAAGCTTTGTTTGAATTGTATTGTGAATTGTACTGTGAATGGTAAGGTTTGTCTGAACTGTATTGTAAAGTGTAAGCTTTGTTTGAATTGTAAACTTTCTTTGAACAGTACTGAGAACTGTAAGCTTTGTTTAAATTGTAAACTTTCTTTGAACTGTATTGAGAATTGTAGCTTTGTTTGAATTGTAATCTTTCTTTGAACTGTATTGAGAATTGTAAGCTTTGTTTGAACTGTACTGTGAATTGTAAGCTTTGTCTAAACTGTACTGTAAACTCCAGTTTTGTCCTGTAGGCAAAGCCAGATGTGATCATACATGAATCTACATGTTTACCTGTTCATACTTAAAAAGAGAAAAAATATAAATTCTAAGGGTCAGTTTAGACAATGCAACCTTTCTGTGTGCAACTCACTGAACCATGCAATAATGGAGCAGTGCACTCTAACAACTGTGACTCGTTCTCACAACAAGGACTTAAGTCAGTAGCAAGCAAACTGAGGTACAACCTAAAAAAATGTGTTGCTGGTCTGCCTGGGTAAAACTGAAGTTTTATTTTTCAACTTCTTCTTTGGGAAATTTTTGTAAAAGCGTACGATACATTTCACACTGGAATTCACATTAAAAGCATTACCATTACATAAGTGTTGTGATGCTTCTGAGTCATATTACACTGAAAGCATCGGAAGTTGGCAGTTTTCACACCCTCACTGCCACTGAACCCTCACAAACCCCAACATTTCACACATTATTGTACAGCATATGACGTCAACTTCTAAGTGCTGAACAAAGTAATTCAAAATAATCCAAAATACTTTTATCATAGAGGTCACTTTGGAAAATCTGTCAGTTATTGTTACTGTTATTGTTGTTTAAAGCCCAGCCGACTGCATAGAGCCATATCAGGGCGAAAATCTGACAGTGAATGTTCCCCCATTATAAAAATAAGGATTGCAAGCATGTGACATTTCAACTGACCACAACTCAATGTGTTTTTGTCCTGGAGATTTCATTTACATATCACTGGAAAGGAAATTTCACACCCTTTCCACTTACATTTCACTGACGAGAATAGGTCACAATCTGTAAGCAGTATGGAGCCAATAGTCAACGGTGACGAAAAGAAATGGCATTAGCCACAGCAAACTATTTGGTCCATAAGGTTAGTTTAAAGTTAAGAATTTCTTCAAGAGGGATTCATCGCACTTAGAAGACTCTATAAGCACTCCATCCAATATGTCATGTGTCATCTAGCAGGTTTTATGATCATGTGCAAAACCCTACACGCAGGCAAGATCTGAAAGTGGGAAAGAACGAAAGAAGAGGAGTGAGGCGAATGGGATCTATAAAACTCTAAGCTGGCAGTATCATAATGACTGGATGGACAGTAGACAGACTGTTTTTATGCTGCAGGCTGAGACTGAACTCAAGGTACCACATCTGAATCCACAGCTCCATTACAAGAGCTAGTCATCATGAAGACAATTTCAGGATGCCACAAAAAAATTCACCAAGAGGAAACAGGCTAACTTTAGTTAGTGGCCTTTATGCATCAGTGAGTAATCAAACATTTCTGTGAATAATCAGTCTGTTGACGGCCCAACTCATCAACATGGTCACATCCTTGATTGGATCATGCACCGCCCTGACGACAACATTCATCGTTCTACACACGTTTCACATGCCCTGGAATCGGACCACTTCTGTGTTGTGGCCTATCTTGATGTGATGGTGCCACCTAACCCGCCCGTGTTTACACAAACTCGCAACATTAAAGCAATAGATAGACTTGCCTTTAAAGCTGACTTACATGATCATCTCAAGTCATGCCCAGACCTTTCTGCTGAGCAGCTCAACGCCTCCCTGACTTCAGTGCTGGATCACCATGCTCCTTCCTCACGTCGGAAAGTGACTGTTCGTAAATCAACTCCGTGGTTCAACGCCATCAGTGATCAGCTTCTGGCTGCTAAGAGAGAGCGTCGCCGGGCTGAACGACAGTGGTTGTCCTCTCGCCTCACCATACACAAGCAGATCTTCACGGCCGCCAAAAACTTTGTTAATCGACTTGTGCACGCTGCAAAAACAGCGTTCTACAGCTTCAGGGTGGTGGAGAGCTCTACCACCAAACAACTCTTCAATATCACCAACGCACTGGCTGCCAGGAACACTCCTTCTCCTCTACCCAGCATCTCCCCGCCAGCCCAGCTTCCAGACCGTTTTGCTCAGTTTTTCACGGAGAAAATATCAAAAATCCGTGACAATCTTGATCGCCAGAGTTCTATGCCTGTTGTGACTGATAGTGATTCTGATGTTTTTCATGGTACTTGTTTTTCTTCTTTCAGGCCTGTGTCTTCAGATGACGTTCAGAAAATACTGACAAAAACTGTTCCAAAGACATGTGAACTGGACCCCCTGCCTACTCCCTTGTTGTACGAATGTTTAGATGTTTTGTTGCCTACGCTGACCAAAGTTATCAACGATTCATTGTCGACTGGCATTTTTCCATCTGTGTTCAAAACTGCCGTTGTTAGACCTTTGATAAAGAAACCTACCCTTGATTGCAACAACCTGTCAAGCTATCGGCCAGTCAGCAACCTTCCATTTTTGTCAAAGGTTGTAGAGAAGATTGTTTTATCCCAGTTGTTAGAACATCTCAACTTGCACAATCTTCTTAGTGTTCATCAGTCGGCTTATCGTCCCGGTCACAGCACCGAAACTGTTTTAGTAAAAGTTGTAAACGATCTGCTGATGGCTCTGGATGACGGCAAGATCTCAGTCCTCGCTTTGTTAGACCTATCGGCGGCTTTTGATACGATAGATCATGAAATTTTACTTCATCGGCTTCAGTCTGTCTTCGGCGTTAGGGATATTGTTCTCTCTTGGTTTCGGTCATATCTTTCTGATAGGACACAGCGTGTATCAGTGAACGGTCTATCATCGGAACCTACTACTCTTCGGTTTGGTGTACCACAAGGGTCTGTTCTTGGTCCTGTGCTCTTTATTCTTTACACACAACCACTTTCAGATGTAATCGAACGTTTTCCTGTGTCCTTTGAGTCTTATGCCGATGATTCGCAGCTCCAAGTTTCTAGTCCGCCGGATGAGGTCGAGTCTGCCTTTCGGAGCCTTCGGGAGTGCGTTTCTGAAGTGAAGCAGTGGATGACTGCCAATAAACTGCAGCTTAATGATGGTAAGACGGAAGCCATGCTTGTCGCTTCAAACAGAGTATCTAGTTCTCAGGTACTTCCGCTATCTATAGACATTTGTGGGAGCCACATTCAGTTTTCATCTAGTGTTAAGAACCTAGGTGTCTACCTAGACAGTACTTTGTCCATGAACCTGCATGTGACAAATACATGCAGGTCTGCATACTTTGAGCTGAGACGTATTGCTTCAATCCGTCACTTTCTCACAGTTGATGCTACAAAAGTCCTTGTTTGTGCGTTTGTTTTGTCACGCATTGACTACTGCAATTCTCTCTTGTCTGGTTGCCCACATTATTTGCTAGAGAAACTTCAGAAAGTTCAAAATGCAGCAGCCAGGTTAATTTTGAAAGCGTCCAAGAAAGATCATGTTCAGCCCTTACTCAGAACTCTACACTGGCTTCCCGTAAATGCGAGGATTCAGTTCAAAATCTCCACTCTCTGTTATAACTGTGTCACTTCCTCCTGTCCCTCTTACCTGTCCTCTCTCTTACAGCTCTATACACCGTCAAGAGAGCTCCGTTCCTCCGCAGACACACGCATCCTTTGTATTCCAAAAATCAGAACCAAAACCTTTGGCCAGCGAGCCTTTCATTATAACGGTCCTTCAGTCTGGAACAGTCTGCCACAAACAGTTCGCTTCGCTGATTCCAAAGTTACTTTGAAGTCGGCACTGAAAACTCATCTATTTGCGTGAACCTGCTCTGCTTAATCTCAACTTTCTGTATTTTTGATAATTCCTTCTGACAGCATAAGTTTGTGCGTGTGTGTGTGTGTGTGTGTGTGTGTGTGTGTGTGTGTGTGTGTGTGTGTGTGTGTGTGTGTGTGTGTGTGTGTGTGTGTGTGTGTGTATGTGTGTGTGTGCGTGGGTGTGTGTGTGTGTGTTTGGGTGTGTGGGTGAGTGTGTTTGATTTTTGCATTTGTATATATTCTTGATGTAATTGTCATTTTTGTTCTGTATTGAATTGTTTGTAAAGCGCCCTGGGCACCTTTGGGTGAAAAGGCGCTTAATAAGTGCACATTATTATTATTATTATTATTTTTATGGCTTATGATTTATGCAAGTCTGAGCACTTTGTACCTAACTTTTTCATGTAAAGGTTGCTTGCAGGTAGTCAAAGGCAACAAAAGTTGCATCCTGTAAACCAACTCTAGGCGGCAACTGCTCTGACTTAAAGCTGAACCATGGTTTTGAACTTAAAGCTGAGCTATGGTTTCAAACAGACAGAAGGAAGGAAAACAAATAAAACAAAACAAACACAAAACATCTAAAGAGACTGACCCTGCCATTGTCAGTGTTGCTGACTTCTTTCAGGATGGTGTAGGGGCAGTAACCTGACTCGCCCTTGTAGTTACGCACCTTCCACCAGTTGCGACTGCTGTCCACCACCTGGTAAATGATACAAACACATTTATCATCATCACCATTATTATTTCTGTTTAGAGCCCAGAGGGCTGCACAGAGCCAAATCAGGGCAATAACTATTTTAAAACGTATGCAACACCCCAATGACCCTGAAAAAACCCCCACCTATAAAAGAAAATTAAGAACACATACCAAAGCAGCCAAGCACATAATCATAGGATATGCCCCAGGCACTGACCTTTCCACTCAATTTATTACCAGGGAGTTTTAAAAAACTAATCTGAAAACAAGTGTAAACAACTAAGAACACTAAAACACATGAAAATTGGCCTAAATTACCTAAACTTGCTTGTACATGTCACATTCCAGAAACACCAAAAATGTAGTTAACAAACGTACCACATTATCAATCCTAATTGAAAGTATGTAAGGCTTTATAGAAAATATACAGGTAAATGGAACAGCAAGGCAGAAACTGATAGAAACAAATGACAGAAAGCAAAGGAGCAAGGAAGAAACATAGGAGAATGACAGAAAGTGTGAAAAACATCTAGCACAGAATTTCCACATGGTGGGGATGGGGATACTATTTACACTGAAAGAGCCCCACAGGGAGACACAAACACATGCACATTCACACACACACAAAATATGAAAGCATACACATTAATGCAGACACCAGACAAACAAAAAGATGAATAAATACAGAAAGGAGAAAAGAAAGGAAGAAAGTAAAAGGAAAAACAAAACCATAAGTTCAAAACAGAGAAAAGAAAGGAAGAAAGTAAAAGGAAAAACAAAACCATAAGTTCAAAACAGAGAAAAGAAAGGAAGAAAGCAAAAGGAAAAACAAAACCATAAGTTCAAAACAGAGAAAAGAAAGGAAGAAAGTAAAAGGAAAAACAAAACCATAAGTTCAAAACAGAGAAAAGAAAGGAAGAAAGTGAAACAAAATCAGACTTAAATAAAGAAATCAAATATAATTTCATTAGCAAACAGCACTGGAATAGAATGTAAGAAATTTTATTGAAAATAAAATTTCCATGAGTGATGTGAAATGGACATCGAGCGAATAGGAGCATTTAAGTGTATTAGGCATAAAGCTTTTTATAAGGGGAAGGGGTGTGCAAGTGAGAGTGGAGGAGAAGATACATAAAATAACAGATACAAGATCAGTGCAATGGATACACCAAACAAAAGTATGCTGTGACAAGGACACTTAATTTTGTTGATTTATGATAACATCAAACTTTCAAAGTTCATTGTGTCACTGTTCACCTATTTTCAAATCATGTAGACCTATGCAGGCAGATACTGCTCACAGACACACACAGCGAGCACAGAAAGACAGATAGGGGAGAGGGAGGGGGGAGAGAAAGGGCAGAAACAGAGAGGGAAGAAAGAGAGAGAGAAGAGAGGGGAGAGAGAAAGAGAGAGAGAAAGAGAGAGAGACAGAGAGAGAGAGAGAGAGAGAGAGAGAGAGAGAGAGAGAGAGAGAGAGAGAGGAGACAAGAGGGAGAGAAAGAGAAGAGGGAGGAGAAGGAGAGAGGCAGAAAGGGAGAAGAAGGGATACTGAACAAGAGAGATGAAAGTGACATCTTAGATTCAAATTTAGTAAAGGCTCTGCATACAGAACTGAGAAACTTGTGTCCACACATTTCTGTCAGAGACTAACACCCACACATCAATGCACACACACACTCACAGATACATACCTCTCTCTGGTCACTGTGAAATAATCTCCCTTATTTTCAAAAAAGGGAAATGGGACAAACAGTGAAATGAGACATAACTGTATGAACTATTGGAGCAAAGACTATATATAATCCTAACAAATTCATTCAGTGCAAGTAACATACCTGCAAGTACTCTCCCTTTTTGACAGTCAATTCTTTCGGGTTCTTCCCTTGCCTGTCGTGAAGAACCTCATAGATCCTGTAAGCAAAGCAAATTAAAGTGATGAAGAAAAAACAAACAACTACCCTCCCCCTCCAAAACAAAAAACAAACAAAACAAAACAAAACAAAACAAAACTGACCTCATAAACAAAACTTAACTCAACTGCAGTCTTGTGCCACATTTATTGCGGTTCTCGTCCATCACACTACAGACTTGCCACCCCAATTAACACTTAAGAATAGTGCTCAGACAAAACTGAATATAGCAAATGATATGAGAGAGTAGGAGGGTACACACCCATAAAAAAAACAACAACAACAGAAAACAAGAACAAAACAACCTAACACCAACACTGTGACGTGTGTTGACAGTAAACAGCGTGCGGATAACAGTACGGCATGATATTCGTTTAAATGATAACTGATTGCTGTTCACTGTGAAATGTATATATAGAGTTAGTTGAGAATCAGACAGGGACGAGTAAAGACGAAGAAGCATTGCCCTGTCTTCCGAGTTGGCTGTAGAAAGAATCTCAATTTCAAAACTTACAATTTACTGAGCACTATGAAGGATACTTCTTTATCTATTCCTGCCAACACTTCTGCATCACATTCCACTTTTTCAGTCCATAGAGAATTTCATTGTTGCTTTTTCTGATCCAGAGGAATTTTTCTGTTGTTTTCTGATCCAGAGAGATTCTTGCTGTCATTTTGCATCAATGTGAAGCTTTCAACTTATCAAATGTGAGTCACAACAGTACCAGCTTTGTTTATAACCCAATTCTGATTTGCCAATGCGAAATAAGCTACATCCAAGGTGGAAAGACATGATTAATTTGAATCAGAATTAGGCTAGTTCTATTTCTGAATTCACATCACAAGGAAGTTTTTGGACTTACATGTCAACATCAGTGTCTGACATTTCACTCATACGCATACACATACACACACACGCCTGCGTGGTGGTTTTTGTTTGTTTTTGTTTTTATCTAAGTGTAATAATTTGAACATGAGCATAACAGTGCAGCGTTATGTGATCAGACATAGCATTCTACCACAAAAGCGTAGCATCTGGAATGTCTGATCACATGGCATCTGTGATGTCAATGCATATAGAATAATTTTGACAGCTGAGATGCCGTTTTAATAAACTGAAACTGAAATTGCGAATCTAATGTTGGCACACATTGTCAGCCTCCGTGTCATTTTATGCTTCATCAGACATTTTGTGAAGACATACCATCTCCGTTTCATTCAAAAAGCTTGTATCAATATTTAATCTCACTTTATAACAGTTTGTTATGTAGTTGAGTCTTTGCTTCTGTTTTTGTGTGTATCTTTATGTATTTACTGTTTTTGTGTGTATCTTTATTATTTACTGTTTTTGTGTGTATCTTTATATTTACTGTTTTTTGTGTGTTATCTTTATTATTTACTGTTTTTGTGTGTATCTTTATTATTATTAGATTTTGCCATGGGCTCAATTTAAGAATGGGTGCTGTTCAGGTACAGAATCTGGGATGCTTTTTCACGAAGCTATGGTGATGATGAGAACAGGGATGACAATGAAGATGCTACGGAGTTCCAGCTCAGACTGAGGCTGCATGATGGACTGACTATTTATACTTTGCCTACTAATAACATATTACAGTATCAAACAGGCCCGAGAGATGCAGCCATCAGTGGTGCTGGTGAGGAGATTTGAGCAACATCCCTGATGACACATATATAAAGTGGATGAGACTTGACTGTATGGTCCCACTCCTCAACGAGCACATAGCAAACTCAGCTCTGGTTAGAAGCCAGCTGAGGTAGAATAATCCCACAGAAATTTTTTGACTGATGGGGATTTGAACTCATGAACTCCTAGCCAATAATCCTGTGTAATAACCACTTCACCAGGTTGACAGGTGAATGTACACACTGCTATCATAATGGGTTTGTCAACCTTTACCTTATCCTGAGAAGCTGAGAAAACTTGATGGAACAAAAGAATGGGAAAAATATTGAAACCGTTTCAAAGACCTATATAAAAAAAACAACAAACAAAAAAACCCCCCACCATCAACCAAAAATCTAGGGAGACACTGGTGTGAACGGCCAAAAGATAGAGCTGATGCAGAAATCAAATGGTCATTTAGCAAATAAACTGCAAACCCAAAGATGTTATACACAGATGGCTAAGTCATCAATGGCAAATCTGGATGGGGCTTCACTGTCAAACAGAACAGAAACACCATATATAAAGAAAATGCTACACATACTGTCACAATCTCCAAACTAACAAGGGAAAATAAGGCAGTCACACACACTCTGGACATGCTGGTGTTAAGGGAAATGAACATGATAACAAACGTGTAGGTAATGCTACTAAAACAAGATTTTTTCATCTTGAGAGGTCTTAAGTCCTTAAGTACTTAAGATTATACCTTCAAGGAAAAAAATCTGAGTCACCATATCATTAATCATCTTGAGAGGAAATGACCAAAAGTCCACCATGAAAGGAAAACCAAGAATCTTCATCAATCAGATAAACATTGGCACTGTCACAGAGGTAATAATGTGCAGAAAGTGTTGGGCTTTTCCTGAATGAGAGAGAAAAGAAATCTAAAGAAATGGAAAGACAACTGCATGGACAATGAAGAGAAAAGTAGAGGACAAAAACAAAAACAAATTGTTGCTGTACTGGTGCTGATGCCTTTTACTTGTGTTTTTGTTCTCATGCTTGTTTCTTTGTGCTGTCTTGTTTTTCATTTTTTGTGGTGTGTATGATATATGCGCATGGTTGTGTGCGCGCACATGTTAGTGCACATGCGTGTGGTGTGTGGTGAGTGTGTGTGTATGTGTATGTGTGTGTGTGTGTGTGTGTGTGTGTGTGTGTGTGTGTGTGTGTGTGTGTGTGTGTGTGTGTGTGTGTGTGTGGGTTTTATCAGGGTGGAGGATGGGCTGGATAAGTTGAGATGATGAAGACTAGTAACTTAATTGTTTTGGTGGTCAGATGGAGGCTATGTATCATATTTCTGGAGGTTGATTCTATGATGTGATTGTATACAATGTTGGTGAGGTCAGTTTATACTAGACAGCCGGTTGTATTTTCATTTTGGTCTTTTTCCTTTTTTTTCTTAACATTGCAGACTGAGACACACAAAATCACTGCAATGTCCTGAACAGTTCCAAAGACAAGACTGATACAAAGATAAAATACAAAACCCATATGCTAAGTAGGATCTCAAGACTTTGCCAAATCATAAGGCTTAAGTGCAGGCTTAAGGTTTTTGCCATGATCACTTTGGCTCTTCTCCACCAAATGGTATATCAGTGGTGTCGGTGTATATAGAAGTTATTCTGAGCACAGAGATGTTATCTTTGAGAAAATGTCAGAAAACTGAACTGCATGCACACTGCAGATTTAAAAATGGATATCAGGTACATAGAAATATGTTTCTGTTGACACTGAATATCTGTTAGTATAGTTTTTATGCCCATATATCACTCTGATAGCCAACATTTTCATCTGTGATATATTATATTATATATATATATTAATTATATATAATATAAAACTGTAAAACAGTTCAAACCTAAGCAACTGATTTCTCATTATTTGATTCCATCAGAGACAAGAATACAGCAACTAACAGCAGCATGGTTTGAACAGTGATCTTGGTTTCACTTATTAACATCAATGGTCGTTCTACACAAGTACAGTTATGTCTTGGCACTTGAAAATCTGTGTTTTGTACTGTCCTGAACCTTCTGCAGCGCTGTGCATGATGGATCACCACAGGAAAGGAACAAAAACAGTACACCCCAGAGTGATTTACTAATCTCTCTTTTCATGTCTCTGATTCTGCTATGCAAATCCATGTATGTAATTATGTGATGAGAACGTCTTCCATATAAATGACTCTATGATGATTGAAAACCAATGTACTTACGTGGATCCCATCCGTCTTAATTCTTCCATGTAGGCAGTGTTATCATCCAGAGGTCGTTGTGACACCACTGACTGACTGGGTGGAGCTTGTGTGACAGGTTCAGGTCCTCGCCTCTCACTGGTGCGGTAACTTCTGATGAACAATAACAGTCCAAAGTGTACGTCTGTTACTGCAAATCTTATATGTGGGCAATGTAGGAGTATCTTTTGGTTGACTGTAGCTGGTTGCACGACAGATGTGTCTATGGATGTCTAATTTAAACAGAGCTGACTTTGACAGTACAGCTTTGTCAAATGGCAAAATATATATAACACTAACCATGCCATTTATAACGCAGATGATAACTTACACATGCTTGTTATTTTCTAGTAGTGGAGTCAAGTGAATTACACAAAAAACACCACTTACAATATTGCACTATTCAAAGTTAATCATATTCCTTCATGTTATTTCGCATGTTATGTCGCATTGTGTCTTAATCTTTTAAATTCAAAACATAGTTTAGTCAGCATGTTTATCAATGGATAATTTCATGGTCATATTTTCATGCAAATTATTCAACAGTGTACGGTATACAGCTGCAATGAAAATTTTTTTTTTCGCATGGTAGAAAAAGAAAAGAAAACAAAACAGAAAAGAAAAAAGAAAAAACCCAGAAAAAACCCTCCACTTATCTTTCCTTTATCACAATATGCACAACAAACACTTGTTCACTTACAAACACACAGAGCATGAATTTGCAAAACTGCAACCATTCAACGTTCTAATATACAATACAAACTAAGAATAATGAGTTGAAGACTGTATCAGCTCACAAGAGCTGTAAATGCTTTACTAAAGCATGAGTGACAAAGGCGGACATACGTAAAAACGAATACACGCAGAACCATATAAGCTATGACAAAAACATACATGAATCATAATAATACAATATTAAAGATAATAATAATAATAATAATTAATAATAATTACAATATTTATATAGCGCAAAATCTTGATAAAATCAAATCTAAGCGCTGAAAACACACACACACGCACGCACGCACGCACACACACACACACGCACACGGCTATAAATGGGGAGAAAGAATAAAAGCAATGGAAAATTATAGAGAGCATATTATATACAATTATATATTGCAATGTGATTCCCCTCCGAGTGGAGACAGGCTGCAGAGGGGATTGAGTGAGGTCAGGATTTTATGCAGAGGAGAAAAGGTGAGTTTTGAGAGCGGACTTGAAGGAGACAAAAGTAGGTTGCTGACGGACTGAGAGAGGAAGTTTGTTCCAGGAGAGTGGACCAGAAACAGAGAAGGCTCGTGGACCATAGGTATTGAGCTTAGTGCGTGGAAAGTGAAAAGTCAGAGGACCAGAGGCAGAGCGGAGGGTACGTGAGGGAACATAGATCTCAAGTAGGCTTGACAGGTAATCGGGGGCTGCGTTATTGAGGCTTTTGTAGCACATGGTGTCTAGTTTGTACTGTATGCGCTTTGATACAGGGAGCCAGTGAAGTTGTGCCAGGAGAGGAGATATGTGGTCAGCTTTTTTCTTTTTGAGTACAAGTAATCTTCCTTATGAAAATGTGATAAAACATCCATTTTCACAGCAAACAGGAGCAAGGAGAACGAGAACAAGAACAAGAACAACAACAACAACAACATAACCAACAAACTCTAAAAGCACAACAGCAATGAATACATTTCATTCTCTCTGCCTCTCTCTCTTACACAACACACAGACACACATAGTACAAAACTGCAAAACAGCCTGTATTCTAACATATAAACAAACAAAACCAACTGCTGTATGCAAAGGACAACTTACTGCTGGTAGCTGACGACGGATGAATTTCCCATCATGTTTCGTGATGGGGAAGGTTCATGGTCATAGCGGTCAAAGTTCTGCACACTGCCCCGGAACTGATCTTCTTTGGGTGGGAAAGGGGGCATCCCTCTCCTCTGCATCTAAGGGCAAAGATGGATGAAGCTGAACAACAGTTCAGATCATGTTGCTTATGGCCATGCCATCCACAACAGCCATATCAGGGTGAACACCATGAAAAAAACAAGTCCAATTAAAAAGCCAAAAGTTGAAAAAAAAAACATGCAAGTGATTAGCCTTTCATGTCTAAAATGCATTCAAAATCCTTCTAAGACGAAATGTTCTGTCTGGTTGTTAACTCTTGAAAATTTTGTCTAGAGAGGTTTTTCAAGGAGTCTTCTGCACAGCATTTATGTCTCACACTGTGCAAATCCCAGCATTCAATAAGGAGGTGTTTGGTGCTGAATGGCTCATCACACAGCATAATAACCAAGTGATAAAATCCATATGAAAATATCTATAACTTTTTCACTACATGAAAAATTAATGCCACCATGACTTCAACAGACTGAATTTGGGTTTACAAATGACCAAAATGCATTAAAAAGAATGAAGGAAATGGAATGGTGAATCCATGCCTCTGAGGTGCATAATGATAATAGTAATGGTAACATAATAATAGTAATGATAACATAATAATAACTGGGTGTCCAAGGTTGTCATAGCCGAGGGGTGGCAATGGGGACAAGCTCCCATTGTCTATAAAATGCCCCTCACGGCGCGCGTCTCCAATAGCCTCTGACAACTAAGTCCAGCTCCTAGCCTGCTCGCGTGGCTTAGATATAAGCCCGGCGGAACTGCTACTACTGATAGGAGAAGGGATGAAGGCGGGTTACTGGCGCCTGAAAACCAGTGCTTTGGGTAGATGGGGCTCATCAGTCTGGGAAGACAGCTCATCTAAGAGAAGGAAAACTCTGATTTCAAACCTCCGCTGCCTTGCGGCCATACCCACTCATAGGAAAGGCTTCGGGAGTCAACCCTGAGGAAAAATCCGGAGTCGGAGTCCCTAAGGCAGTTTGCCGTTGTCTACAACCTTGTTCTGGCAACTCCTGCGTCGCCCCTGGTACCAGGCGTACAGGCCCCCGTCTTTCCCCTGGATTCTACTAGTGGCGAGGAGAGGGGGGATCTGCTGCATGGGCAACAGCTCGTCCTCCATATTCACTTGCCCAGGCCTGCACCTGGAGAGGTCACTCCAGCTTCGCTGGTAACACAGCATCGACACAACACGGAGAGTAGCAGATACCGGTTTTAAGCCTAGGTGAGATTGCCACTCAAGAATCGGCCTGCACAGCCACAGCAGAAAGTGCACGTCATGACCACAACGCCTCCTGGTGCAGACTATCATCTCCTGAGATGTAAAGAGGCCGACGATGATAATAATAATAGATTATGCACCACCGCTCAGAGTACCCCTACAGTAACTTATGGTACACCAAGTAAAATTTAATAAGAAACACACATTATATATATTATATTACACACAACACACACCATTTCAATCATAAGATACTGTTACAAATACATGTTTATTTAGTACACACTTACATACATGGCTGCATCCACACACACACAAACACACATGCTCACACACATACTCTCTTACACACACACCGCGCGCATGCACACACACACACCTCATGCACACACACACGCACCCACACACACCCTACACACACTCTCATTCCCACAACTGCAACAATCCAGCAATAAATCATCATCATCATCAGGTGCCTTGCCGCATGGCGTTGGCGATTATGGACTTCTATCTGTCTCTATCTCTTGTTGCCTCAAGCATCTCTTCCACCCTCCCTGTCTTCAGCCACTCTGCAAGTCCGTCTAGTATCTTCTCCCTGGGTCTACCCAGTGCTCTCCTTCCCTCCAGCTTTCCCGTTGTGACCAGGTGTTCCAATACCCCTTTTCTCATAAAATGACCATGAATGTTGCCTGCCTTTTCCTAATCTTCCTTAAGAATGATCTACTTGTGTCTGCCTCCATCAAGATTGTCTCGTTTGTTTTCTTTGCTGTCCATTGAACTCTCAACATCCTTCTTAGAAACCAAATCTCGGCTGCCTCAATCTTGTTCAGGCTTTGCTTGTTGACTGTCCACGCCTCGCAACCGTACAACAATACTGGTTCTATATAACATTCAAGAACTCTCTTCCTGATGTTAATTGATAGGCATTTGTTGGTAAGAATGCTCTCCATCTTCTTGAATGTTGTTTTTGCTTGGCCAATTCTGCTGGCTATTTCTGATGTGCATCTGCTTTCTGGTGAAATGATCATTCCCAGGTATTTAAATTTATCAACCTGTCTCAAGGTTGTGCCGTTTGCTGTTATTTTGCATGAGGGGATTTCATGTTTTTTACTGATCACCATGACTTCAGTCTTCCTGCTGTTTAGTTCCAACCCCTTACCTTTGCTTTCTATTTCAAGTATATTCACAAGGTTTTGTAGGTCCCTTTCACTTTCTGCAATTAGCATGTCATCTGCGCATCAAATGTTGTTTATCATTTTCCCTCCAACCTTTAATCCAGGGTCTTCTTCTAGGTTTCTCATGATGTTTTCGCTGTAAAGTGAAAACAGATCTGGTGACAAAACACAATCCCGTCTGACTCCTCTTTTGATGTTTTGGAAAGAGCTTATATCGTTTTTTATTCTCATTGCAGCCGTTCGTTCCCAATACATATTTCTGATTATTCGTAGATTTTTCCATCAATATTGAGTCTTTCTAGTTGGTTGATCAATTTTTCATGTCTTACCCGATCGAAAGCCTTGGTATAGTCAACAAAGCATAAATATAAATCCTTGTTCACCTCGATTGACCTCTCTATGATAGTTCTTAGGATGTTTATGGCATTAATAGTTCCTTTCCCTTCCACAAATCCACACTGTTCTCCTGCTATTTCTCTTTTGATTCTATTCCTTGTCCTCATCATGATTATTCTTAATAGGATCTTGGTTACATGACTCATCAAACTGATTGTACGATGGAGTTCGCATTCTATAGCCCCTGTCTTCTTTGGAAGTGCAATGAAAATTGATTTTGACATATCTTTGGGGATTTTTCCAGTGTCATAAATTTCATTTAGGAGGACTGTTATTTTTTCTATATCGAATTTCTCCAGGGCTTCAATCATCTCTGTGGTAATATTGTCTGGTTTTGGGGCTTTTCCTGGTTTCATCTTTTTCAATGCTGCTCTAACTTCATCTTTCATTATGGGTGGTCCTTCAAAGTTCTTTTTTATAATGTGTTCTGCGTTTCTGTCATCTTCAAAAAGGTCTTTAATGTACTCTCCCCATCTGTCTAATATTTTGTCTTTTTCCATGATAAGCGCACCATCTTTCGATTTTAAGCAACCAGTTGATGTGCATGTATTTTTCCTGTGGACAATTTCTTCAATTCGTCTGTACATACCCTGAGGATCCATTTTGTGTTGGTCTTCTATTTCTTTGCATTTTGTTTTCAGCCAAGCTTCCTTAGCTTCATTGTACCTATACCTGATTTCTTTGTTTATCTTCCTTGTTTCTCTTTGCCTTCCTCCGTTCCTCCATCAAGCCTAAAATTTCTTTTGTCATCCAGTTCTTTTTTGCTTTTCTATCTACAACAGGGATTTCTTCACAAGCTTCATTTATCAAATTTCTCAACTTTGTCCATTGTTCCTCACTGTCACCAACGTCTTCCAGAGCACTGAATTTGTTTTGAACATGTTCATTAAATTTTTGACGTATCACTTCATCTGTCTTTAAGAGTCCAAGATCTAGTTTGATGTTGCTTTTGGTCTGTTTCCTTTTCCGTAATTTCAACCTAAATCTTCCCACTACAGGATTGTGATCACTGTTGCATTCTGTGCCTGGTAGTATTTTTGCTGACAGTAAAGAATTTCTAAATCTTTTATTAATCAGGATGTAGTCAATCTGATTTTTGGTATTATCTCCTGGACTCATCCAAGTCCATCTTCTTCTATTAGGCTGCTCAAACCAGGTGTTTCCTACTATGAACTCATTCATCTGTGCCCATTCTACAAGTTTCCCTCCCCTTTCATTTTGTGTACCAAGGCCACGAGGTCCAACTATATCCTCTACCCTATCCTTTCCCACTTTAGCATTAAAATCTCCCATTATTATGGTAACCTCTTGTGATTTGCATTGAGCCTTGTCCATCTCTAATACTTCGTAGAAGTTATCGATGTCTTCCTAGGTACTTGCGGATGTTGGTGCATACACCTGAATGATGTTGATATCAAATGGTTTGCCTCCCAATTTGACCAGCAAGACTCTGTCGGACACAGCCCAGTATCCCTTAACTGCTTTTGATTTGTCCCTGTCCATTACAATGCCTACTCCTCTTTCATGTGAGTTTCCACCAGAGTATATCACCGTATACTCTCCAGATGTTATGCCTGCCCCCTTCCATCTCACTTCCCCTAGTCCTAAAATACTAATGTTAAGCCTTTCCATCTCCATTTTGACATTCTCTAATTTTCCCTTTTGCAGCAATGTCCTCACATTCCATGTTGTGATCTTGGTATTTTGAGTTTGAGTTTGGTCGCAGTATCTGGCTGATGGTCTGGTGTCACCTGCGCCGCATGACGGTCCCTACCGGATGAAGGTGCTCCATCAGAGCACCTATTCACATCGTATAGGAAATTTTCCTTCCTTTCTCCGTCCATAATGTTCTTGGGAGACTACGATGGTGGTTTCCCATTACCTTTTATCGGTTTTTTTTTTTTTTGCGGTCTCTCTGCTAGCCTTATTCTCTCCCGAGATGTCCACAAAGGCAGAGGAGCTATTTACCCATAGCTGGGGGTCTGGTTCGTGGGCACCAGGGCATATCCACATGCCGGTGGGCCTGCATGCCGCATGTCTGGGGGCCAGACCTCCTCTGAGTCCCTCGATATTTAGCCTGAGTCCGTGAGGTGCTCAGTTACCACATGTTGCCATGAGGAGGCATAACATAGGGTTGCTGATGGAGAGCTATGTACTGACAGGAAGAGACTTACGCATTCTGCTCTTCTTTTCGCATAGCTGCAAGCAGCAGTGCTAGCCAGCGGTGCAGCTGAAAGTGAGAGGTGACAAGCATGCAGTCATTGGCCGACACACTAGATGCATCACATCTTCCATTGACACAATATAGGCTTGCCCTATTTATTGCAATAAATAGGGCAAGCCTGTATTGCAGATTAGCAGAAATATCTCTTCCAAAGGTGGGTTTTTAAGGACTTTCTGAATGTAACAGATGGTTATGCGAGTGGATTTAAAAAGACGGAGCAAGGAAAAAGTATATGTGGTACTGTCATTCACCTGTTCAGGATGTACAACTACAGGAGCGTCCAGAGCAGCTGGTCGTGCAATGGGTTCGTCCACCAGTGTAGGAGCTGGCTGCCAGCCATCATAGAAACGAGGTACATAGGGGGGTATGTAGCCCTTCCACTCATCCCTTCAACCAACACATTTAAACTGTGAGAGTAGGTGTAACATTACACAGTAGAAATACTTTTACTAGGTGTAATGTTACAATAAAGAAATGTTTTTATACCACATCTAGTCATAATAATAAATTGTTATTGTACAGTGCTACTGACCATACTCACGTAGACTCAGTGCAGATTACACATTTTGCAAGAAACAGAATGTAATACACACAGAAGCACTGATAAATCACACATATACACACACTTCAAAATAAAATCACTGAGACGTGTGTAATAATGAATATATACAATGTCTAGTCATACATAAACATATAACTATGGTAATAAACATGAACATACATGAATGATTACGAGATGTTACATCATGGGAAGTTAGAAGTGTAAGTACAGATTGGTGGATGAGTAACTATGATATCAACAATGGAAGTCTTTAACAGTCACTTCAAATACAAAAGAATGGGCAGATCTCTCAGATTAACCAGCGGTCAGATTCAAACAGATAACAGCAGATGAGTAACTATGATATCAACAATGGAAGTCTTTAACAGTCACTTCAAGTACAAACGAATGGGCAGACCTCTCAGATAACAATTAGAAGCATGCTCACCAGCACAATTCACAATAGCGTTTTAGCAATGTTAGACGCTTTTGTGTTGATATCACAGGGTGCATAATGTTTAATATCTGCAAGCGGCAGTCTGAAAAGTAGATTAGTAAAGATCATATAATGTCTTATGTCATTTGCCATTCTTTCCTATAATCCATATGAGTGAGAGAGAGAGAGAGAGAGAGAGAGGAGGAGAGGAGAGAGAGAGAGAGAGAGAGAGAGAGAGAGGTGAGAGTGTGTGTGTGCATGCATGTGTGTTTGTTGTGTGTGTGTGTGTGTGTGTGTTTGGTGTGTGTGTGTGTCTGGAAGACTGATCAAAGCATCCAAGGTCACCTGGCGCAAATCCCCTTGGATCCACCTGAATGAGCTTTACATAAAACTTGGAGTACAGCTCCATCTCATTGACAACCAGCTGTACGTTATAGGACAGAAAACCAATGTGCTGTCTTTCACTGACCCCAGGGCATTTTTCACCACTTCAACATGCAGTCGGCTATGGGGCACGCTTGTCAGCTTTGTGGTGAAAGCTAGACTGCAGCTACTTGAGTGTAATGCTCAACTTAAACATGCAGGCCTACCCCTTAGCTGAGTGGAGGCCATAATGTTTTAACTGTTCTGTCAGTGCTATAATAGGCTATTGGATAATATGGAGACAAAGAAGCAGGGCCACTCTCCATCTGTGCTGTGGACATTACAATGGGTGAGAAAGTGTAAGAGAGAGAAGAGAGAGAGAGAGAGAGAGAGAGAGAGAGAGAGAGAGAGAGAGAGAGAGAGAGAGAGAGAGAGAGAGAGAGAGAGAGAGAGAGAGAGAGAGAGGGAGAGAGAGAGAGGAGAGAGAGAGAGAGAGAGAGAGAGAGAGAGAGGAGAGAGAGAGAGAGAGAGAGAGAGAGAGAGAGAGAGAGAGAGAGAGAGAGAGAGAGAGAGAGAGAGAAAAAGAGAATGTGCAGGCTGGTGAGCTGTGCCAGATGGCCTTCTCTGTAAATATACATTCATGTTCATCATACAGAGAATAAAAATCCTTCAGATGTGTGTGTGTGTGTGTGTGTGTGTGTGTGTGTGTGTGTGTGTGTGTGTGTGTGTGTGTGTGTGTGTGTGTGTGTGTGTGTGTGTTATGTGTGTGTGTGTGTGTGTGTATGCGCGTGCGTGCGTGCGTGCGTGTGTTTGCACAAGCATGCATGTGTGTGTGCATGTGTATGTGCAAGTTTGTCTTTGTATGTGTGTGTGGGTATATCCAAGATGAGCAAAGGCGGGTTACATGCACTTTCTGTAATAATCTTTGAATGAAAAAGAGTATTATTATGATGGCTTGATCGCGTAGGAAGATTCTTAGAATGAGTATATTGTTTTTATTGCAATCTTTTCTGATCAATCACACTAGCGCTCACTTGCTGGTAGTCCAATTCTTCCCCAAAGCCTGCCACAACTCAATCTCTTTGGAGGTCAGGCAGTTGAGGAGAAGCTGCTTGGCATCCTGGGTCAGCACAGGAGCGGTGGCCTGCTCCCCAAGGTTGATGCTGCCATGGATAGGGTCGCGACTGGCCTCATAGATCAGGCTAAGGGGAGTGAAAAGAAAGTGCACCAGCTCCGGGGCGTTAGGGTCATGGATGTGAGCTTTCAACTTGGCCTGGGGAATCAACAGATGTTTGTTATGAAAAGTGGTAATCTGTGAAATACACAACCACATACACTTATCCAATTGTCACATGCTATTTTTTTGATGGTGAAAACAAACACAAAATCTCGAACGACAAAAACAAAATATACAGACACAATAAGGATAATATAAGACGTACACACACTGACATGCGAACACACACACGTGCATATATATAGACAGACATGCGCACATGCATGCACACACACAAACACGCACATACACATGCACGCACGTACGCGCGCGCACACACATACACACAGACACATGCACACACACACACAAACACTACATACAGCAGCAGCAACAAACAAGATAAAATGTGCAGACTCACCAGCAAGTTGAAAGAGAGTTTGAATTTTTGAAATATGTCCACAAAGTCTTGAGCTGGTGGCGGTCTTGCTCGATGACCCAACATTCCATCTGATACACACACACACAATCAAAAATTTTTTTCTGGTTAAGATCCGTTTATTGTGCATGTAGTTTCAAATCTAAAAAAACCATCTGAACATCTAGAATTATGAAAAAGATAATGACAATAGAGATAACAGAGATAATAACAATGATACTTTATTTTCTAACTGTAGAAGTTAAGCCATACTGTTAGCCTTGTTATTTGCATGGTGGATGTTTTCATGTGTCCATAAGCCACCACAACCATGACTAAACAGGATTTTCAATGTCCATCTTTGATATTGTGCCTGTGCATACATAAAAAGGGGGTTTACGCATTGGCAATCTGCATGCAATTTGACCTGGAAGATCAGAAAAATCTCCACACTTTCACAACCACCCAATGATATATAAGTGGATTGAACCCAGGACCTTTTGATCTGATTTAATTTTGATCAACACGCCCGTCTAGAAGCGAAAGACATAGATGTATTCATTGTTACCTCTCCTCCCCTATCATTGTTGCATGACTATCCGACATGTGGAAGTAGATATTTCATTACAATTATTTTTTTGCTTCTTCAATGTGACATATCTGATAGTTTGTTTTCATCAAACTGGTAGGGTTTTGACATGTCTTTCATGTTTGTCTGCCACAGTCACTCATGCTTTCGTGATACAGTTTGGTGTCTTGTGGGCCAATGACATGTGCGATGTCACTATTATCATTATCATCATTGTTTACAGCCATATCCAAAGACAAAATTCTTTACCCAGATTTTACTGTCTATTCTCACACCCAAAAGTGGAATCTAAGTGAACAATATGAATGCACAATCAACAGATTCACCACAAATTATTACACAAAAACTGAAGTCCATTACTTACCCCTTTTGTTCTCTTTTAGGTGGATGTCATTTATCTGTATCCAGCAATTTTGTAGCACAGACTAATCCACGAAAACATATCAATAATCTAACGAATAATTAATGTATCATTTCTCTCTCTTGTATTTGTGTCATTCATCGCCTGACATTTCTCTGTCCATTTATGCGTAAATCTCTCACTGTTACATGTCTGCTCTGATGATATAGTCTAATAAAACTACTACTTTGACCAAATCAATTTAATGCACATGATTTAATAACATGTACCTAAAAACAAAACAAAACAAAACCAGGCAATCCATCCAAGCAAGAATGTGTTTCAAGGAAAAAAATGCCGGGGGTCCAGGGGGCCGCATAGGCTCCCTGGCGGGGTCCAGGGGCAGAGCCCCTGGTGGGGGTTTGGGAGCGTTGCCCCAGAAGCTGAAGCATTTTAGTCTAGTAAATGGAAATTTAATCCCCTCTGGCGAAAGATAAATCAAGTATTTTAATAAAAGAAAAAAAGGGCACAAGCATTATTAATAATGAACAAAACATGCAAATACTTCTCTTTCGCGGATATCCACGAATTCGCGGACATTTGGATTGCCTGAAAACAAAACAACAAAACAAAAACAAAACAAAACAAAACAGTGCCTATAATAATGCAATGATGATTTCACACACACACACACAAATTAAAATAAAACTTAAAAATCATGAACTTAAAAAATTACACCTTTAGCCTAATCTCTAGCAACATTTTTACATCTTACCTCCCCCACTTATTCTCTCTCTCTCTCTCTCTCTCTCTCTCTCTCTCTCTCACACACACACTCTCTCTCTCACATATACATATATACACTAATGCCCTTTACCTCCACTAGCATTCTTTTTTCCTTTTCCTCCTCGTTCTCGCTTCCGCCTTTCCAATTCTTTGTAAGCCTCTGCAGCCTGCTGAAGTCTTGCCACAAATTTTTCAATGTCATCAAAGCAGTGGTTCAGTAATTGCTGCACACACAATGTTGACATAAAATCATTTACAACTCAAATAATCGAAAGAGGGATCATGTTATTACCTCTTGTATGTAACAAAAAACTCATTTTAAACAGTTGATAGAGAAAAGGGGGGGGGGGGGGGGGGGAGGAGGAGAACAAATAATCCACAGAGGTATACACTGCATAGACAGCATTAATCATTCAACAAAAATCAAAATAAACAATAAAAAAAGTCACTAAAACAGCAAATTCAACTGACTAAAGTGCCTGCTGACAAAACATGATTTACAAATAACAACCAATCAATAAAGCGTTCTCCCCCTGCCCTTTTTTTTGGGGGGGGGGGGGTGGGTCAGGATATATTGTTTGGTTGTTGTTGTTTCTGGGTCAATGGAAATTTGAAGGATCCCGTTTTACAAAAGTGAGTGATCAACATTAATTCCCTCAACCCACTCAAAGCCCCCCCTATGAAGAATGAATGATAGTATCAAGCCTTTCACCTTCATCTAGATTAAAAAACAAACACAAACAAAACAAACAAACAAAAACCCACAAACCACTACACACTGACATCACACACACACTGTTCACACTTGTTTTCCTTTTTATTTGATTGTTCTGTCTGAATATATATCCCAACAAAATTTTCAACTAACTGGAAAGGTAGTGGGCATGGAATTTTGAGCTTGTTCATAAGGGACTCATCATACTGGGGCAGTTTTATATGCATTCCACACAATCTACCACCCTCTGTTGTCTAGCACAGTAGCAGACTCCATAAGTGTGTGGAAAAGTCTATGTGCTGACAAGGGCTTGGAATGGACGTGGGCAAAGGACCTATGAAACACTAAGCTGACAAAAACAGAATGATGGAGCATTAAGATGGGCAGCCAACAGACCAGCTTTTATGTTATGCTTTGGGACTGAACTCAAAACATCAGATCTCAAGTCTATGGCTCCATTACAAGAGTCTGCCAACCAAAAGCATTTAGACATCTTGGCGGGATATGAACCAACAACTTCTACATGGTAATCCCAGCATGCTGTCAGCTGAGCTACAAGGACTCTACAACCTGTGGCCCGCCTGAGGGTCAAACACAGGACGCATGAGTTATCAGCATGGTGCTCTAACCAAGTGAACTAACAGGGCCACTGAAAAAGGAGGATACTGGACAGACAGATCATCAAGGCCACATACATACAATAATTGTCAGTAAGTCATGCAAAAATCACAACAAAGAATTAACAGGCAATCCCATGGTGAAAAACATTTCCTGACATATTCAAATGATGGCAAATGATACAGAAATCAATGAAAGTCAGGCAAAGAATCTAAGACAAATAAATGCATGCATATTTGTGGTATGTATCAGAACATGTATGCTAATGCATAATAGGTTTCAGTGCCTGTGTGCTAATATACACAAGATAATTCATGTAGAAACCAGAGCCACAGAAAAATAGAATGAGAACATGTATTCAACTGACCAAACAAGACAGGCGCAAATTTTCGGCCATCTGATCTCTGTCAAATGTAAACGAAAGACAATAAAGACAAAAATACACAAAACTTGAGACAACCCCCCCCCAAAAAAACAAACAACAAAAACCCCAACAACAACAAAAAAAACAAAAACAAAACAAAACAAAACAAAAAACAACCACCTTCTTTGTTGCTTTGTTAAGCAGGAGAAAATGACTCTCACGCATGCAGATCATGTTATCCGACACTTAATTACTTTAATCCGACACATAGATATAATTAATACAAAGAAAAATACAAATGCAAGCATGGTAACATGGATGATATAATTTAAATTTACATTTAAAGCTGCTTGATTTATTTTGTCCACAGCAGAAAGCAGGTACAGCCTCTCTGACTGCTGAAATTCTACAGTACGGGAGTACCCTTTCACTCCTTCACTCATTTCACCAGCAGCTTCATGCAGGATGCTAGTAGAATGAGTGAAAGAGTGAAAGAGGACAACATTAAATACTTCAGACATACGCAAGGCAAATCAACGCTGAAGCAAACTCAATGGCACAGCACATTCTCACAAGATGCATTACTCTGGTGGGAATTATAGATTAATACGAATGACATTTTAAAACATTCGTACAGTGTTCACTCACAGTTTACAGCCACAATCCCAACTGCACACATGATGCATACATTCCTGTCTCCCTAGCTCCCAAACATCACCATGGCTGTCAATGTTCTCAAGCACGATGTTTATAAACCTTTCTATACCATAATCTCATCACAAGACAATTTCTTTTAATACTATCAATCTGCCCTTCAAGACACTTCTCCTGCCCCTGCACCATCACCTTCCTCACTGCACATTCACTTTTGAATGGGTAGTGGGCCAACTATAGTAGACAAAATCATTCAAAGCACTTTCTTTTCAAATTAAAAAAATCAATACATCTGATAATTCAATTGCGTGTCCCTGACGATTGGACTTCTGACTGCTATGTAAGCAGAATGAATACAATTAAAAGCATGAAGATTGTATCCTGACAATACCATGTACTTTTTCTAGCTTTTGCTTACACAGATGTAAGAAAAAATCTAAACAAACAAACAAACAACAGGAGAGACTGAAAAATGACAAAATAAAAATGAGTGGAGGGAAATGGGGGGAGGGGAACGAAGAAGGGCGAAATAGAAGACAAGCTACAGCCTAAAAAATAGATCTCTTCAACTGTGAAATCAAAGCTTTTTTCCCCCATCTCCATGATAAGCAATTACATTCAATTGAACTAATGGCTGACACAGTGACAGATCTTTTCAACAATGCTGAACTTCGCTTTATAGTCAACATTTGAAAATCCAGGTCTAAACATAACACTTAAAAAAAAAAACAACAGAAAAAACCCAAAACAAAACAAACAAAACAAAACAAAAGAACCAACCAAACAATAACAACAAAAAACCAACAAAAATCACCCATACACACACACAAAACGAACAAGCAAAAAAACATAAAAACAGACAAACAATCAAACAACAAAAAAACCCCACTCATATGAACAACTCTAACAAACATTCTGCTTACAGCTTCAAAGAACGTTGTCCTGTTGATGATAGCCTTGTTTTTAATCCTGTATCGGTTGGGGGTAATTGGGTAATTTTGTTACATAGTATCAGTTGATGGAGAGAGAGAGAGAGAGAGAGAGAGAGAGAGAGAGAGAGAGAGAGAAGAGAGAGAGAGAGAGAGAGAGAGAGAGAGAGAGAGAGAGAATGAATATTGAGGTAAAACATGTCACTGCTTTTCTGCTTATATCGGTTTAGTTTGATATTAACCCTAGTTAACCCCAGCTTGCAAAATATTAACCCTAGCTTCCAACACCATAGTGTTTGACCTAAACAGCAGATCCCATCCCTTAAGTGTAAGACATACAGCAAATCCCACTCGGAGGTTTCACCCCTATCCCCCAGCTATCTCAAGCCTTCTGCACTAACCTGCGTACAGTAAACCCATTCTGAACGCTTTGTTTAAAAACCAGTAACACAACCTTCTTGTCAAGTAATAAATAGATTCTGTACAGTGACATTTTCATGTTGTGAAACAGAGGTGATCAGTGTCTGACAGAAAGGGCGATCAATGCAAGACAGAAAATCTATGCAGGCGAAGTCATGGTGAATGCCACTACGGGTAAACATGATCCAGTGATGAGACGACCTGTCAAAAAAATTTCGGTAAGACAAAAATGCCTTTCGAACAACGACGAAAAGACCAGTCGATGTCACTGAAACATCCCTTTTCCATGCTACGTCTAAGACTTTTTGTATAATTGTGTTACCCCCCCTCTCCAAAACAAACAAACATAAAACAACAACAACAACAAATGCCCACTCCATTAAAACATACACCGTCGTGAGGTCCTGTGCTAAAATCGCCAAGCTCAACTGAAGTTTCATAATCCTGAGACACGAATACCCTAACCTGAGAAAAATGTACTCACAATGGGACATGTTGAAAGTTTTCTAAAAACCCATTTTCCTATTTTTCCATCTCATAACTGTGGTGCCCAATATTATTGCTGATAATTTTAACACACACACACACACACACACACACAACACACACACACACACACACACACACACACACATTCATAAGCGCTGTTAATGTTATTGACTACAAAATGCACACTATGTACGTTCTTCCAGGACACAGTCTCAGGCAATATGGGTGAAAAGCTCAGGGGAACACTGACATCAATCATCCACTATAATTATAAGCGAATTAGTACACCATTCACAATATGGAAATCAGTCAAATCATACAACAAGGTGTGCTGGCCCAGTGGTTAGAAACCTGTCTGGGAAGTGAGAGGTCCCTGGCTCCATTCCTGGTCGGGAATCCTTCCTCCTCTACCGGACTTTGAGCGGTGTGGTCTTGGTGACAGATTTTCGAATGAGACGATAAACTATGGTCCGTAAGGAATCATGCTTATAGCACACGTAAATGATCCCATGACATCACAAGACTTGTCCTGGCCAAGTTTGCAAGTGTCTGTCTTCGAAGATATACAAAAATACACGCACAGCTGAGGCAAAAAAAAAAAAAAAAAAAAAAAAAAAGCGGCGTTATACTATGGCAACATGTTTTTCCTGAAAACGGCAACACACATTTCACATGGAAAAAGTCCATTTGTGGTAAGCAAAAAAAAAAACCAACTGACAGAAAAAAAAAAACCCCAACAAAAAACAAAAACAAACAAACCAATCCGTCAGTATTGGTTTCAATTATTAGATCCAATAAGTCACCTTTTGGTTCAATCACATTCAGAAAAAAACATCATCACCGCTGACGCAAGATTCGAAATGAAGACGTCATCCAACCACTCACATTTCAGTTTCCAACAAATCATTCGAACAGCCATACTGTGGTGTCAGTCACAGTGATGCATCATTAGTTTGTAGCAGGCCTTGCAGTTAAGACAACAAAAAAGCTGGTTAAAGTTTAGGAGAGACAGTCCATGTGATACCTGATCAGCACTAAAATAAGACTCGCTTTGCAATTCAGTGCTTCGGCTGGCACCTCCACGGATAGCGCCACTGTCCACAATATTCCGCATTGGCTGAATGTGAAAGGTACATTATCAGCAGAGAAATAAGGCAACAAAAATTCATAAAAATAAGACAATGAAATTAAACACAACAAGAACCAAAAGGGGTAATCGTTACCAAAGCGTAAAGAAAAACACTCAAAAAATAACTCAAAAAAGAGACAAATGGACAAACATTCCCCAAAATAACTAACTTACCATCATTCCCCTCAAAACAACTTAATGGGTCATCATTTTCCAAAATAACGACAGGGCGGGTAGACCCCAAACCGAGACATCATTACTCAAAATAACATCAAATTAGCCACACACACATATATATATATATATATATATATATTATATATATATATATATGTATGTATGTATACATACATAAAACAAAAAAACAAACCAAAAAGCCTAGCCATCATTAATGAAAATAACAAAGGCAATCTATAAAAACAATACTAATACCTACATGAGCCATAATTACTTAAAAGAATACATAAAAAAAAACAAGGTAAAAACGAGTCATCATTACAGATTTATATATACAAAGTCACATCTTCAGATATTCGGGACTATCTAATATATTGCTAAAGACAAATGGCACGCATGAATCTGAACGTATTCAGAAAATGAGATAAATGATTTCAATCCACCATTAATGATATGCGACCACTACTACTGCTGCTACTAGTACTACTATTACTGCTGCTGTTGCTGCTACCACTACCACCACTATTACTACTGCTACTACTCTCCTACTCCTACTACTACTACTACTTTCAATTGTGTCGTGCAGTCAATATCGAATAAATGCTTGCTGCACTTTCCAATGTAACAGATCACTAACCTATTTGACATAATGATAGTATAACCTTAATTTGTGAGATCGGCAAAAAAGCGTCGACAGCTCATCAAGAGTAACAATAGGAAGGAGCAAAATCAGAAATCGCTATTAGTACTACTAAAAAACGGGGAAAAAAATCATTAGACTATTTTCAATATTACTATCATTACTGTTTAAAGCCCAATCCACTGGACAGAGCAGTATCAGGGCTATAACCTTCTTAAAATGTACACAACTCATTGAAAAACAAACAACCTGGAAAAGAAGATCAAGTATGTACATAATTTACAAATACATTCGCATACATAATCTATGAATATGCCCATGGTACATAACATACACAGAGGCACACACACACAGACACAGGCACACACACACACACAGACATAGGCACACACACACAGACATAGGTACACACACAAAGATAAGCTGCTCTCGTTAGTTTGTTGGCCCTGTTTCCTGTTTCTCTTTTGTTTTGGTCTCCCTTTCATCCTTCGCATTTCCCTTGATAATTATTGATTTGCATATATATACGCAGATAAACGAAAACAAAACAAACAAACAAAAAAGACAACAAACTAAAGTTCTGAGCCGGGTATTTCGGCCTGCGTGGCCTTCCTCAGGGAACTGTTTATTCAGGAATTATTTATACATACATACATACATAATACATACATACATACGTATATAAATATATGTATATAAAAATATATACATATAGAAAGAGCAGTCGACTGATTGATAAGATAGATCAATAGATAAATAGAAAGATCAATCAATCGAGATACAGAAGATAGACAGACAGATCAATCGACTAATTGAGACAATCAGACAGACAGACAGAGACAGACAGACAGACAAGACAGATATAAACCCAAGAAGACGATATCATCTTTGTATCAACCCAACGATAAAAATCCAAATGAAGACGTACAAGAGATCTTTGATGACACATTTTGCCGCCGCCTCCTCCTCACTCTTGCACGCACCCAAGCACGCAGAGACACACACAACTATTACACATTCAGCACTGCCCCAGGCTCAGCTGAAGAAATAACCAATGCTCCGGTTAGAAACAAAAACAAAAACAAAAAACAAAACAAAAGCACAAACCCTGGAAGTTAAAAAAATATCTATCGCTAACATGACGTTAACTTCAAATAATTGAAGAAGAAGAGGAACAGACACACAAGCAGTGGAAAATACAAGGACAATATGGGCAAAACCTTTATTGAACTTGAGTCATCTGTCAATTTTAAAGAAAAGGATTGAAAAGGGGTCAAGTAAGGACATTCTCTCTAGGAGTAGGATTCAAAAGGATAGCAAGCAAACAAACAACAACAACAAAAAATAAAACAAAAAGACGATAAGACAAAGAAAAGCAAGCAATGACAGAACTATAGCTGCTCAATTGCTTTAGCACAATAAAAGTATTTTGTTAAAAGAGAGAGAGAGCGAGAGCGAGAGAGAGAGAGAGAGAGAGAGAGAGAGGAGAGAGAGAGAGAGAGAGAGAGAGAGAATGGCAGCCAACCTAGACAATAATAAAGATGACACACCATAATAATCACAGTGATTCGTGATAGTAACTGAACTTCGATTCCTGTGTCTTCTTTTTGTTTCACAGATCTCATTAGAATACGGCATCAAAAATGCAAGAAATACTGGGAATAATAAATATTTTTAACACTAAGACCAGCTGCTATGTGCTAAATGCTTGTGCTTTGCATGGGGAAACTGTCTCAAAACACAACTAGGCCCATGTAAAATCACAGTGGATTAATACGTGTGTACTTTGCATACATAAACACATTGCATATATACGTACAGACTGACATAAGACGACTCACAAACGCATATCCATCCATCCGTTTAGAGAGATAGGCAGACTGAGAAGCTTAACATAACAAATAATGCCACCACAAAACGATTCTGGACACAAGCGAAAAAAAAAACACACACAAAAACCAAAACAACAACAACAACAAAAAACCAACAACCAACCAACCAACCACCACCACCACCACCACCACCACCACCACCAACAACAACGGTTTATTTCTAAAACAACGTACACTTAGTTTTAACTACCATCACTGCTCCTTTCAAACTTTACCATGTCTTTCATATGCTTTCCCCTCTGCAGTTTCTTGCGTCTTTCTTCCTCCGAAAACATCTATAACTGCACGCTGCATATACTCACTGCCTTAACAATTGTTCTTCCGGAAGCATCCTTCCTATGTAATATCCCGCATCAATCATTTATAAATGAACATAATTTCGAGATGGCGAGTGTGGGGGCAGGGGTGGGGGAGAAGAAAACTGCACAGAATCTATGTCAAACATAATCCATGCACAGCAACACCACAAACAAAATTCCACATCGCTTACCGCCTTATATATACATCGAGAAATATACCTCGCGGTTTCAGCACATCTATCATGACTAAGTGCACCGCTATGCACTGCAGCTGACGTCAAAACGTGTCAGCACATCACACCCTTGTCGTTTCAGAGCTCTAGGTTGTCATCACATCATCTCCACCTGATCCACCCATTCTTTTGATGTTCAACACAGGCAGCTCTCTTTAGCAAACTTGTTGAAACTCTTTCAGTTTCGTTTTCAAATTGTTCAAAGAAACAGATAATGATGTCATGTATCACTAATTTCTTGCTTTGACAGCAAACAGGTTCTTTATTCAGACCAAAAAATCAATACAATACTGAACAGTACTCTCACTACACGCTGTTTTACTACTAAGTGACTGTATAGTTTATCTAAGACTATAAACATATCAGCATCACTATAATTCCTGACTTTTTGTATGAGTGAACTCTCGCACAAAAAGTTGATATTGTCTATTCTGATGATTCATAAACTTACACTGGCTGTCTAGTCTCAAAATCAATAAAACTGTCTACTAAAAGAATCCACACACGAGCTGTCTAATTCAAAAGTTAACAGTTAGTCTACTCTACGTCCTAAACTGATTGTGTGGCTGTATCATTTTAAGCGTTGATTCTTTTCAGATGCATGTATATACATAGTGTTGCCCACAATGTGCAGTCAGTATGTTGCTGCACAGTATGCATACTCCATCCTCGGTGGATGTAAATGCTGGGTGTTTTCGTGTTTTCATAATCCAATGAACACTGACATGATTCACAGGATCTTTAACGTGCATACTTCATGGTCTATGTATTCTAAACGAGAAGGGGGTTTAGGTACTAAGCAATCTGCACACATGTTGACCTGCAGACTGCAAAAACCTCCACTATCTACTCACCAGACGGAAGGAACCCACGTAGGATCGAACAAGACCTTCACATTAGAAGTCTGACATCTTACCCATTTGACCCGTGCCCCATGATTTATTGTTCTATCAGCTCCATTAACCAAATACTAACCGACTACTCTACCTATCTACAAAATAGCTGATAATCCATGCACAAATTAGCTCCCACATTACAAATCCACAAAATAGCTCTCTAGCCTAGCAACCAGCAGACTGCAAGAACCCACAAACGATTCCATGACATCACGAGCCGCCACTGTATCTTCAGAAACCACAATGCTATTTACAAAATCAACAAACTGGCCATCTAGTTACGAATTGAAAACTGGCCACGTAACCTAGAATCTACAACCTGGTCGGGCAAGTTCGAACACAGAGCAACCCATAACTACAAACGCAGGTTTTCTGGGTATGACGCAAAAAGGACTCTATTCCAAAGCACTCGGAACTTGGTGCTGCACTCTAACACAAACCAACACTCTCTATGACCCCGTCCTTCTTGTTGGCAGTCACACGACCGTGGATCAATCAGGGTGACATGTCGCAGGCCAGCTCGCTATCTAACGCAAACAAATCCTCGGGAAATCTTTGCCTAGCTCCATATTTTTTTTAGCTAGAAGATTCTTTACCTAAGGTGTGGTGGACTCTACATAGTTGTCATTCAAACGTTCGTTTTCGTGGTGAGAGACAAGAACATGTGTCGCTGCCCTTTACAGGATGTCATAAGACGTTTAGTATGATGATCTGTTGTCCTTTCTGCACACATAACGATTTGAGAAGCACGGACAAGTTGTGCGTGCGTGCGTGCGTGCGTGCGTGCGTGCGTGTGTGTGTGTGTGTGTGTGTGTGTGTGTGTGTGTGTGTGTGTGTGTGTGTGTGTGTGTGTGAGAGAGAGAGAGAGGGAGAGAGAGAGAGTGTGTGTGGTGTGTGTGTTGTGTGTGTGCGGTGTGTGCGTGCGTGCGTGGCGTGTGTGCATGTGTATGAAGTAATGTGTGCCCAATCTTTTTTTGTTGTGTTTGTGTGAGTGTCCGTGCAAGTGCATGTATGCGGTACACGTATAATATACTTACTGTACGTGTGAATGTGTCTGCTTGACTGTACATATGTATGCAAGCAATCGTATAAGCACAAACGTGCATGCATAGTTGTGTGTGTGTTCTGCGTACATGCATGATTAGGCGTGCTTGTGTGCATTTGAAAACTAGTGATTTTTTCCCTCTGTTCACAGTGTCGATCAGACATGGCCTATGATGTCTTGTCATGGATGAACAATAACAAAGTTAAACACAGAAAAAATAGAAGTGATACCCACCGGCACTACATCTCAGCTTGGATTGGTTGGCAGTGAGTGTGGAAAATATTGGTGGTATTTCATTCCAGACCTCCGTGAAATATTTCTGAGTTCATGTGGACCAACATTTGTCAACACATCATGGGTATCTGCCGTTTTCATCAGATCATCTCTCTAAAATACGTAAATGACTTGTCTGCTATTTCCCGGCAAGACTGTTGTAATTCTATTATTAGCTGGCTTTCCACTAGAACAAATTTCTACATTATTAGGCCTAAGTGTTCACAATAATGTATCACGTCTAAATACGAAGAAAAGATAGTATGATACAGCATTGCTCAAAGAACTGCCCGCACCCTGCGATCCTCAAAACAGAATTTTTTGACGACGCCAAAACGAAAACTTACCGTTAAAAAAAGTTATGTCTATTAGCAATTATACCCCTTCTGGTAATAAATCCAGTTATTACTGTTATTCGACAATTCCGATTATCGCTAAACAAAGCCTTAAACATCCACAAAATTGAAACCATTATGGTAAATATCAAATCTGTTAGTGAAATTGAAAGTTTAAAGAATGTGAAGCTCAAAGTCTCTCGTACGTCGTACACTAATGTACACACTGCGTTTAGAATAAACATGTGCCAAGGAAGGCGGGCAAAGCACACAATGTTATCTTGCCTTAAGCTCGATGTTCTCTTTATGCTTTTGACTCTAACTCACTCTTGAAAGTAGGCTTGAATGGTACTGACAGGCAGCTCCCCCTTTCCAACCAAACTGCACGGGTTCGAACCTGGATCACGAAAGTCTGTGCGTGTTGCCGTGGCTTTCAGTTGATCCGGCAGTGACTGGGTGTGTTTGCTGACACTGTTCAATGCTGATGCGGATACAGCAGTGATGGAGAGGAACATAACCCATTCCCATACAACTGGCACGACCGTAGCGATGTCTATCAACTGCACTTATTCTGCAGTGACCTTCCATTTACAGAACACCCTCTATCTTTCACCCGCTACTTGAAATGGGAGTGCATGGCTAAGCTGGAGTGCGGAATCTGGTATGTGGCAAACAGGGACTAACCGCACTAGGGCAATGCCATATGCGTTCCACTCAAAATCTGCCAACAGTTATCAGACAGACACTTTGAACCTACTGAGAACCCTGTGCGCCAGAATGACTGAGGCATTCAGACGGGCAGCGAACAAGCCAATTCATGTTGCAGGGTGGGACTTCATTTGAGACATGAGATCTTGAGTCCACGGTTTTATAAAAACAAAACAAAACAAAACAAAATAAATAAAGAAACAAACAAAAATAAAAACAAAAAGCAACAACAACAAACTTAAATCAGTCTACTTGCGTTCGGGTATATACAGGATGACTGAAGGTTGGAGAGTGACGAAGTGGGGAGAAGGGCCCGTTTGTAGGAGGGGGCTTAAAGGCTGAAAAAATGTGAAGGTTCCTAACTATGACCCGATTTTGCATAGCTGCTTAGCCAGGTGTAACGTTACGAACATGGATCAACAATCATCATACACGTATCCGCGTTGATGTAATATATGGTTGCTCCACGCCACTTAACTATTCTATCTATTGAAAATGTGGATATATGTAATTAAAATAAATGTATACCGGATATCCGTGTTTTCACACTGTTCGGTTTTACTGCCAGCAAAGTTTTTTTTATATTCTCATCGGTCAGTTCGATCTATGTCGTACTACTGTAAGTCAGAAAATTAAAAACGCAGCTGAAAAGTAATTAAAGCTCTGCTGCACAAACAATGATAAACATTTCAACGATTAAATCAAGATAAAGGAGGGGAAGTGAGGAAGAGAGGGAGGGAGAGATGAAGGGAAGAGGATAAGAGGAGGGAGGGGAGGGGAGGGAGAGAGAGAGAGAGAGTGTGTGTATGGTGTGTGTGTGTGAGAGAGAGAGGGGTGGATGAGAGGAAGAGAGAGACGGGGAGAGACAGTGAGATGGGGAGAGACAGTGAGAGAGAGGGTGGAGAAGAGGGAAGAGGGGGAGAGAGAGAGAGAGGGGGAGAGAGAGAGAGTGAGAGAGAGAGAGAGAGAGAGAGAGAGAGAGAGAGAGAGAGAGAGAGAGAGAGAGAGAGAGAGAGAGAGAGAGAGAGAAGGCAACACTTTCGTCATCAAGTACACCAATCCTAGTGATACTGAAGAAATAAAATTAATCTGTCGGAGAAAAAGGATGAGAGGGCCAGAAACAGACAACAACAACAATAACGAGGCACACAAAAACAGAAACAATATCTTAGGACAAGAAACACACAAAGCAAACCACTACTAACCACAACGAAAGCGAACAACAAAAATTCGATACAACACATAACAAAACAAAAACGCCACTAGTCGCAACAAAACATTAAATTACGGAAAAGACGACAACAAAACCTCCGTCACTTGCAAGGTTCCCAGGTCAGCGTCGTCACTGGAACCACCAGACATGACAGTAAGATGACAGGTTTCTTCGAAAGGCTTAATGGCAAGGTCAAGAAAATTTGAATAAAACTTGAAGTCTTAGGGGACAGAAAACACACAAACCAAAACACCACCGTTCACAACGAAATTTAACTCCTTAGATAGCACAGACACAAAAAAGCAAAAACAAAAAACAAACAAAAACCACAACCGACCACCGATCATGAATTTGTGCTCTGAAACAACACACAAACTGAACCACCATCGATCATAACAGAACGTAACTTTCACTCCCTCAGCCTATCCACCACAACTTCCTGAACTTAACCCTTTTACTCCCTCATCTACAGGAAACTGGTAAATAGGTGGACGGAATGAAAGGGTTAAATTCTAAGGGGAAAAAAAAAGAAACCAACCAAACAAACAAATACAAAAAAAAATAAACAAACAAACAATCACACAACAAAACCAACCACCACCAATGATAATGAAATAAAAATTCAAACCAACCACGTCTCGTTCTAGAAGCTCGTTGCTCCCGATCTCATCCTCACGCTCTCGGTAAGGAAGGTAGGAAGGTCGCGCCATCATGCTGGTCCGCTGAGCGCCCCCTATGAAGCCGGCGCCATTGTTGAACTGACTGGCGCCATATTGTGTGGTGTTGAACTGGTTATACTGTCTGTGTTCTGCAATATACAAGTTAGAAACACACGTCATCTCGGTTTTCTTCTTTCTTTTCATTTTGCTTTTTTTTCCCCTTCATTTTCTCTGAAGCTTTTCCCCCCATCAATTTTAATATGGGATCTTTTGTTAGACACACTTGTACGACTGATAAAAGTCACATATTAGCAAATCATTCCCCAACTGCTACCATCAGGTCGAAAAATCCAGCTTACTTCGTGCGTACCTGTTTATGAATACTTTTGAAAATATGCACGTGACTTTTCACTTTCACACTTGCTTGTTTGTGTGTGAAAATGAACACGATATATATATATATCAGAGAGAGAGAGAGAGAGAGAGAGAGAGAGAGAGAGAGAGAGAGAGAGAGAGAGAGAGAGAGGTGTGTGTGTGTGTGTATGTGTGTGTGTGTGTATTAGAATGACAATTATGTATTTTAAAATAGTATTGACGTCCGAGTGTTCTAACTGTTCAATGCACAGATTGTTGCCACTGAATATTATTCATTTATTTATTTTCTTCAGTGTGTGATGATTAATGTGACTTGTCACAGAGAGATAAAAAGTTCACTTGACCTGACCCATCAATCCTCCACACAAAATCAAACACACACACTCCAGGCACATCTGTCAACCCTCCAAACAAAATCACACACATGCACTCTTCAAACTCTGTCAACTCTCCACACAATCAAACAAATACACCGCAGGCATACCTATCAACCCTCCAAACAAAATCAAAAACATACACTCCAGGCGCACCTTTATCAACCCTCAAGACAAAATCATATACAAGTTTATATTCTAGCTGGGAAAAAGGATGCATAATATTACAAACAGAACACACACACACACACACATACACACACACACACAACACACACACACTCGTCTAATATCACTCATAGTGAAATGACGTTAAATCAAAGAACGAACACACATATATATCTATCTATCTATCTATATATATTTATATATATATACACCATCACCACCAATCATACACACATATGCCACACAGACACATGCACACAAACACACACATAATCACCATTCCCATTTAATCCCACCCACACCTCTCAATACACCCTTTCTCTTTATCTCTCCTCACTTGAAACTTACTTCTTTCAATGAACACATGATTCTCATAACTTAACGTTCAGCTTATCAATATACTCCCAATGCCCTTACCCCCCTGCCTCCGCAAACACTCACACATACCACCACCATACGGCTACCACTCTGATCCACACACAAGCAACATTTTACCTTTTGCACCTATGTCATTACACCCACTCCGTTCATTTCAGTTCTCCAACACATATCCAAACCCATCACTCTGATCCACACACAAGCAACATTTTTACCTTTTGCACCTATGTCATTACACCCACTCCGTTCATTTCAGTTCTTCAACACATATCCAAACCCATCAAAATTGTGGTCATCACGAGATCAGGGCATGAAGGGCCACACAGGTTTTGGGATAATTTTTCGGAACGCTATGGTAATGAGAATAGGGTGAAAGTGACGATACTACGGAGTTTCATTCCGGATTGAGACATGATGGGACAGTACTCCCCTCACTTTCATAATACATCCTGGCATTGACCAGGTCCGACAGATACATTCACTTGTGTAGATTAGGAAATATGAGCAATGCCGCATCTATAAAGAGTGTGCGACGCGACTGACTGGTCTCTGTCTTCCCAACTAGCCCACATGACATTCTTCACTAAAATAGGATTACACAGGCCAGGAAAAAAAAAAAAGGTATCAAATTCGCACACGAAGAGTTCCTACAAAATTCGCAAGCGAACAAAAAGGAGTCGTCCATCCACTGACATGAAATTTGCACGACAGTTTCGACTGAAGCCACAGTGCCGGTATAACCAAAGCAAGCATTCTTGTCGATAATAAGAGAATCCTGATTGCAGTCCTGTTAATATGGAAGAAAAAATGTAAAGCAAAGAGGAAACATCGATTTGGGGTAAACAATATTTTACAGCTTGGGCAGCAGCAAGGTGCTTACAACAACCTGATACTGAGCTTGTCTTGATGGAGATCTCTTTAATAAATACATCCATGTGTTCAGGCAAACTAAACATATATCCATGGTTAATCCTTTCCGACCCAAGTCAATTTTCCATTGATTTTGCATGTTGGTAGCAGTGCCATATTGTTTCGTTTCAGCAGAGGAACAACTTGGCCTGAAATGAGCCCCTCCCATTTTGGAAAAGTTCGCATTGTTAAAGTCAAAAGTTTCACTCCTCGATTAATACCAAAAAAAAGCGCATCGCAGATCGTGCAAAGTTCGAGTGAAATTCGGCACTATGAATTCACACAATGTCAAAAAAGTTTACGCAAATTTTCTTTCAGTGTAGCATTCTTTTCTTTTTCATTTTTCCTCTCTGTCCACTTCAGAATGACTTCTTATAATAAGCATGCAATTCACACAAACTAAGTTTCAACTTTCTGATAGGATCCCAAAACACACACACACACACACACACCACACACACACACACACACACACACACACACAACACAACACACACACACCACACCATCACCATTATCATTCTCACCACTTCTCACATCCCTACTCATCCACACCCATACGTCACAACACACACACACACACACACACACACACACACACACACACACACACACACACACACACACACACTGTCTCTCTCCATTTAAGATTGACTATTATGAAGGATAGGGGAATGGTGGGCAGGGGAGTGGCCTTCAAATAAAGTACTACATAGATAAGCAGTCGCGGGCCTAACGGCAACAGTCCCAGAGGGGAGGCTGGGCTATGTGGGTATTGCCCATATTCTGTTTAAAAGGTCTCATAACCTATTGACAGGTCTGTATCGGTGGGCAGGGGCACCAATAAATAACTCCAACCATCGCATCGAAGTCCTGGCAGCAGCAGCAGAGATGGATGAGCATACTCAATGAGCTGAAATCCAGGACAAAAAATTGACCTTCTTTGGACATATGTGCAGAACAACAACAACAACAACAACAACAACAACAACAAAGCACCCTCATGAAAGATGTCATTCTGGGAAAAGTCGAGGGCAAAAGAGAAAGAGGAAGACCACGAACAGGTTACCTTAGGAAACAGCAAGGAAAGGACAGATCGTAAAAGTCCAGAGATATTCAACCTGGCTGAGGAAAGACATGTGGAGGACAGATACTCTGAGAGCAGTGCGGGCAGCCAACATTCCAAGGAGTAATGCTCTAGACTGAAGTGAATTATGACCACCCAAATCGCAGCACTAGACATTCAACTTACCAATGGATTCCCGGAAGCCACCAAAGTCATAGGGATCCCTGGATCCTGGAGGTTCGGGGGCTGGACCCGAGGGTGGGGGTGGAATCTTGTACCTGCACACACAAACAGGTAGATTTTAACATAAGATATGAATAGTCCCTATCATCACCCGAGTTTTTGTGGAAGGGAGAACATCCTCCTTTAATAACTGTCGTTATATTGACGGGAGTGCTTACCACACGATTATGACGTTGGACTTCCAATGGAAAGTCCGAGTTGAACCTGCCTTGGTAGTGCCTATGAGAACAAAGTAAATATTTTCCGATGTACCATGTGTACATCTTTATTCTTTATTCCTATTTTTAAATCCCAGCCGACTGCACAGAGCCATATCAGGGCTATAACCATTTCAAAACATGCACAACAGCTGATTGTGGGGAAAAAAGCTGGATTCAGTACACATATCAATGCATGCACGCAGCGACACGTCTTAGGATAATCCCCTGGCGCTGACCATTCCGTCCAGTTTATCACCAGAAGACCTAAAAAAACCACACAAAAACAAAAACAACAACAAACAAAAAACTACATAAATGTGAACATAACTGAGGACACTAAAGCACACACAAAAAATGCCTAAATTACCTTAAATTGCTCCTGCATACCACATTTCCATAGAGCCAAATACGCAGTCAATACATGTACCCAATTAAGAAAAAGTATGTTAGGCTTTACAGAACACATACAGGTGAATGGACAAGCTAGACAGAAAACGATAGGAAGAGATGATAGAAAACAAAGGAGCATGGCAGAAACAGAGAGTGACAGAGAAGAGGAAATTTCTAGTGTAGCATCTCCAGAACGTGGGGGTATTATTTATACTGAGAGAGCCCCCGGCATCCCCTTGGCGGGTGGTGCACATAACGTGTAAACCTGCTTGTGGTTGAAACGTCATCATGTGCATGTGCACGTAGAACAACAAACACGCACGTTAATCAAAGATTCTATGAGCGATGTCAGTTGTCAGTGATTTATAGAAACACGAAATACCCAACACACACACCCAACTGAAGACGGAGTATGCAGACTGTGCAGCAACATCATGTTTGCATATTGTGGGCACAACACTTCCTGGAAGGAAAAAATCGTAATGAGTTTAGGAAAGAGTGGAAAGATCGCCACCTATTCTAACGTGGGAACCCATGACAAAGTCGGCACAGGGTAGGTAAAAACCAAAGGTATATACACATTTTCCTGTCATTCTTAATCATGTGTATGGGATGCATCTAGGTTTAAAGAAGTTTGACAGTCATAACTTAATGAAAGCACAACGACGGCCAAACCACTGAACAATCAAAAGTAAAGCTTGTGAAGTATGGGGAAAAACACCACCACCACCACTACCACAACAAAACAATCAAGGTAACAGACGTCATGAAAACATATAATACAACACTCCACCTCGTACACACACCACAACAGGGTGTATCAGCACGTAGATCTAATAGTGAATAACTGTATTTTTGATGAGTTTTACTGTTGTGAAGGTAGACGTTCAGTGCCTGACACCAAAGATAACCATGATAAAAGTAGCCCCCTTTTTTCGTTTCTTCTTCTTCTTCTTTTCTTTTTTTTAGAAAGAACTTATAACTTTTAAGAATTATTTTAACTGAAGCTGTGGGTTAGAGAAAAAAAAAGAAGAAATACCCGAAGAAAAGGGATAGTACTGTTTTCGCAGGGATTCCTGTTTAAAATATGAAGATGAAGAAAAGATAGAGAAACAAAAACCGCCCCCATACTCATGATCTAACTCTTGTCCCGGTTCTCCAACTGTTTATGGTGTACACTAGAAACTGCTGCTGTCTCGCTGTTCGCTCGTTTGTCTGTATCCTTATTCACCCCTGTCCATTTCTTTTCTCACTTTCATTCCTTCCCTAGATTAGAGTATTAGTTTACAGTTTTGCGCACGAGTTGGTATTCTTCATCATGCACGCATTCTCTCTCTCTCTCTCTCTCTTCATCAATTGTTTATTTTGTGGTATTCACTCGAATGGCCAAGAGAATATTTTGTCATTATTAACCACATTTTCAGTGCATTCTTCTCTTCTGTACATGTGCGCTTACATGTGTAGAGGAGCAAGGACTTGAATGAAGACAGGTCCATTGAAACCGTAAGTTAGTTTTTGTTCAAGTTTCAACTCTTTCTCTCACTCCCCTCCCCCTCCCCGGGTAACAATGTGTCTGAAGCACAACATAACTATAATGATCACTTGTGTTCTCACAGTAAGTAAGGGTACGACCTGACGTCAGGAAACACAACCAAGGTACAGAAAAGAGCTATTATAACATGTGTGTAAACACAGCAAGAGGCCTGGCTGGCGCAGTGGTAGAGCTCCTGCCTTTCAATCTGCTTGCACGGGTTCGTAGTCTGGCTCGGGAAAAACTTTGTGTGCGTGGCTTCTAATATGCCAATGGATACCTAACCCTATTTGGAGTTGGGGAAGATAAAGCATTGACGGCTAAGCACTACCCTCATTATGCTGATCCCAAGAAAGGTTAGGTCTTTACCACTTTGAGTCACTCCTCTCCGACCTGATGGTTATCGGACGACCATCAATTTTAATTTTTTATGCATAGCCCTAGGGAATCTCGTGATTAACCCTTTGACTCCCGCACCCTGTCCACCATGCTAGCAAAGCAAAAACTTAACCCTTTGATTCCTTCATCCTATCCACCAACTTCCTGCAGGTAGCCAGTGGACAGGATGAGAAAATCAAAGGGTTAAGTTTTTGCAATTGGTGGATAGGGTGCGGGAAACCGACAAAAAATATAACGTCATGATTTTGCTGCATTAAGACACTCCGAAAAAAAAAGGTACAGACTGACGATTTGTCTCTCGTTCTCTGCACTCGTGCACGTGCCAGCGCATCTGTGTGTATGTGTGTGTGTGTGTGTGTGTGTGTGTGTGTGTGTGTGTGTGTGTGTGTGTGTGTGTGTGTGTGTGTGTGTGTGTGAGTGAGAGAGAGAGAGAGAGAGAGAGGAGAGAGAGAGAGAGAGAAGGGAGAATAATTTCCTTTCCGGGGAGATGCATCGAGAGGGGTGGTGGTGGTGGTGGTGGACAAACACATGCATAGATTTACATCGAAAACGTATGCATCATATAGGTTAGGCAGACGATGACAGACACATGCATCTGTAGTAACATCTACAGCCAAGACATCCGTATCCGAATTAAATTCCTCCTGTCGTCCGGACTTTTTGATTTAATTACCATCCCACTGACTGCTCCCGTCCATTGTTCTATACCGTAGACATCTCGCTTTGTTTTGCACACTGTCTGTTGGAGAAGAAATAACGTGCATGGAAATCGCCGGACACATCATAGACACCCACCTCAACATTCTGTTTCGACTAAGACAGGGCTTAGGTAACATAAAGATATATATTCCATCTAATCATTCTCCCACGCCTTTCGTGGTTGAGGAACTGCTGTGACATACAGAAATCTACAACAGATCATTACCTGTCATCTAACATCTTCGTTCTCCTCTGCTCATGTATCGTTTGATACTGTTCATATCACACCCTTGCTCTATCAGTCATGTCTTCATTTCTTCTGTGTCTACTTTGTCCCCACCCACCACCCCGCCCGATGCATCTCCCCCGGAAAGGAAAACATATTGACACCATGTTTTTGGACAAATTTCACCGTCTGCTTGATAATACAAACACCTTAACTGGCTCTATATTATCCACGGTGACATGAATTTCGCTATGATAAGCCTAACAACGACAGTACAGAGAAACAGATGACTTGTTGAACATGTCTAATTATTGTTAGATTGCGAACCAACCTATTCATATCCATAATCACATTCTAGACTGGGTAATATATTGGTCTGGTATCAAAAGATCTACGTCCGTTTCTCAAAACCTGACCATTCTTGTCATTCTTGTTTACTGTGATATAAATGTTAACTCACCCCCCCTTCCCCGTCTGTT